>JAMBLF010000030.1:0-605225 GCA_030578115.1 Leucoptera coffeella | reverse complement strand
ATCATCATTATGACGACCTCCGTGGCGCGATCGGTTAGATACCTGAACGCTAATCGTGAGGTCCTGGGTTCGATTCCCGGTGGAGGCGCATTAAAAAATTACGCTTTTCTACTGCTTTCCAGTCTGGTCGTTGATTATATATGCTATATATGTATTTATCTATGTATAATTAGTATACATGTCATAAATATACGTTGACTAGTACCCTTAACACAAGTCGTAAGTGTACTTACCAAGGGACTAGTTCAATTGGTGTAATATTGTCCAAATATTATTATCATTATCAGGTAAGGAATATATGTATATTTTAGCTTATATGTATGTACTAGCGACCCGTTCCGGCTTCGCACAGGTATAAATTATAGCCTACTCGCAAAACCGCATCAAAGTCCGTTGCGTAGTTTCAAAGATTTAAGCATACAAAGGGACATAAGGACAGAGAAAGCGACTTTGTTTTATACTATGTAGTGAAAAGTTTACTTACATCTTTCTGACACTCCGCTGACACTGTGAAGACATAGCTATTTCTATTCAGGCCAGGTGGTTTGGCTTCTGTCACTTGGATATTGACTATTGTGATGAGGAGAAGAAGAAAGCATAATATCGATGGCTTCTGAAACAAGGAAAGAAAAAATATATGATAGTTATTTTTAAATACTCGCGATTTATACTCATTTTATTTACTTTGAGAGACCGGGTTATATCACGATAAATTAATAAAGATATCTGATTACCTTTATTTTAAATAAATATAATATAAAGGTAATCAGATATCTTTATTAATTTATCGTGATATGACCCGGTCTCTCATAGTAAATTAAAAAAAAATATGTGTAATGAATTTGAGTCGTTTTGGGGCTTGACTCTGTATCAGTGGGTACAGGGTTAAAATATTCAATAAAAAAACAGGTTTTTGATTGCCTATTTACAATTTCGTAATACGAGTTTCAGTAACAGTAATACATTACGACTTCCGTGGCGCGATTGGTTAACCACCTGAACGCTAATAGTGAGGTCCCGGCTTCGATTCCGGGTGGAGGCAGAGTTAAGAACTACGTTTTTCTTCTGCTTTCCAGTCAGGTTGCTAATTATGTATACTATATATGCATTGCTTTATTTATAATAAGTACATATATATTTGTTAAATATGCGTTAACTAGTACCCTTAACACAAATCTTTAATGAACTTACTAGTTCAATTGGTATAATAGTGTCCCTAATATATATTATAACTAATTAGTTAATTATTAGTAGTAATACTTTATGTAAATGTACTGAATAACGTAGTGAGAAAAGACGCAGTGATGAAACCTACCTGAACAGGTTTAAGTATCGGTTAGTAGTGATCGGATTCACAAACTCCGAGGTTTCAAAAATGGACATTTGAACTACTTCGCAAGGGTTTATGATTACATACATACATACACGTCACGCCTGATTCCCTGTAGAGGGGTAGGCAGAGAGCACGAATCCCCATTTGTCCCGATCCTGACAGACCACTTTCGCATCATTGACAGTCATACATCTTCTCATACACACTAGGCGGTTATAGGTACTCCTAACGTCACCCTTTTTCAATATAGCGTCTATCTGACTGTTATAAGTCTTAATGGGCCCTTACGTAACCGCCCTTCCACTTATTTATGGGTTTATGATTGTAAATTTTAATGACAAAAGACAATCGTCCTGCAAAGTCAAATCTCTGTAAGTGTAGAGTTAAATTATCGATTGCTAACTCACATGTTGACCAGATAGTCAGTACTCAATGTGTCAGGTGGTAAGCCATGTCGCCATTAACAAGCACTGACTATTATCTGTTCGGGGAACAGGTAGGTTTCCTCACGATTTGTTGTTAAGCCACCGAGGATATAACTATACCTATAAGTGTGTATATCGAGCATGACCCAAAATAAACTAAAGGCGGAGTCTTGCAAGATAAGGCAGTATTAAATATAGTTTAATTTATTAGTGGGTGGAGCCTGTTTGTACGCACATCGAATTAAATGCTCTGATTGGTTAAATTTATATCAATACAGTTGCTATGCGAAAATAAATTTATTGCTATTGTAATTTGTCACCCGTCCTAGTCTGGGATGCAAAAGAATGCTAACTAGCTGCCGTTCTTCCCGGCATGTCGTAGGAGGCGACTAAAGGACTAGGGGCAAATGAAATCTATTGGGTGATGAATTAGCAACCAAGTTACTAATGGTTCATATAACATCGCATACCCAATTCATGCTAATAAGTGACCAAGGACATGTTTTCATGTCCACAAGATTCTGTCCACCCCGAACGGTATTAAAGAGGTGAATGTATATTAATGTACATACATACATACACATCACGCCTTATTCCCTGTAGAGGGGTAGACAGAGATCGCGTATTCCCATCAGTCCCGATCCTGACAAACCACTTTCGCATCATTGACACTCATACACCTCTGACACACTCGGCGGTTATAGGCACTAAGTATTTAACAAAATCAAACTCTTTCATCTTTATAGAGTCAAAGTACGTGTAGTGTAATGGGGTAGGATTCTATGGCAACCTATTTTTGTATTTCTCTAAAATAGGGCGGTTACGTAGGGGCCGGCCTAATAAGACATATAACAGTCAGATAGACGCTATATTGAAAAAGGTGACGTTAGGAGTACCTATAACCGCCGAGAGTGTATGAGAAGATGTATGAATGTAAATGATGCGAAAGTGGTCTGTCAGTAACGGGACAGATGGGGATCCGTGATCTCTGCCTAACCCTCTACAGGGAATCAGGCGTGATGTGTATGTATGTAGTCAGCTAGTGTGCTGGGGGCTTTTACTCTGGGTGCTAAAATCGGGACACTAGTGGCGCTGTGTAAATATTGACTTTTTGTTAGGTTTAAGCTTTTTTTATGTTTTAATTTGTACATATTTAGTTTTATTTTGTTTAGTAAAAATATAATTGGTTAAATACATAAATATATTTGTGTTAGTTACAATGTAGTATGAATTTTATATTGTTACTTTTAACGTCTATATTGTATAAGCTTTAGCTATTATTTCCAAATTGTTACCTACATTAATAATAATAATATTAAGACATTATTATACCAATTGAACTAGCTCCTTGGTAAGATTAATATTACGGTTGTTAATCCCTATGAGGTAGTCAGAGACGGTTGTCCGTTTCAACAATTGCATAGTAATGATTCACGATTACATAAATTTTATTGTGATAGGAAGATTTCTACATTGAAGTTATAATATACAAACATTGCATAGTCAGAGATTCTAGTGTCCATCTCCGCAATCGCGGAGGTACTGATTCTACGACCACCTGAAACCCACGTGTTGACCAGATAGTTCGTACTCAATGTGAAAGATGGTAAGCCATGTTACCGCTTACAAGCACTATTACCTTTTTGGGAAACAGGTAGATTTTTTCACGATGTTTTCCCTCATCGTAGTATTCGACGCATTTCGGTAATGTAACTTTTATTAGAAAAATATAGATATATATGCAGTAAACATGAAACTTTGAAAAAAAATCTAACGTGATGTTTTATCAAACAATAAGTACATTGTGAGGAAAAATTAGTAGATATAAAGTAGACAATAAAAATTGAAGTCAGGGCCGCAGTGACAAAATTTTGAGAGGTCAAATTTATAAAAATATCGTAAGAGATAAGAAGTTGACACCGGATGAAGAATTGCTAAATATGTAGTTGGGGCTGTTTTTTTTGAGCTTTTCCTCATGTTTTTTATACCTATGTGACTAAGGAAATACATAGTGTGTATAGTAAATAAAAAACACAGGTTCCCGTATTAGGTAGGCAGATATAAATATCCATTTGTCATCCATTTGTCAAAAAAGGAAGTGTGTATACGCAAGTTGTGAAGCGTATGTTATGTTATGTTGTTATCCTGGTAAAGCAATTTGGATTCATTGACACTCATACACACTCGGAACTAGCAATAAGTTATGGGCTAGCAACCTGTCACAATTTGAAACCTTCACAATCCCAATACTCTCTATAATCTCTATCCTAAAAAGAAAAAATAAGTGAGTTTTAATAATTATGTGTTTTAAATATTTGAATGAGTCTATTAAGTTTTTCATGTATCGTTTCGAAATATGTTTTATTAACTACTTATACGGTGATAGAAGATATAATAATACACACGATTTCACGATCATTAACGCTTGCGGGGGAATCAGTGATTCGAGTGTCCATCTACGTAATTGGTAGTCATTCTATGGCCTCATCGAACCCACGTGTTGACTAGATAGTCAGTGCTCTGGTACGCCTCCTGGTAAGCCGTGTAACCATTTACAAACACTGACTATTACTTGTTCCGGGATAAGGTATATTTACTCACTATGTTATCCCTCACTGTAGTATTCGTTGTATGTCAAAAAAAATATTTTATTGTCATACTTTTAGTAACAAGTGCCTATTTCTTCAATAAGGCTAATAGTCAATACACATACAGAAAACACCACATATCATGTTAAATGATGGCTACTTGGTATTTGAAATTCCATGTTACTAATAAAGACAAATAGTAAGGATGCACCTTACGAAGTGGTCTCTCTTCGGTCTGACATAGATGTACTAATGTTTTCGCACGATCTTTTTTTTATCTCACTAGCGTAAAGAAAAAATATAAATAAGAGCCACAATAAAATATACATAATATCGGTATGATGAAGATTACTTTATCAAATATAAACAAAATATAGACACCCTAATTTTATTTTAATTGTATATACATATAAAAAAATATATTTTTTACTACATTTATTGTTTAAAGACGCCATATTGAAAAAGGGTGGCGTTAGAAGTACCTATAACTGCCGAGTGTATGAGGAGGTGTTGAGACTGTGATCTGTGCCTACCCCGTCTACAGGGAAACCGGTGTCATGTCTATGTATGTATGGATAGTAATAATTAAATAATAGATGATGGATATAAAACAAACAATAGGATAAATAATATAATTATAAAAAACAAAAGTGGTTTGTCAGGATCTATAATTATAAGAGGGGAAAGTTTGTCAGAATCGGGAAAGATGGGTGCCTATCCTTATACAGGAACTCTGTGTATGTATGTATGTTGGTGAAGTTATTGGCATTATCTTTGTTTACAAACGTGTTCATTCCAGATCGAACCTGAAAGTTTTGGGTTCTTATCAGATTCAAGCGAACGCACGTCAAATATAGATTTACATCTAAAATCTAAGTTAAAGATCTTTTAAAAAATTAAGATTGTGGTATACTTTTGAAATGATTTTGAATTCTTTGTATTATTAGATAAATAATAATTAAAAGTGGCTGTAGCCAAATGGGTAAGACCTCTGATTTTTTGTTAGGTATAGGTCCTAGGTTCGAATCCCGGCTCTGGTATGTACTAATTAATGACATTTAAATATGTGTTTTCATTACCGTATATTTTACAGTCGCTAACAGTGAGGGAAAATGTCGTGAGGAAACCTGCCTATCCCTCGGAATAGTTAATAGCCAGTGCCTGTGCGTGGGCTTCGATCGACAAATACTTAACATGCCTTCGAAATTTCGGAGATGGGCACTCAAGCCTCTAACTAACCCGACAAATAAAAAAGGGAGTATGTATACACAAGTTGTGAAGCGTATGTTACGATCTGTTAATATCGTGAAATTTTTAAGTATATATTGTTAATTTTTAATGCATAGATTTAATTAAATATTTTAGGGATACGATTTATTAAGAATACGATGGTAGTTTAAATGTAATATATGCGGGAATGAATATAATTAATAAATTTATTTGTACGTTAAATTGTTATTTTTTCGCAATTTCGTTAAAAGATCTGTGTTCTATTTGGATAATTTTAAGCCATTTACAACTATTATTAATAAAAAATAATACATAAACAAATAAAAAATACTTACCATTTTGTTCAAGAAGTCACAACACTCGATTTAACTCTTTCAAAACACGTAATTTCTTACAAAAAAATTTTCGACAAAATTCAACTTATATTCTTTGTCAACCAAGGTCCCAATTTCGAAAAACACACTTGCACCTAAAACGGCCCAACTCAAATTTTTCAAAAAACTCCCGTTAAAACAAGTACCTTTCTTCGCGATTCAAACACGACTGAGTGTGTTTAATTGAATTTTTGTCATAATATTTTTATCACGACTTCGCAAGTCTCGTCTGCATGTTCGTCTAGTGATATAAGATAAATTAGGATTCCTTCTCTTGATAATACGCTGTTATTAATACACGCATGGATGAATACATACACTACATACAAGGGACGTAAAAGGATGCTAACTAGCTGCCGTTCTTCCCGGCGTGTCGTAGGAGGCGACTAAGGGACTAGGAGTAAGTGGAATTTATTGGGCGATGGGCTAGCTACCTGTCACCAAAATTCCATTATGACATCGCAACCCCAATATTTTTGCTAAAAAGTGGCCATGATTTTATATCTCCAAGGTTTAGTTCACTTCGAAAGGATTAAAGGACGTGAATGTATGTTTATATGATCTAAGATTTGAATGTAGTGTAACCAAACATTTCATATTTTGTAGTTTATTTTACGTTTGAGTTGTAAAAAGTAATAGTTAAAAAATCATTGTAAGATGTGTTTTGTTTTGTAAATTAAAAAAATGATTTTACAAACATAGTTGTAAAGTCCTATATCTATTTTCACTTAATATATGTCAAACTCAAATGCTGTCACGACCATTAACCCTTGCGGGGTAGTCAGAAGTTCAGGTGACCATCTCCACAATTGCAGAGGTAGTAATACTATGGTCACCTCGTACCATTATTTTGTGAAATATCAATAGTCATCGCCATGACACCAAAATATATAATTCCACTTATCTTGATGCGCGATAATGATAAGTAGGTTTGATGTGTCCGCAAATCATATATCCAAATTAATTCTATTTATTAATTATCTTCTCCATATAATGGATATTTATTTGATAGTATAGCGAGGTGCTATTTATCACCGCGTATTTTATATCAATTATGATCATGATGTATGGTACTTACATACATATATACACATCACGCCTGATTCCCGGTGGAGGGGTAGGCGGAGATCACGGATCCCCATTTGCCCGATCCTGACAAACCATTCTCGCTTCATTGATACTCATACACCTCCTCAAACACTCGGCAGTTAAAGGTACTTCTAACGTTACCCTTTTTCAATATGGCGTCTATCGGACTGTTATATATCTATATGTTTATTTGTCAAGTTGTACTAGAATCAGTATCTTAGTGCATTTCTAAGCTAAACCTTTGTGGTCGGAATTTCGATTGGGCAAAAAGATTATTGACGGGAGGCCCAAAGTGCAGTGTGGGACGCCCACCTGCCAGATGGACCGATGCACTATGGAAAATGGTAGAACAACAGCTTACCAATAAATGCTTTATATACAAACAAAAACAAACGCGTTCACTACCCTTAACCCTTGCGAGATGGACAGAGGTTCAGGTTCAGGTTAATACTAAATGTGACAGGTGGTAAGCCATGTCGCCATTTACAAGCACTAACTATTACAATATCTGTAATTTAATCATATTGCTGTTTATTTGTGTTCGTTAAGTGTCAAACAATCATGTTAGTCTTATTATTTTAATTTAAAACGAGACAATTCATATTTTTATTCTGTAAGTACATAGAAGAAAATAATGCAATTTTAAGATTTAGAATGTATAATTTTCAAACGTAATATGTGAAAAAACTATATATGTGCACTATTATATATTTTTAAATACTTTATTACGATCTTGTGAAGTTTTCTGGGTCTCATTGGATGCAGGTGGTATGGACTGGTAGCTCCGGAAAACCTTTGGAGAGATTTGTGCTCAGAAGTGGACAACAATGGGCTGATATTATGATGATGATGAAACATTTGTGAAAATACCAATTGTCACATTAGGTTGTCCTGTGCTAGTCAGGGACGTAAAAGGAATGCTAACTAGCTCCCGTTTTTCCCGGCATCACGTAAGAGGCGACTAAGGGACCGGAAGCAAATCGATAATATTGGGTCATGGACTAGCAATCTATTAGCAATGTTTTCATGACTCTGAGATTCTTCTACTCCGAAAGAAATCTAAGAAATTCAATATTTTTCATACTACCTTTTTTATTTTTGATTACATTATCTACCTAAGTAACAAAACTCAAAGAAAACATATTATTGAAAAATTGGAGACCCGTAGGTTATTTACGATGTCTCTTAACACTCCGGGTATCGAACCCGGAACTCACACTCAACAACAAGATAATGAGCGTTCAAGATGCTCGTTAACCACTAATCAATGGGCAAAGAGCACGCTTTAATACCAGAAGGACACATCCCTCAGTCAATCTTACATATGCACTCGACAAATACAAAAAAAGATACACGCGTTCACGAGCATTAACCCTTGCGCGGTAGTCAGCGGTAGTTCGGGTGTCCATCTCCGCAATTGCGAAGGTCGTAATTCTATGGCCACATCGAACCCACGTGTTGACCAGATAGTCAGTACTCAATGTGGTAGGTGGTAAACCATGTCGCTATTGACAAGTTCTAACTATTAACAGATTGTTAATAGATTATTATTTAATACTACGGTGAGGGAAAAACATCGTGAGGAAACCTACCTGTTCCCAGAACAGGTAATAGTCAGTGCTTTATAGCAGCGGTTATAGGTAATCCTTTTTTACTTTACAGTCAACACCGACCTGACAACAAGTGATATAGTCAAAGTAAACTAATACTGACTATCACCTACTTAAAAATAGGACGCTCCCCTCGAGATGTTTTCCTTCACAGTAAAAGTGATGTCTAGAAAAAGAAAAACCATATAAATCTATGTAATTATGTATTCTTATGTACAGTCAGCGCTAAAACTGAAATCTCAGTAATTTTTGTAAAGTTTAAGTTTATAAGAACAAAAGACAATATTTTACATTTTAAAACTGGCGCCACTATGCATTGTCATGGTCACTATACGTTCGCGTGCTTCGAAACTTATAAACGTTAACCTTATAAAATGTTACTGGGACTGCACTTTTAGCGTTGACTGTACATGCACATATAAGAATACTATGTATAGATACACATTATTATTTCATTCAACAAATGAATGAACATTTACGATACCATCTCCACGCTTTGCAAATGCAACGGCACAACTCACAATTACTACAATTCTCTAATTATGCATTTCTAATCATCCATGTCAATGATGATAACATTGCTATCATTCAGTGATTGTCACGGTCGAAAGACTATCGATGTGACGGAAAAATGATAGCTGACTAGTGGAGTAAGTGATAAGGCAGTGATGGTGAAAGGGCGTAAGTCGTGTTTGTGAAAAATGGAAATTGTCTTTTATGTGAAAGGGGTAGATATGTGATTCGAATGAAATTGATATATTGGGTATGCATACCTCACGGCGGTTTAGTCCTGTTGGTGTAGATAGGAGTTAGGAGATCCTCTTTGGTTAGTTTTGCAAAAAATTACAGAGTTAGATACATATGTACATAATATGAACATAACATATTATGTTTACGACCATTATCCCTAGCGGCGTAGTCAGAGTTTCTGATACCCCATCTTCAAACAACACAGTTAGTAATTCTATGGCTAGTTGATTAACTGATGAGTTGGTAATGGTAAAAGGGCGTAAGTCGTGTTTGTGAAAAATGGAAATTGTGTTCTGTAAGAACTGAGTAGGTGTGTAATTAGAATGAACATTTTATTACACCATATACAAGTAAATGTGTTTTTGTTTCCTATAATACTACTTTTCTCCAGTACTTGTTAGTTTATGTACTAGTACTTATTATCTAAAATATACATATAAATATTCAAACCCAGTTACTCTTACTACATTTCTTACATCAGAGGTTCAGGTGTCCATCTCCGCAATTGCGAAGGTAGTAGCTCTATGGCCACCTCGAACCTACGTGTTGACCAGATAGTCAGTACTCACCGTGACAGGTGGTAAGCTACGTCACCATTAGCAAGCACTGATTCTTTCGAGGAATAGATAGGAATACAGACAGATAGTAACGCTCATTTGGGTCCCAAACAAACCTTATCTATGTATTATCTTGCATTATCTGTAGTGAAGAATATTATCTTTAATCGTGTAAAAAACATTGTATTGTCTCTTTTAAAGGAGTATTTAAATATATATTGCACTAGTGACCTGCTCCGGCTTCGCACGGGTATAAAATATATAGCCTACACCACTATTTAATGGATGTTATTATACATATAAACCTTCCTTTTGAATCACTCTATCTATTAAAAAAAACCTCATCAACATCCGTTGCGTAGTTTCAAAGATTTAAGCATACAAAGGGACATAGGACATTTTATACTATGTAGTGATACACACATATGATGTCCAGGAGTAAAAAATGCTAACTAGCTGCCGTTCTTTTGCGCATGGTGTAAAACACGACTAAGGGGTAAATGAAATTGGCCGATGGGCTAGCAACCTGTGAAATAATTAAACATTCGCTAATGACATCTACCGGGAAAACGTGCAAGCTTTTACGTTCATATGGATGGTAAAATGTAGTGGGTCCCAGAGAAATAGCTATTTAGTACCAAGGAAATTTAATAGATGTCTCTTTAATATGTTTTAATTAATTTTAGATTTCACAGTTATTTACTAGGAGCTTGTATTTAAACAAACACTAAATCATACAAAAATCCTCCGGAATAATTCGGAATAGTATAAAAAAATAATACAGTCCCAAACCTAACCTTTGCTATTAATAATAATATCTTTATTGAGACATCCACATCAATTACATACAATATTCAACATACTCATACAATAGAATTCAAAGACAATAATTGGATACTATTAGTTTATCTTTATTTATAATGTATATTTTTGTTCATTTTATGTGCTATTAAATAAAAATTTTTACTATCTACATGTTACATCCATATATTAACATGTTACCAACGCTACATTTCACCCTACTTGTAATTTGAACAAAACATTTAATATCTTAGAGGTTTTGCCCACCTCGGAAAGGATTACAAGTCGTTATCATACGTATGTATTGACAAAGATAACTGTAGTTGTTCTGTCTGCCGTTTCAGGGATTAAACACGTGATGTTTTGGTTTACACCGATTACTATGATGATTTGTAGTTTTTTATCAGTACTACAGTCTTTTCCTCATAATAGGTTTATTTAGATAAGTGTTTTGCACATCACGCCCCTTATCTCTATGAGAATAGACAGAATATATACAGATATGGTAATTACAACTACGAATATCACTACATAGTATAAAACAAAGTCGCTTTTTCTGTCCCTATGTCCCTTTGTATGCTTAAATCTTTGAAACTACGCAACGGATTTTGATGCGGTTTTTTTAATAGATAGAGTGATTCAAGAGGAAGGTTTATATGTATAATAACATCCATTAAATAGTGGAGTAGGCTAAATATTTTATACCCGTGCGAAGCCGGAGATGGTCAATAGTTTCTAATTAAAATACAATCCTTACGGCATTATCGTAACATATCTATTTTACCTGAACGCTAATTGTAAGGTTCGATTCCCGGTGGAGGCAGAGTTAAGAACTACGCTTTTCTTCTGCTTTCCAGTCTGGTCATTGATTATATAGGCTACGTATGTATTTATCTATATATAATAAGTATACATTTCTTAAATATACGTTGACTAGTACCCTTAACACAAGTCTTAAATGAACTTACCATGGGTCTAGTTCAATTGGTGTAGTAGTGTCCTAAATTATTATTATCGTTTGAAGAATAAAACTCAATGACTAAAGATTCAAGATTGATGTATACATTCACGTCCTTTAATCCCTTTCGGGGAGGATATAACCTAGTTTATAACATCTTCTAGGTCACTTTTTAGCATGACTGGGGTTGTGATGTCATAATGGAATATTGGCGACAGGTTGCTAGCCCATCGCCTAATAGATTTTATTTACCCCGTGTCCCTTAGTCGCCTGCTATGACATGCCGGGAAGAACGGCAGCTAGTTAGCATTCTTTCTACGTCCCAGACAGACAGACTACATTCATATCTTATTAAAACATATCGTACACGGTTTAATGAGATAAATAAATAACAGAAAAATTGCTTGATAATGGTGACACGGCTTACCACCTGTCACATTGAGTACTGATTATCTAGTCAACACGTGAGTTCGAGGTGGCCATAGAATTACATTCGTAGAAAGATACAAATCACGCTTAATTCCCTGTAGAGAGGTAGGCAGAGATTACGATCCTGAGAAACAACTTCGCACACTCGGCGGTAATAGGTACTTTTAACGTCACCCTTTTTCAATATGGCGTCTATCTGACTGTCTTGTGTCTTATTAGAATTATTACCTCTATGATTGTAGAGATGGCAACGCAAATCTCAGACTACCCCGTAAGGGTTGTGAAAGTTTTTGTTTCTTTTATTATAAAGTAAATAATGTAATGTAAGTAATATTCATACAAACGTGTTCACGACTATTAACCCTGGCGGGGTAGACTACTATAAATTATTTTCTGATTGTCATTGGTCACTCGAAACCAACATTTTACCTCATAATCAATACTTAACGTGATAGGTGGTAAACCATGTCACCATAACAGATACCAACTAATAAATATTTCGTAAAATAGGCAAGTATCCTCACGATGTTTTCCCTCACCGAAATCAACAGCAACAAAACAATATATCTGAGGCCTTAGTTCACTAATGCTTTTTGCAAAATAACAATTCAATATCAGATCAGTAATAATGTGAAGTTGGTAGTGGATTAGCAAAAGTGACAAAGTTCGTCATGTTTTACGCGAAATTTGACACTTGCCGATTTCAATTGAGAAATTTGTCACTTTTGGACATCCACAACTAACTTCACATTAGTTCAGTATCTACATACATACATACATACACATCACGTCTGATTCTCTGTGGAGGGGTAGGCAGAGATCACGGATCCTTATTTGTCCCGATCCTGACAGACCACTTTCGCTTCGTTGACATTCATACATCCTCTCATACACTCTCGGCGGTTATAGGTACACCTAACGTCACCTTTATGTCGTTCAATATCTGTATGTGATAACATGTTTACCACCTGTCACAAGCAGCTCTAAGATGTAGAGTATCATGTAGTTTGATTTCAGATCTTACTCCATGACGAAATAATCGAAAAAACACTGTTTGTGCCATTTCTCAGATTTTTACTCAGTCAGTCGGAAACTAATTCAGTCGTCAATTTCAGTCTTTCATTATGCTATCTTGAAAGTATCATACTTCCGTCATTATTAAAAGAATCGCATCATAATAAACTTTAATGATCGATAGAGACGATGAATCAACATATACAATAAATAATATATGGTCACGTGAAACTCACGTGTTGACCAGATAGTCAGTACTTAACGAGACAGGTGGTATTTTATTGTATACAGGTGTTAATTGTTTAGATTAAGATAAGGCAGATTACCTCACGATTTTACCGGCCGGCCCAATAGGACATATGACAGTCAGATAGACGCCATATTGAAAAAAGGTGACGTTAGAAGTACCTATAACCGCCTTATGTTAGAGGTGTATGAGTGTCAATGAAGCGAAAGTGGTTTGTCAGGATTAGGACAAAAGGGTATCCGTGATCTCTGCCTACCTCTCTATAGGAAATTAGGCGTGATGTGTATGTATACGAAGTGTATAGATTCTGTCCTACCCGAAAATACTGCATACATAGACTATACTGTACTATACTTAATATAGACTAAATGAAAAGCTAACTAACCAACTTTGATTCGTTAGTCGTAAGAGGTAACTAAAGGACTAGCTAATTACTGGAAAACTGAAAAAAATACTGGACTAATTTACTGGAAAATGGATTGAGCGATACACCATTTGTTTAAACCAGTAGCATCATATTATTTTTTATAATTCCCAAAAGGGATATCAGAACATGAGTATACACTCAACACATACTGAAGTAATATCAATCCATTGCTGGACTTAGGCTTCTCCAAGCATACGCCACAAAACAAGACCCTCAGCCAGCCACTACCAGCGACCTTCTTGAGTTCATCGGTCCACCTGGCAGAGGGCATCCTACACTACGTTTGCTGAGGTGTGTAAAGTATGAAGTAATAGTATGATGTTCATAACAAAACAAACGCATTCACGACCTAACCCTTGCGGGGTAGTCAGAGGTTCAGGTGTCCATCTCCGCAAGTCCGAAGGTAGTAATTCTATGGACACCTCGATGATATATGATGTTCATACGTGGTATAAAGTAATATACTACTTCTCTATTCAAATATTTATTCTATTACCAAAAAACTTGAATCAATATTACCAAATCATCTTGTCAATAGCCTAGTTTTACCTAAACTTAAACCTTAGGTCTTAGAGACTACATATCCCCGCGTCCAAAATAGACGAAATCAGCACAGAACCTACGTGCTTCTGTATCGTTGGAGCAACATGCACCGTAAGCTCGCCTGCTTTTCGATTGCTTGGTACATCTCTGACACAGTTCTAGGAGTTCAAGCTGGAATGACATACATAGATATATTAATCTATATTATTATTATAAATACAACTCGTGACCCGCTCCGGCTTCGCACGGGTATAAAATATATAGCCTACTCCAATATTAAATGGATGTTTTTATACACATAAACCTTCCTCTTGAATCACTTTATCTATTAAAAAAAACCGCATCAAAATCTGTTGCGTAGTTTCAAAGATTTAAGCATACAAAGGGACATAGGGACAGAGAAAGTCAATTTGTTTTATACTATGTAGTGATAATAATCATGTCAAACCGCATATTTTTCACCATAGAATCTATATTTGAATTATTGCCAGTGATGAAAATTTCACCCTGTATATATATAATACTTCAAATATAGATTCTATGGTGAAAAAAAAAATATACAGGGTGAAATTATGTATGTATGTATATATATATAATTATAAAAGACATACATTATACATAGGTAATTAATCTATATTATTAGTATATGATTGGAAAGGCGGTTACGTAGGGGCCGGCCTAATAAGACATATAACAGTTTATTATTATTCAATATAGCGTCTATCTGACTGTTATATGTCTTATTAGGCTGGCAGGTGCGTAACCTAGTGTAGATTATATGTCATGCCATGTCTTAGGGTGACCCTAAGACATGCTGGGAAGAACGGCAGCTGGTTAGCATTCTTTCTACGTCCCAGCTAGCACGGGACTATACTATTAGATAATACTTACATTATTATTAATTCGACGTAGCTCAGTTGTTAGGGGCTTGACTCTGTATCGAGGGTACAGGGTTCAAATTCCACTTGAGCATGTACAAATGGAAATGAAGTTTAATGAATTTCTATGTACATTTTTGTACTAAAAATACATTTACCAAATGCGTCGAATACTACGGTACGGGGAAAAACATCGTGAGGAAACCTACCTGTTCCCAGAACAGGTAATAGTCAGTACTTGGAAATGGCAACATAGCTGACCACCTGTCCACATTGAGTACTAACTACTGGTTAACACGTGGGTTCGAGTGGGTGGCCATAGAATTAACGCGTACGTACGTAATACTTACATTATTCTGACATGTTTGTGTAACAGTAAAAACTGGACTGTTTTTCTTAGGCTTTGGTGGCAGTGGTTTCATGGAATCCATGCAGGTCATACATAGAAGCACTAACAGCATACCAATTAGTATCACCCTCTTAAATTAAAAAGTGAACATTAAACATCATATACAATAGTTCTTTTGTAAGAGATCAATAGTGTAATACAGTCGTCTATGGTGCGTCAGCAAAGTCAGCAGCTCAGTGAAAGTTCAAAATACAAATAATTATTTTCGGCTGAATATTTAGTCAGTTGTGATGCCAAATTGGCTAAATATGTTTGCTTTGGGATTATATTTGGATCCTCAATTTAAACGAACTGAAGAACAATGAAGAGGAGAAGATTTGGACTGCGACTTCGTTTTTCTTCGGTTGTAGCGGCAGGCGGCGTTGGTGTAACCATGGCGACTGAATAACAAGTGCAAACGCCATGGCATCACTATTTGTACTTGAGCCGACATAACCATTGTGGTGAATGGCTTATTAAAGAAACAAAAAAAAAAGTATTATAGTATTTACACCAAATACTACGATGAGGGATAACTTCGTAAGAAAATAGTGATTGTTAGTGGAGACATGGCTTATTGACTATCTGCTCCGCTAAATTGAAAACGATTGACGTTAAAAGTATCTATAACCACCGAGTGGGTGACGAGGTGTATGAGTGTCAATGAAGCGAAAATGGTTTTGTTAGAATCAGGACAGATGCGGATCTGTGATTTCTGCCTACCGATCTACAGGGAAACGGGCGTGATGTGTATGGATGTATGTATATTTTATGCTCATATCTACTTTTACTTCCATGCAAGCTGGGACGTAAAAAGAATGCTAACTAGCTGCCGTTCTTCCCGGCATGTCGTAAGAAGCGACTAAGAAACTAACGGTATAATTGGAATTTACTGGGCGATAGGCTAGCAGGCACTCATCTATGTTCCATTACGACATCACAACCCCAATATACATGCTTACGAGTGGCCTCGAAGATATAATATCTCATACACACTCGGCGGTTATAGGCACATTCTTGTAGCTTATGTATTTAATATAAATTCAAAATACTCACCATTTTGAAATGCAAATATTTA
This sequence comes from Leucoptera coffeella, assembly GCA_030578115.1. Taxonomy (NCBI): domain Eukaryota; kingdom Metazoa; phylum Arthropoda; class Insecta; order Lepidoptera; family Lyonetiidae; genus Leucoptera; species Leucoptera coffeella. The sequence continues at coordinate 588,506 of JAMBLF010000030.1, read as the reverse complement.
CTTGTATTAACGGATATTGTCAATTTCACAATCACTTAATTGTTTAGTAACGTCTTTACAACTCGATGGTTGAAGGTCAATTATTTAAAAAATCACTAAGAATACTAAACAGCCTTTTGTAAGCAAAAGACATAACTCAAGTTTTATTAAAAACAATAATGTATATTTATGTTTTTAATATTTAAATAAAAATGGATATAATATTTGTATTATTGTTTTATTTGTCCTAAATATGATAAAACTTAGTACCCATCTACTTGCTATGTAAGCAAAAGGATAAATGAATCACCACCTATCTCGTTTGATGCTGAATATCTGGTGAAAAGTGGCTTCGAAGTGGCTAAAAGCAACCTAGTCCACTATGGACATATAAACTACACTTTAGTTTAATAGTCTGTAAGTGAATGTATACTAGTTCTTCACCTCTTATCCTTTTGCTGTCTTATAATTCAATTTATTTAGAACACTGTTACACCATTGCATAGCCCCTTGGTAAGTTCAATTAAGACTTGCGTTAAAGGTACTATTTAACGTATATTTAAGAAATATATACTTATCATTCATAGATAAATCATATATATTATGTATAATATATTCATTGATATTATTGATATGTAATCAACAACTAGACTGGAAAGCAGAAGAAAAGTGTAGTTCTGATCACTTCCTCCATAGGGAACCGAACCCGAGACCTCACGATTAGCGTTCAGGTAGTTAACCAATCGCGCCATGGAGGTCGTCAAAAAAAGCAATAAGTACGAGAGCTAGTTAGCTTTTTATTTACTTTATCAAAATAGATATATAGCAAGAAATAATACATGCATACACAAAAAATAACACACAAAAGTACAAATATATAAGTTATGCCGTTTTATTGTTACTACTTTTTAAAAAAACTGCTTAAAATTTTACATCTACCTTCATTTTGAAAATACAAGAAAACAATATTTGAGACCATCAAAACTATATATTATTACATTCTAGTAACAATAATATAGTCCTTTAATCCTTTTCAGGGTGTACAGAACCTTGCTAACAATGTTAGATAGAAAAAAATATTTAGAAGTTTGATTTATTCATATCGAGCAAAATTAATATGGAACATTAGTAACGGTTGCTAACCCAACACCCAAAAGATTCCAATGACCCCTAGTACCTTAGTCGCCTCCTATACATGCCGGGAAGAACGGCAGCTAGTCATATTCTAACATTGGAGTCATGAAAACATCTCCTTGGTCACTTTTTACCATAAAGTTTGGTGTTGTGATGTTATATGGAACATTGGTGACAGGTTGTTAGCCCATCGCCCAAAACATTCCATATATCCTAGATCACTCAGTCGCCTTCTAAACATGTCAGGAAGAACGGCAGCTAGTTAGCATTCTTTTACGTCCCAGCTAGCACGGGACTATCTAGGTTAGATGTAATGGGGTTGATGCATATATAACATTGGCATAGCCTGATATTCATATATTCTATAGAGCCTTGGTCCCTTAATCACGTCCTTACATGCCGAGAAGAATGGCAGTTAGTCAGATCATATACATTTACGTCCTTTAATCCCTTTCGGAGTGGACAGAACCTAGGAGTCATGAAAACATCTCCTTGGTCACTTTTTACCATCAAGTTTGGTGTTGTGATATAATATTGAAAATTGGTGACAGGTTATTAGCCCATCGCTGAGTGATCAAGGATATATGAAATGTATGGGATTTCATATATCCTTGATCACTCAGTCGCCTTCTAAACATGGAAGAACGGCAGCTAGTTAGCATTCTTTTACGTCCAAGACTAGCAAAAGCGAAGAAAATAAATAAAATAATCTACTCACAGATGTACAAAATAGATTGGGGACATTTTCACTCGTTTTAATTAAAACAGTACTTGAGAGAGCAGATTCAATCTGGTGCGGCCGCGAGGGGTGGCTAGGTATACGACGTAATTGTAGCTATAATTACATTGTAAATTTCGACGTAGGTCAGTTGTTTGGGGCTTCACTCTGTATCAGTGGGTACAGGGTTCAAATTTCGCTTGAATATGGATCAATGGAAATGAAGTTTAATGAATTTCTATGTACATTTTCGTAATAAAAATACTTTTACGAAATGCGTCGAATAGTACGGCGAGGGAAAATATCGTGAGGAAACCTACCTGTTCCCCGGACGGATTATAGTTAGTCCTTTTAAATGTGGTCATGGCTTACTACCTAACAACGTGAGTGTGTATGTATGTATGTGAACGTGAATGTCAACGTGTGTGTGTTAGTGAAATGACTTTAGTCACTCAAATCTCTATCTATCCTAAAAACATAAACGGTTCTGAAGCGTTGATTGTATTAAAACGAATAACAAAAAAAAACAAAAACAAACGCATTCACAACCATTAACCCTTGCGGGGTTGTCAGAGGTTCAGGTGTCCATCTCCGCAATTGCGAAGGTAGTAATTCTATGGACACCTCGAACCCACGTGCTAACCAGATAGTCAGTACTCAATGTGACAGGTGTTCAGGCATGCCGCCATTTACAAGCACTAACTATTACCTGTTCGACAAACAGGTAGGTTTCCTCACGATGTTTTCCCTCATCGTATAATTCGATGCATTTCGTAAATAAAACGAATAAATGCATTTTTTAGATTTCTTTCGAATTGCGACCCACCCGATCTAAGCTTTAAGGCTTTTGAGGGAAAAAGAGGTCAGAGATGTAATTTTTCATGTTGTCACTTCTCCTTAATAAGAGCACGGATTAGACATAGGCCTCAACTGCACGCTGTAAGTCTTTAAAGGGGTAGACACTAACATAACATAACATCTACCATCAATGTATAAAAACATACATACATACACAACACGCCTGATCTCCTGTAGAGGGATAGGCAGAGATCACAGATCCCCATTTGTACCGATCCTGACAGACCACTTTCGCTTCATTGACACTCATACATCTTCTCATACACACTCGGCGGTTAAAGGTACAAACGTCACTCTTTTTCAATATAGCGTTATATGTATGTATTACTTAGTAGATTACCGAACCTACTAATTAGGTCGTTTCCCTTAAGTATTTAACAATCTTCTTTCATCATTAAGGCGCATCTCGAGAGATTTTAAATCTGAGATTAATAATTCTAACTAATTAAACTCTTAATGGATTTTAAGACGCTGCTTGTGTTTAAATATTAATTATTTAATTAAATAAAGAACATGAAATTCTAAAGGGCATGCTTCGATGGTTCGTACATGTTATGAATGATAGCAAATTGACAAAAGGTATATACATATGTGGCCGGCCCGATAAGACATATTACAGTCAGATAGACGCCATATTGTTGAAAAGGAGACCGTAGAAGTATAGGTACTTATTATAACCGCCAAGTGTGTATGAGGAGGTGTATGAGTGTCAATGAAGCGAAAGCGGTTTGTCAACGGAAAAGATGGGGATCCGTTCTCTATGACTTTGCAGAAACGGGCGTGATGTGTATGTATGCATATTTCTCAAATACATACATATTATGTATTATTTTCCACGTGAGTTACATTTTCAAACAGCTAGATTCTTGTCCCAATTCCCTTTTTAGCATAAATATCAAAGAATCGTCTTATTTGACATTCTGAATCTAATTAGCAAAAGTCCCAATAAATTAACGATTCTTATTCAAGTGCTCTTAATTCAAAAGGTCTCTTTTTATATTACAACTCAATTATTGAGACATTATTGAATATTACAGATTGAGAGTTTGGGATTTAAATGCATGTAAGTAGCTGCTTTTTTACACGGTGTTAATATATTTAGTTCGAGACATAATTAAATAATTTCCGAAGTGTACAATAAGTTGAGATAAACCATACCAACATACCATTATGATATGTTACCAAGCTATATTATAGCTTGCGCAACATAGTACATACATTTTACTACCATTGTAATTTCCACGGTAGTCACATATCACTACTTTATACCATGTTTATAGCACATGGAAAGTAGTGATTTGTTTTATTATTTTGAAAATCGTATTTAACAATTTCAAAGTTATTATTGTATTTACTTATAAAAAGTATTATTAAGAACCCATCATGTATCGCAATTAATTGCAATTTTGTCAATTCTTTATGTACATGCAAGCATATTCACGTCCTTTCGTGCCTTTAGAGGGAACAGAACCCCTGTGATAGAATATATCCTTAATCACGTAAAACATTAGTTTACTGGGAGGACTTTCGGTAAACAAATACACACGTACTCATTACTTTATATATATAATATATTTTTTTATTATTATTACTACTACATTGCTGAAGAATACAGTACTTGTTGCAAGTTGCTAACCCATCACCTAACAAGTTTCACTGAACCCTAGTCCCTTACTCTCTCCAAAACGAAAAGAACAGCAGCTAATTAGCATTCTTTTTCCAAAAGACATTCCCTTAAAAAATTTCCACCATCATTAAGAACTTACTCATACATACATGTTCATTCACGTCATGTAATCCCTTTCGGGGTGGACAGAACCTTGGAGACATCTCCTTGGTCACTTATTGGCATAATTTCAGCTTGTGATGTCATATGGAACATTGGTGACAGGTTGCTAGCCCGTCGCCCAATAGATTCCATTTATTTGTCCCTTAGTTGCTTTACAACATGCCGAGAAGAACGGCAGCTAGTTAATATTATATTTACTATGATATGATAAATATTGTATTAGTGATTACATTATTATATAACCTTGTTTAAAATTGCTAGCCCATCGCCCAAAACATTCCCTTAGTTACAAGTCACTTGAATTCGTTCAAGAGGTAAGAACGGCAGCTAGTTAGCATTTTACCTCCCAGACTAGCTCATCGTTAAGAGCCTCTTAAAAATCACTTTTAATTAGTTCCTTTCCTTCTCCGTTCGGGAATAAATTCATATTAAGTGTGACGTCACAAGATAGCCGGTAATTAATGACCCCTAATTCTGTAATAGGGGCACTGGGTGTCCTGATAAGGGGCTTGGAGGTCCTTTGCCCTTAGGATTAAGTCTTCTAGGGGCTTATGATGGCTGGAAAAGAATTTGTGGTCTTGGTATATCACTACATAGTATAAAACAAAGTCGCTTTCTTTGTCCCTATGTCCCTTTGTATGCTTAGACAGTAGTCTTGGTATATTAGTTTTATAAGTTCAGTGAGTGACTGCGTTTGATTTAGTAATGATGTTATTGAATACGGTTAGAAAAGAACGTGTTTGTTATATTTTTTTGTTGATCTTTTTACTGAAAAGAATGTGTCTTTAAAAGCTAAAGAATTGTGGTCACCTGTGGTGGTACCTAAGTATTTTGAAGATGAAATGAACTCTATAAATGAAATACGAGTAAAACCATATGTAGTTGTCAAAACTAATTATGATATTAATGATTTTGATATTGTTAATATTTGTCAGATCACTATTACACCAATAGAACTAGCCCTTTACTAAGTTCAATTAAGACAAGTGTTAAGGATAGTCAAAGTATATTGAAGAAATATATACTAATTTTATATAGATAAATACTTATATAGCATATATAATAAACGACCAGACTATAAAGCAGAAGAAAAGCGTAGTTCTTAACTGCCTCCACCGGTATTCGAACCTTGGACCTCTCGATTACCGTTCCGGTGGTTAACCATTCGGCATATTATACGCTAAGTGTTAAAAACATATGTTTTCAAGGTTCTGTCCACTCCTAAAGAGATCTTCGTGAGTGCAAGTAATAAAATAAGGTCTCGCCTACACTAGGAAACTAGAGTGTTGGCTATCACCCATTAATCTCTTAACGGCTCATAAAATCTCTCATGGTGCACATACCTTAATTTATTAGAGTACTTTCCGTATTACATTAAACATATGTTAGTTTATATGGTCTGTGTTGCTAGCCCATCGTCCAATAGATTCAATTAAACCCTAGTCTTAATAATATTTAGGACACTATTACACCAAATAAGACACATAACAGTCAGATAGACGCTATATTGAAAACAGGTGACGTTGGGCGTACCCATAATCGCTGTGTGTGTATGAGAAGATGTATGAGTGTCAATGAAGCGAAAGTGGTCTATCAGGATCAGGACAAATGGGGATCCGTGATCTCTGCCTACCCCTCTACAGGGAATCAGGCGTGATGTGTATGTATCTATGTATTACACCAATTAAACTAGTCCCTTGGTAAGTTCATTTAAGACTCGTGTTAAGGGTACTAGTCAACGTATATTTAAGAAATAGGTATATACTTATTATACATGGATAACTACATATATAGCATACATAATCAACAACCAGACTGGAAAGCAGAAGAAAAACGTAGTTCTTAACTGCCTCCACCGGTAATCGAACCCGGGAACTCACGATAAGAGTTCAGGTGCTCAACCAATCGCGCCACGGAGGTCGTTGAATGTATGTATGTTACCTTCTAGTTATATATTCTATCTAAGTCTTATAGTTACCTTCTACGATATGCTTTGAAGAACGGCAGCTAGTTAGAATTCTTTTTACGTCCCAGACTAGCACAGGACATATATACACTCCCTTTTTATTGTGGCGGGTTAGTCAGAGGCTTGAGTGGCCATTACTGAAATTTCGAAGGCATATTATGCATAATTGGTAGGTATGGGTCTTTCAAAGTCCGCGTTTCATTAGATATACAGCACCCAACGTGTTAGATAGTGAACCGTATTACCATACATAGGCACTGGCTATTACCTATCCCGAGAGGTAGGCAGGTTTCCTCACGATGTTTTTCTTCACCGTAAGCGACTGTAAATTATGTACGTAAATGAAAAATACATATTAGCTTTGGCAGTGTGAATTTCACACAGTCAACATTAGCTGAGACAAATCCTATTCACACTTGCGCGGGGTAGCCATATGCGCTTGGTTCCATTAATGTAAAATATTATATAATTAATTCTTTTCTCTATTTGTGTATATGTATTACTGCGTCTAGTGTGAATAAAATGAATTTTATTTTATTCATTATACTCAAATTTCTTTTATTGCTACATGCCAGAGCCGGGATTCGAACCTAGGACCTTTCTCATAAGAAGTCGGAGGTCTTACCTACTTCGCTACAGCCGCATTTTAATACATATATGTATGATGGTATGTATGTATGTAAATATGGTAGGAACATGTTAATTAGATAGACATTTGATATAAGAATAACAGACAGAAAGTTTGCTCTCATGAAAATGTATTAATGAGGATTTTGGGTACAGACGGAGAGAAAAGTAACTTATAAAAATACATACAAATACTTTTTGTAATGGTAATACATACATATACATTCACGTCCTTCAATCCTTTTCGGGGTTGACAGAACCCCGCAGATTTAATATTTCCTAGGTCACTTCTTAGCATGAATATATTGGGGTTATATTGGGGTTGTGATGAAATGAAATAAAAATCTTTTATTCAATATAAGGATCATAAAATCACATATTGAAAGTTAAAAACAAAACATTTTTTATAAAAAAAAACATATCAATTATATACACTAATTATTAAAATGAATCAAATTAAATTAATAAAAATAATGGCACTTCGTCAAGAAAAATCTCTGCAGAGAAGAAATGCCAAGAAACTCTGCGTACATTAAACTTAATAATAATTCTTGTTATGAACTTATGAAGATGTCTTATGGAATATTGGTGACAGGTTGCTAGCCTGTCGCCCAATCTAATCCATCTTTCCTTAGTCACCTCCTATGACATGCCGGGAAGAATGGCAGCTAGTTAGCATTCTCTATACGTCCCAGAGACATGAAAATTTTATAAGTAATATTGTTATGGTAAACTTATTTTCTGACAAGTACATTCATTTTAATTGTCCAATATTAGAAAAATGGACCCTCAATCCAGATGCACACTTACTAGAAGCGATAAAGTTACTTTTGTAGTACGCATAGTTTCCATATGAGTGAGTATCGAACCTCCAATTCTTCTCTTCCTTGTTCTTCGTTCGTTCCAGTTGAGGGTTCAAATACAATCCCAAAGCAAACATATTTAGCCAATATGGCATGACTAAATATTTAGCCGAAAATAATTATTTGTATTTTCAACTTTCACTGAGCTGCTGACTTTGTTGACGAACCATAGACGACTGATGTTTGTTTTAATACTAGCCATTTTGTATAAGACTTTCGCTTCCACCTGTCCCGCGCATTGTAAATATGGATAATGAATATTTAATTAGATTCCCTCGTATCATGTTATAATAACCGTTTGATGTTTGCGCTGGAAGGTTTTGATGGTACTACCTCTTTGTAACACGTGGTTATATGACGTACTTTGTTCCTTAAGGGGTGGACGGAACCTTGGAGACTTAATATAGCCTTAAGAATGAAATATTTAAATAAATTCCTAAGGCCTTAGTTTACTATTGCTTTTTGTTAAATTTACAGTTCACTATCAGATCGGTAATAGTGTGAAGTTGGTAGTGAATTAGCATAAGTGACAAATTTCGAGATATTTGTCACGTTTGCCAGTACAAAATGATGAAATTAACACTTTTGCTAATCCACTACCAACTTCACACTATTACTGATCTGATATTGAACTCTATTTGTTCTGAATTAGTAGTAACTACTTAGGCTCCTGGTAATCTTTAGCGTTTAAATATCTGATTAAGGTTTTATTTGTGTAATATACGTTTTACGACATTTTTGGAGTATGTAGAGTCTTGTGTAACAACCACTGTATCTATAATAAGACACTTAAAGTCTATGTTTAATGACCGATGTATCTAACATATAAAAGTTTACCAATTAAAGCACACATTTTACTAATAAAATCATATATTTGATCTCATATCGTAAAAGCACTGACTATCTTCTGAAAAATAGGCTTTGTTAGTTTGTTCCTTATTTATTTATGTATTAGCCCAAGCAACATAGATATAGTAACAGATACACCCAATATGGTTTGCATTCAACATAAATTAACTTATATCTTAACAATATACTAAAAGAAACGAAAATATAAATATAAAAATGATATCACTACATAATTTCTAATCTCGTAAGCACTTCCTACGACATGCCAGGAAGAACGGCAGCTAGTTAGCATTATTTTTACGTCCCATACTAGCAAAATATAAACTGAAATCGTAGCCTTAATATCTCCATAGATTTATTCAAGGCTTTATGTGTTTCGTAGCTGCTACGTGATTCGATAATGCTACGAGATTACATATACGTGCTACGATTCGTCAGCTGGGGTTTTCGTTGTGGTTTTGAAAACGGTGGTTGGCTATACTACGGTTTTCTGGTGAAATGGTACTTTGGTTTATAATATGGAAGGTTCTGGGTTTCAGTTTTGATTGGTCAATAAGTCTATTACATATGTGGCGACCTCTAGAGTAACACACACAGATAGAAACCTTAGTAAACCTAAGTTGCAATTAGTTAAATATAATAATCACAGATGACGCCAGCGAGAAATAAAATAATTATTACGAAAATCAATATTCTAGAACGCGCAATTGAAATATTTGACGTAAAACAAGATATGTATATAGAAATTTTTAAATCAGGCCATTAGCCTGGACGAACACCTGCCCAGGTAGGAAGCTTCCTCTTTTCCTGTAGGACACAGTGGATCCTATACATATAATTTGACTCTCGCTCACTTATTAGAATATATATTTATAGATTGATTCAAGTAATTGAATCCCTTTCGGGGTGGACGGATCTTTGGAGACATGTTAGCATCTCCTAAGTCATATGGAACATTGGTATTAGTTGCTAGTCTATCCAGTAGATTCTATTTACCCCTATTCCCTTAGTCGCGTCAAAAAATTATACTGTGTTAAAACTCTGCAAAATATTTTACTTCTTGATATATTATACGAATTGACTAAGAGTGTTAGAATCTATTGGGCGATGGGCTATCGGTCAGTAATTAATTTTTTTTTTTTAAATCTTTATTTTATTTTGGAACCTTTGCACAAAGTATGAAAATGTCGGTTCCATCGTACCCTAAAACATAACAAATTACTCATCAATTAAACTAACTTATACTTAAAACTACTACTTATACTTAAAATATAATTTTCTTAATGAATAAAATTATTTGCAAACCAAGTAGTCATACTAAATATAAGTTTCAATGTTCTATGCACCCCGTAAACAATGAAAAAACCTACCATTATATACGAGTATGATTGTTTAAAACAATGGAAAAACATACCAAAATGTATGTACGTTACTAACATAGGTTCGTTCATGAAATTTGAAACTGCCGCAAATTTTCCAAAATACAAATATACTTTGGGAACGGAATTGAAACGCTGACATTTTTGAACGTTTCCGCTGATTCAGCAAAAACCACCCGCGAACAAAGTTGTGAAATCCAGTCCCAACTAAACCTAATAGTGGTGGACGTGAAATGGTGTAAGTTGAATTTTTATGTTTTTGATACCTGTTTGTATAAAAGAAATAAATAAATTATAAAGTCCTTTACCTTTCTTAACTTAGTTATACCTCAGCCCTAAAAGCTAAGATATTATCTAAGAAAGATTTTTTTCGTTTTCAAAAGCAAAAATCAAAATAGATTATAAATTCTATTTTGTTTATTTGATTATAAATTTCGTGTATACAACGAAAAGCATGTATGACACAGTTTATGTGTGGGATTGAAGCAAGAGAAATTTGTCATATTTTTCTAAGGAGGTGATAGAAAACCTCTACTTATCTCGATTGTACATAAAAACTAAATGCATGTATGCTTGATAATTCTACTACACTGCTAGAGAGCGTGATTTATTTTTCACATTTATTGTACTATTGTACATATAACTAGTGATATGTTAAAAATGACATAACCAAAAATGAAAATAAAATTTGGCAATATCATTGTCTAGAACAACGGCTTTAACGAGAAGAAAAAAAAAATTGTAAACTCTACTCAGTTGCTGTCTATCCATTCAGAGATTGTAAACTTGCAAGTTATGTATGTAAATCACAAGAAAAATTGTAACTCCTACCTAACTTTAACGCAAGTTTTCTTCAATGATCTTAGCCCTATTTATAAGTAACGCTTGATTTTAACGATATAACTCTTCTTGATTTAACAGTATAGGTATCGATAATTTAACCTCGATTAATTTTAACATAGACACTTCAACTTCATACCATTGCGCAAAAGGTCATGATAGCAAATCGTTTTTCATGAATAAATAAAAAGAATTTGAATATAGTGTGAAGAATTGTCTAATAATATACTTATATAATATTTAGCACACTATTACCTAAATTGAACAAATTTCTTGTTAACTAAGTTCATTGGAAACTTGTATTAAAAGTACTAATCGATGTATATTTTAGAATACTAGCTAATGTGTATATAGATTAATATATAGTATATACAATCAACGAACAGAATAAAAAGCAAAAGAAGAGTTTACTTCTTAACTCTGCCTCCACCGGGAACCAAACACAGAACCTCATAAATAGCGTTCAGGTGGTTAACCCATTACACCAAGGAATTCGTCAAAACATAAAATAAATCTCAAAATCTACAAAACCTGACTTACTCCCCTTGTTAGACAAAGACACAATAATGTAATTCCTATGCAGTTTCGGTATAGTTCCGTTCTGTTTGTAGACCATTAGGTAGTTCTAGTGCTTTGAAAGGTATACCCTATGTGCTTAGTTAGTCTGACTGGCTAACCGCGTACCACCTAACATTTTAGGGGTCTATGATAGTCTGGGATCGTAAAGAACGGTTTTAGCTGCATTTATATAGAAACTAGTGACCCGCTCCGGCTTCGCACGTATAAAATATATAGCCTACTTCATTATTTAATGGATGTTATCATACATGTAAACATTTCTGAAGAATCACTCTATCTATTGAAAAAAACCGCATCAAAATCCGTTGCGTAGTTTCAAAGATTTAAGCATACAAAGGGACATAGGGACTGAGAAAGCGACTTTGTTTTTTATACTATGTAGTGATATTGCATAATTGTTTAGTATAGTATATGTAAAGACTACGGTGAGGGAAAAACATCGTGAGGAAACCTACCTTTTCCCCGAACAGATAATATTAGTGCTTGTAAATGGCGACATGGCTTACCACCTGTCACATTGAGTACTGACTATATGGTCAACACGTGGGTTCTAGGTGGCCATATAATTACCATCTCGGCGATTGCGGAGATGACATCTGAACCTCTGACTTATCCTTAAGAGTTAATGGTTCAGAAAACGTTTATCTTTTTTTGTATACTATATGTTCAATGATTGCAGTTACTTTTTAACAGCAGACTTTGTTTAAAGAACTAATATAAGCTGTTCCTTTTTTACCTATCCTGTTATATGTAATCACTACATAGTATAAAACAAAGTCGCTTTCTCTGTCCTTATGTCCCTTTGTATGCTTAAATCTTTGAAACTACGCAACGGATTTTGATGCGGTTTTTTTAATAGATAGAGTGATTCAAGAGGAAGGGTTATATGTATAATAACATCCATTAAATAGTTGAGTAGGTTATATATTTTATACCCGTGCGAAGCCGGAGCGGGTCGCTTAAATTTCATTCACTTGCATGCATGTAGTATAAATCCCCTGCTCCGTCTCGTAACGTAAAAATAATGCTAACTAGCTGCCGCTCTTCAAGGCATGTCGTAGGAGACGATTAATCGACTAATATAAATGGAATGAATTGGGCGATGGACTAGCAATCTGTCACCAATGTTTCATATGTCAACTTCAGCCCAATATTCATGGTCAAACGTGACTAAGAAGTTTTCATGTCTACTTGGTTCCCAAACGGGATTAGAAGAAGTAAAAGTATATACATATATGTTTAAGTATCTATAATATTATATATTAAAGTTACCAGGACTCAATTTGTTAGTAGATACTTATGAAATGAAATGAAAGGAAATGCTTTTTATTCAACATGAGGATTATAAAGTCACTTAATTGAAAGTAAAAAAAAAAAACATTTTGACATGAAAAGTTGTCATTAAAAATATTTTAGCTTAAAAAAATACAATAAATCTAATTAAACTATTGGCATTTCGCAAAGCAAAATCCTGCAGAGAAGAAATGCCAAGAAACTCTGCAGACATATTTCAATACAACTTCTTCAATACTGCTAAGTTAGTATTATGTTGTTATTATTATTATTATATCATCTATACTAGCACAAGATCTGTTTGCCCATATCAAATGCAAATAGAACGTTATTAATCAAACAACAGAGTTTATATTCCAATACAGTACTAGCATTATAAATGCCCTGTCAATGTGAAACGGGGATGCATTTTTCAAAGCCATTCAAACGGGTGTTCCATTTAATATATTGTGCTCCAACGGCGTGACAGATAGAAAATTCATTTAGTTTGTCTATGGTAGAGTTTTTAAATAAATAATAATGTTGTCCTGTAAATAACATACATACATCTCGTCGTCTATGGTGCGTCAACAAAGTCAGCAGCTCAGTGAAAGTTGAAAATACAAATAATTATTTCCGGCCTAATATTTAGTCAATTGTGATGCTGAACTGGCTAAATATTTTCGCTTTGGGATAAGATTTGGATCCTCAACTGGAACGAACCGAAAACAAGGAAGAGAAGAATTGGAGCTTCGATTTCGTTTTTCTCCGGTTGTAGCGCCTGGCGGCGTTGGTGTAACCATGGCGATGGAATAACAAGAAGTTCAAACGCCGTGGCATCAGTGTTTGTACTTCAGCCGACATAACCTTAGTGGCTTAATAAAGAATTTAAAAAAAAACATACATACATACACATCACGCTTGATTCCATGGAGAGCGGTAGGCAGAGAACACGGATCCCTATTTGTCCCGATCCTGGTAGATTACTATCGCTTCATAGACACTCCGTTCCATATGACATCACAATCCCAATATTTATGCTTAAATGTGACCTATGCTAAAATCCACCCCAAAAGGTATTGAAGGTCGTGAATGTATATGTGAAGAAATACAGCTAGTTACCAATGTTTTAAATCCCATATTAACACAAGCTCAGCTTTTAAGACAAAATAGATGTTTCGGAACGTTCCAAGAAAGACTATTCTTAAAGTTCCAAATTTACTGATATAGTCTGACTATACCGTAAAGCAGTGTAGCCGATATGTTTATTATCACTTCGCGAACTAAGAGGCGACTAAGGGAGCTTGCTTGGATGCAAACCAAGAAAGAAGATTTATCCCTTTGGAAGTTTTGTTTTGTGTTCGAGTTAGGGGTAAGCGGGTTGAAATTTGGTGATTTTGTTTTGTATTTTATACGAGTACTATGAATTTTTAAGAATAATATTATGCAATTACATTTAAATTTTCTAGTGTGCTGGGGGCTTTTGCTTCTGGGTGCTAAATTCGGTACACTAATAGCACTGTGTAAATATTTACTGTTTGTTAGATTTAAGTTGTTTTTCCTTAAGTTTTTTTTTGTTTTAATTTGTACATATTTTGTTTAAAGTTATCAAGAGTCTATTAATAAAATTATAATATCATATTACATTTATACGTACACATGTTACGCGGATGAATGATCGCAGATTGACAAAAGGAATATATGTGAAAGAAGTGGAAGGGTGGTTACGTAGGGTTCGGTCCAATAAAACATGACAGTGAGAAAGACGCCATATTGGAAAAGGATGACGTTAGGTTTACTTATAACCGCCTTGTGTGTATGAGATTTATGAGTGTCAATGAAGCAAATGTGGTTTGTGATGACTGGTACAGATGGTTACCCGTGATCTGTGCCTACCCATTTATAGCGAATCAGCTGTGATGTATATTCATGTATCTACTTCACTAACGGAATAGGCAGAGACTGTTAGTCTACCTTGAACGATCCTGATAAATCTCACTTGCCTCACTCACTCATTAATCTTCTCGTACACGCTCTTCTTTTCTTTACGCTTTATAAGTAATATTCAATCGCTATCGGGTTGGACAGAATCTTGAAGATCGATAATTTAGGTCACTTTTTAGCATGAAACATTAGGATCGTTATATTATATGGAACATTGGTGAAAGGTTCACCCATCACCCAATACATACCATTTACCCCAAGTCCCTTAGTCGCCTCCTACGACATGCCGGGAAGATCGGCAGCTAGTTACCATTTTTCACGTCCCCAGCACGTTATTGGTATACGGAACCAAGTAAATATTAAAAGCCATTACCATAGCATCGTTTTCGACGGAGTTTTGTTCCGATGAAGTGTTTTGTTTCTCGCGTGTTTTCGAGTGGAAAAATGATTTACAACCTCGGATATATCCGGTTTCTTTCGGGTGGGATATTTTAATATTATACATACAATTTACTACAAGTACCGTGGTCATATTAACACAGTAAAGCAACGCGGGCGTGGGAAAGATTTTGATGGGTGACCGAAAAATGTCCATATGGGGAGGGAAATAGTCACGACTTCACGACTATTTCATTCATACACGATATATTCAAGATGTAGTAGTCAGAGGCTTGAATGCCCATTTCCAAAATTTCGAATGCATGTTAGGTATGGGTCACTCGAAGCCCGCGTTTCACTAGATAGACAGCACGCAAAGTGATAGGTAGTGAACATTATCACCGTCGTACTGGCATCCAGATGGATAGGCAGATTTCCTCACGATGTTTTAGGCGGCTGTAGCCCAGTAGGTAAGACCTCGGACTTAGTACGAGAAAGGTCCTAGGTTCGAATCCCGGCTCTGGCATGTACCAATGAATGAAATTTAAATACATGTGTTTTTCATTTACGTACATAATTTACAGTCGCTAACGGTGAGGGAAAACATCGTGAGGAAACCTGCCTATCCCTCGGGATAGGTAATAGTCAGTACCTATATACGGCGGCGATACGGTTCACTACCTATCACGTTGGGTGCTGTCTATCTAGTGATACGCGGGCTTCCAATGAACCATACCTTACATGCCTTCGAACTCTCTCTCTGACTACCCCGCCATAATAAAAAAGGGAGTGTGTATACATATACAAGTCGTGAAGCGTATGTGTTTTACCACACTCTCGAATAGAAAATATCTTTAAATATATAATAAAATGAGTATATATGAGTGAAGTGGTTACGTAGGGGCCGGCCTAATTAGACATATAACAGTCAGATAGACGCTATATTGAAAGAAGATGACTTTAGGTGTACCTATAACCGCCGAAAGTGTATGAGAAGATGTATGAATGTCAATGAAGCGAAAGTGGTCTTTTAGGATCGGGACAAATAGGGATCCGTAATCTCTCCCTACCCCTCTAAAGGGAATCAGGCGTGCTGTGTATGTATGTAAAATATCTTTATAATCATCGCTGTCAGAGGGTGGTAGTTCCCAAGATACTGATAGCGTTTCCCCTCTGAATGCTAGCTATGTTATGTTATGTTTGTTATGTTATGTATATATACGGCGATACGGTTCACTACCTATCACGTTGGGTGCTGTCTATCTAGTGTTACGCGGGCTTCGATTGACCCATACCTAACATGCCTTCGAAATTTTGGAGATGGGCTTTTAAGTCTCTGACTACCCCGCCATAATAAAAAAGGGAGTGTGTATACACAAGTCATGAAGAGTATGTATGTATGTTATGTATATATAGGTCATAGAACAAGTGTTTCTAGCACATAAGCTCCGTAGGTATTAGGTCGACCTAGATTCAACCGCAAATCTAGATTTTGTGGTTCCGGTGTGACCTCTACGTAATTGCTTAGGTCATTTGGCTTGCTAATTTGAGCACTAGATGCTAGACAAAAGAATGATTACTATCTACGTGTATATTTATGCAAATGAGATGGATAACAAAAGAGGGGTAGTCAGAGGTTCAGGTGTCCATCTCCGCAATTGCGAAGGTAATTCTATGGACACCTCGAACCCACGTATTGACCAGATAGTCAGTACTTAATGTGACAGGTGGTAAGCAATGTCGCCATTTACAAGACTATTATCGGGAAACAGGTAGGTTTCTTCACGATGTTTTCCCTTACCGTAACTTATATGGTAGAGGTGAATGGAATATTAATATACATACATACATATAGATTCATGTTCTTTAATCCCTTTCGGGGTGGACAGAACCTTGGAGACATGAACACATCTTCTTGTTCACTTATTAGCATGTATATTAGGGTTTTAATGTCATATGGAATATTGGTGACAGGTTGCTGATCTATCGCCCAATAGTTTCTGCATACCCCAAGTCCCTTAGTCGCCTCCTACGATGTCGGAAAGAACGGCAGCTTGTTCATTCTTTTAACGTCAGTCTATTAAGGGTATTTGATTGTGGAAATGATAGAAACGAGTATATTCATATTTCATATTCAATGTTGCCTTGTTTAAACTAACTGACAACTTTAATACTTTCAAACTTGTAATTTTAAAGACTGAAAGTAACTAAAGTAGGTTGAATAGTTAGTAGTTAGTAGTAGTAGCACATGCACATCACGTCTGAATCCCTGTAGAGGGATAGGCGGAGATCACGGATCCCCATCTGTCCCGGTCCTGACAGACCACTTTCGCTTCATTGACACTCATAAAAGAATTAAATACGATATATACGAGTAAAATTGACGAAAATGGCATAAACAGGCTAATACATTATTTCATTACTATTTCGTAGTTTAGAACTAACTAGCTACCTTTCTACACCGTGTGTCGTGGACAGGTAGTGAAAAAAACTTAACTTTTAATACTACATATCTCTTAATTCTATTATAACTTTTGATAAGAAGAGATATTTTATTTCGAAGGTTCTATGCATGCTAAAAATATGGAAGTACGCGAATAAATGTATGTGTATTGGTAATACATAAATACTTATACAGTCATATCTATTAATCCCTTTCGGGGTGGACTGAACCACGGAGAAATGATATCTCCTTAATTTTTTGCATTAATATGGGTTCGTGATGGGCAAAGATAGAGAATATTAGTATCAGGCTTTTATCTACAAGTTTCAATCAACCCCTAGTTTTTATGACATACCAAGAAGACAGCTAGTCAGCTCCAATTTACGTCCCAGATTATCAAAAACAGTTTTCTAAATAAATATTCTTGAAAGAAATTTTTTGGCACCGTGCTAGAATGCCATTTCTCGCTAACACTTTGTCAAAATTGTAACCCGAGGTTTTCTGGAGAAATTTCTTTGTTCAATTTAATAAAAAGTTGCGAAAGTTTTTACCGGATCAATGGATGGAGCTTTTTGATTTTGGGCCCTTTTCAAGTTTGATTTTATGTAAAATTGCCTTTTAACTTAAGTTGTGTATAAGGGGTGACTGAGGAATTAATTCAATCAACCAATCAGCCTATACTAGTCCACTGCTGGACGTAGGCCTCCCCAAAAGTACGCCACAAAACACGATCATTCGTGGCCCTCATCCAGCCACTACCAGCGACCTTCTTGAGGTCATCGGTCCACCTAACAGGGGGGCGTCCTACAGTACGTTAAGGAATTAATTAGCACATGTATAATACATGAAAGAATGGATGTGATGGTTAATTGGCAGTAATTGGGGTTACGTATTGGCCGGCCCAATAAGACATGACTGTCAGATAGACGCCATATTAAGAAGGGTGACGTTAGAAATACCTATAACCACTGACTGTGTATGAGGAGATATACGAGTGAGATGTATGTATGAGTCGGGATTGGAACAGATGGGAATCTAAATCTCTGACTACCCCTCAACAGGGAATCAGGCGTGATGTGTATGTATGTATGAATCCTCATTATAACTATGCCTGACCTAGTAATAAGTTCGCTAGGTCCCCAGCGAATAACCTAGGGTTTTAGGTCTCATATTTCATACCTAGTACTTTAATTAGCTAGGACCCAGTCTAGATATTTCACCTAGGATATTAAGGTATTCAAATACGTGCTTAACTCTAGGTACTTAGTGCTTAAGTTGAATGCCTTTGCGTCACGGCTTTTATGACTTGCGGGGTAGTCAGAGATCGACACTTCATGACTTTAATCCCTTACGATATAGACAGATGTTCATAATTACAATTGCAGAGTGAATAATTTATATTTATACATACATATAATGAAGAAATATAAATATAATTTGACCCCATGGAATTACCAAATGCAAAGGGACAATATTATCCATGTTAGCCGGGACGTGAAAAGAATACTAACTAGCTGCCGTTCTTCCCAGCATAACATGGGAAGCTACTAAGAGACAGGAGGTCAATGGAATCAATTAAGCGATGGGCTAGCATCTTGTTTACAATATTCCATTTGTAATTACCGAAATATATATGCTAAATAGGGACCTACGACATATGATCATGGCTCCGAGGTTTTATCCACCCTGAAAGGGAGTGAAGTCCTGAAAATATATGTATGATATGTCTGAATATCATAAAATCCATGGAGGCGATAATATTCTCCAGATATGTCCACTTAAGACCCTTGTAACAGTCGAGTGCCCTATTTGCTGAAATAGGGTCATCTATTACAAATATCCTGTGTTAGATGGGGACGGAAATGATGGTAACTAGCTGCCTGCTTTATTACGAAAACCATCGCGATGCATCGGTTCATTTACACATACACGTCTTCATATACACTACTTTTAAGGTTTCCTTGAAATAGAATTTGTTGGAAATATGTAATGAAAATGTGTAATGTAGTTTTGCTGAAAATCTCAAAAGATAATAAATAGGGACTTGAAACAAATTAACATATATTTTAATATAAAATTCTTATGTACATTAAATGCAATTCTATGATGATGATTAATATCACAAGTGACAATTTGCTAGCCCATCACACAATTGATTCCTTTACCTCTAATCCTTTAGTCTCCTACTACTATAACGAAAACCATTCTAATATCGCTTCAAAGTGGTCTAATGTAGGTAAATATAAAAAGGTATAAAGTAATCTATCCAATGCTTTACAATTGTTAAACAAATATTCATTTTAACTGGAATTGCGCCGCCATTTTAAGCTGGAAAGCTCATCATAGTTCAGAGTTTACTGCGTTGATTCTACTATAAAAGTAAAATTAAAATACCTTATTTATTAATGTCAGTCAGTTCTAAACTATATAATAGTGAAGTAGTCATTGAAATGAAATTGTATAAGGATAAATCAAGCGAATGAAAGGTAAAATACTTTTATTTTTCTTCGTGCAAATGACAAATAAATCAAATTTTAAAATTGGCATTTCGTAAAGAAATACCTGCATAGACGAAATGCCAAGTAACTCGACAGGCAATATTCAGAGAGTATTTAATAATAATCCTTTCATATAGTAGTCTAGATTATAAACGCAATATTTTTAGTTTCCGTATACATTAAACTGAACTTTATTTATTTTATACCCCTACCTTACTAATAAGCAGCTACGTTTTTAGCCAGCGGGCCAACGCTGCTAGTGAGGGCTTTTGCTTCTGGGTGCTAAATTCTAGTGGCGCTGTGTAAAAATTAACTTTTTGTAAGAATTAATTTTTTTTATGTTTAAATTTGTACATACTTATTTAGTTTTATTTTGTTTGTTAAACTTCACTTCATTAAAATTGGAACATTGTATAATATTAATTATGTGTGTACATTTCATATATATTATTAGTCGACTAAACGAAGATTATAGTAAATAATTTCCTAAATGGTATCATTGTATAGCAGAATCAAGGCACACAAAACAAAGATGCCAGTTTCTTGCGTCATTTTTTATCTGCATTTCGCTAGCGAACTTTTAAATTGAATTGTCTTTCGTTTACTATTTTCTGGACGCTTGAGTTCGAGGAAAAGCCGTTTACAGAATGAATGGGCACTTTTTGGTTTATTAAATACATAGAATTATACATGAAAAGAAGGCGACTAAGGGAATTGATATAAATCTAATAGGCGATGGGTTGTAACAATAATAATATTTGGACATTATTACACCAATTGACCTAGCCCCTTGCTAAGTACATTTGAGACTTGTGTGTTAAGGGTACTAGTCAGAGACGCGAATATATGTATGGTAACAATTCATAAAGTAACCGTTTTCAAGGTTCTGTCCACCCTAAATCAGACACGACCATACAACAATACAAGTGAAGCCTACAGCCTTTGCCTGTACATCCAAAGAATATTAAGCGCCGAACTTATCCAATCAAAATTTAATCCATGAATATTGAAAGCGGATGAGCCGACATTTTGCCGTAAATTTCGAGTTTTCTTTAATCCGAACTCGGGAATCGGGAGTTTTCATTGAGTAAAGTTGCACATTTAATAATTAAATAGCTTGAAGAGAGTTCTTTGAGACATGCTGAATATGTCTTGTTTGGAAGTTCAAGGTGACATACATATACATAGACATGACCTTTAATCTCTTTTTCGTGACGAAAATTACTCATATATTCACAAATCTAAACATTTTGCAGGGTTAAGTACGTTAAAAAATGATGGTGTTTTCGACGTTCTGTTAACTCCGAAAATGATTAAAGGACGTGAATGTATATGAATCTTATTCCTTATCCATAATATTATTATTTTAAGACCCATCTACACAAAGCGTTACCAAAGAGTAATGAAAAAGTTATTATGACACAATCCTGAACTTTCCACATTCCATATTTATTGGGCGCCGTTAACACGTAGTCGTTAGCTCGTAGTAATGTCGTAACACGTAGCATTGACGTGTCGGAACGTAGTATAGAGTTGGAAGGTATTGTGTATGTTATACAGCAAACGTAGTTTAGAATTAGACATAATAATAATGGGACACTATTACAGCAATTGAACTGGCCCCTTGGTAAGTACATTTAAGACTTGTGTTAAGGGTACTAGTCATCGTATATTTAACAAATATCTACTTATTATACATAGATAAATGCCCATATAGTATAAATAATCAACAACCAGACTGGAAAGCAGAAGAAAAGCGTAGTTATTTACTCTTCCTTCACCGGGAATCTTTCGGACCTTTTCACGATTAGCGTTCAGGTGGTTAACCTGTCCCGTCACGGAGGTCGTCAAAAAAACATACAAGAAAAAAGATTTAAAGTGCTTTGATACAGAATATTGGTAAAAGGTTGCAATTTTATTTATCATCCATATAGGTAATAGTCAGTGCTCGTAAATGGCGACATGGCTTACCACCTGTCACATTAAGTACTAACTATCTGGTCAACAAGTGGGTTCGTGGTGGCCATAGAATTAGTACCTTCGCAATTGTGTGGATAAAACATTGGTGACAAGTTGGTAGCCTATCGCCCAATAGATTCAATTTACACCTAGTCCCTTAGTCGTCTCCTACGACATGCTGGGAAGAACGGCAGCTAGTTAGCATTCTTTTAATGCTCCAGATATTGCCCCCTCTTTAATAAATTCCAGCTTCAACTAAAATTATATAATATTGGACAGTGTAATCACGGTGAATGGGCGAGCAATTCACATAAGTGTCACCCCGACTTAATTTAAGGCTGCCGTTATGGTAAGGAGAGGTAGGCTTCTATTAGTTGTTAGAGGTGGTTGTGGGATCGAGGGTTATTAATAGGTTCATTTATATTTTAAGAGAATTGATAGCGTATTTAGTTATATTTTAAAACTTTAGTTTAGTACGGCACATGAAAGATTTTCAAATGAGTTTTTATGCCAAAATCACTATGCTTACACATCGTAGGAGGTGACTAAGGGACTAGAGGTCAATTGATTCTATGCGATGGGCTAACAAACTGTTAATAATATTCTTGATAAATGCATTAAAGGCTATATTGGTTATTGAATGTGACTGAGATGATATTAGGTCCAAATAATGTCAATTCCAATAGAGATAAAGAAACGTGAATGTATGTATATTAATTATGATTTTCAGTTTTACATATATATATATATATACATGGCATGATCGTTTGCCTTGGGTGTATAATGTTACAGTGAGGGAAAACCTCGTGAGAAAACCTGTTCTACGAATAGGTAATAGTAGTTGTAAATAGCGACATGGCTTACCACCAGTCACATTGAGTACTATGTATCTGGTCAACAAGAAATACTACCAACGCAATTGCGGAGATGGTCACCTGGACCTTTGACTACCCCGAAAGGGTTGATGGTCGTGAAGACGTTTTTGTGTCGTTTGGCTTCACGTTTACCATTCGTTCAATCCTGGATAGCCACCTCCGTTTCATAAACATCCATACACCTCTAAGTACACACTCGGCGGTTATAGCTACTTCTTACGTCATCTTTTCCAATATAACTTTTTTCTTATCATTAGTTTTTACGTATTTCCAATTTCTATGTTAATTGAAGTCTTTATAAAACACATTAATACCCATTTCAACATTATATCACAAATTTAAGTACGTACCAATTTCAATAGATGTCGTCCTACGAAATTTAAACCCGCAACTCAATTTAGGTAGGGACCTTAATAAATTGTCATAATGATCTTTCATGAAAGCGTCCCTCCTGTGTCATAACCATTATTAAATATTGACCTGTCACATTGATATTTAATAATCAAAAGATTTAAGCATACAAAGGGACATAGGGACAGAGAAAGCGACTTTGATTTATTTTATGTAGTGATAATACATACCAAACACATTTTTCAATTATTCATCTCATGTCATTTTCATACTTAAAACAATATGCTTAATTTCGTATATAGATATAAGTTGACATTGAAATGTACTTTTTCATAGTGACACTGAAGCGAAAGTGGTCTGCCAGGATTGCGACAAATGGGGATCCATGATCTCTGCCTACCCCTCTACAGGGAATCAGGTGTGATGTGTATGTTACGACCAAATTGTACCTAGGTGAGACATCCACACAACTCCTCATACACACTCGGCGGTTATAGGTACTTCTAACGCCGTGAGTAAATGTACATTTCAGTAAATACCAACAGATACTAATCTCGCCACATACAAAGGCAAGTGTGGGATATCCGGGGATTGAATCTAATCCCTAGGGATTAAACGTTCCTTGACTTGCTTTATAGAGAAGCTTAGGTTCAGAAAACGGGATACTACGTACGTACGCGTTCACGACTATTAACCCTTACGGGGTAGTCAGAGGTTCAGGTGTCCATCTCCGCAATTTCGAAGGTAGTAATTCTATGGGCACCTAGAACCCTTGTTTAATTTTTCCCGGAAACGGGATACTAGTATCACGCTTTTAGTGTTTAAAAGGGTATATAGGACATTGAAATGTACATAATATATTGGTCTAATAGACACATTACATACATACATACACATCATGCTTCCCTGTAGGGCTAGGCAGAGATTACGGACCCCCATTAGTACCGATCCTGTCAAACCATTTTCGCTTCATTGACACTCATACACCTCCTCATACACAATCAGCGGTTATAGATACTTTTAAACAAACAGTAATTATGAAATTGTCGAACGCCGTAGCATGAAAGGTGACCAGAGTTGACCATATAGTTAGTACTCAATGTGACAGGTGGTAAGCCATGTCGCCATTTACAAGCGCTAACTATAAGCTGTTCGGGGAATAAGTAGGTTTTCTCACGATGTTTTCCCTCACCATTATTCCCTGTATTCGTAAATGTATTTTTATTTATCTACATTCTTACATGCTCAAGCGGGATTTGAACCCTGTACCCACTGATACTGTACCCACCCTGTACTGACTGAGCCAAGCCGCAAACAACTGAGCTACGTCGAATGAACTTAAAGTATGATATAGTTTTGTATCCGAAAATAATCGATAACATTCCTTGTATATTACATACCATACACTTTTCATGGCATCCCATATCACATATTATATGACACCACATACACCCTTACCGAAGTAACATCACATTGGCCGCCCAGTGTAACTTCGGACTTACTTAGCCACTTCGAAGCCTCCCGTCTAAGTCGCTCGAATGTTTACTTTGACAGAGTTCCATCTCCTAGTAGCTAGCTCAGAGTTTATAGTTTCTGTGCAAATATTTCCTTTATGCTTTAGTGAATTATATTGCCTTGTTATTGGTATTATATGACGTTATTATAAGCTTACTAATAACATACATTCACATCGAGCCTGATTCCCTGTAGAGGGGTAGGCAGAGTGTTATAATTACTAGGATCGGGGCAAATGGGGATCCGTGATCTCTGCCTACACCTCTACAGGGAATCAGGCGTGATATGTATGTAATGAAAATTAGGACACAATTAGATCCTACCGGCGCATGTACTGGAAGTGAAATTTCTTTTAATTTCTATGTACATTTTCGTAATAAAAATACATTTACAAAATGCACCGAATACTACGGCGAGGGAAAACATCGTGAGAAAACCTACCTGTTGCCCGAAAAGTTAATTCTTGTAAATGGTGACATGACTTACCACCTGTCACATTGAGTACTAACTCTGGTCAACACGTGATTTCTAGGTGGCCATATAATTACTACCTTCGCAATTGCAGAGTTGGACACCTGAACCTCTGACTACCCTGCAAGGTTTAATACTTTTTACCTTATTGACAGGTAGGTAATTAGTTTTTTTAGTCTTCTGTATAATTTTCTAAATGGCTCACACAAGGTTTGGAACAGCCGAGGGATATGTAGAACATTGTTGTTAGCAAGATATGTCCGGAAGAGAAACACAAATCATGTTTTCACTCGAGAGCACGCCGACAACAAAACACTTTGTACAAAACTTGAAACATAACTTGTAAACTTCGAAAAATAATAAAAGAAGAACACTTTTATCTTTTGGTTGTGTGAGAATTGGATAAGATGGCAAGTAGCTGCTTTTCTTATTTGCTTATTGAGTTTTATATATATTAAAGATAGAAAGAAAGAAAACGCTGTATTCACTACATTGAATAACATTGATTACTTAAATCCTTGAATCCCTCATCAGAGAGATAGGTATTGCGCGATGACTTCAACCTCAGCCAATGATATATATATATATATATATAATGTCATAGTAATGTATGTCACAAATGCATTAATGTCATAGCCACCAATTATTCAAGAACCTGTTAGATATTTAATCCACCTCAAATGAAATTTAAAGACGCGTTTACATAAAATTTGGTCTTTGAACTTAATCATGTTTTGAACTTTTATAATCAAACAATTTATTAAAAAAATACAAATACCTGTGGCCATTACAATTTGAAACAAAATTCAAAACAACCGAATGTTCTTGAGATATGTAGTCTGAAATTAAATGTATACATGATTATATCTGAGTTACTGTTCCAATAGCAGAATTGTAACTAATAAAAATACACTGTTCAGACACAGATAATATAATACTACGTTCAGATATGATCGCACCACGGAGGTCATTAAAATGTATATGTATATATACAAAGGTAAGCAATAAACTTATGTATGTTACAAAGTTCAAACATTTGTACAAGTTAACTTCACAACTCCAAGTGATATTACACATGCATGTTTGTTAATTTGAATATGATATTGTTTCACTAATCCCAATTTGAATATGACTTATGTTTACGTCGAAAAGTTTGGCAACTAATTACTTAAACATAACACTCCTGCACTCACTTGAATATAGGGCAGATTCAGTGTATTTTATATAGATACATATGTTCGACGACCTCCGTGGCGCGATTGGTTAACTACCTGAACGCCAATCGTGAGCTTCCAGGTTCGATTTCCGGTGGAGGCAGAGTTAAACACTACGCTTTTCTTCTGTTTCCAGTCTGGTCGTTGATTATATATGCTATATTTGTATTAATCTATGTATAATCTGTATATATTTCTTAAATATACGTTAACTAGTACCCTTAACACAAGTCTTAAATGAACTTACCAGGGAGCTAGTTCAACTGGTGTAATATTGTCCTTAAATATTATTATTACTATATTCACACCGAGTAGAGGTAAAGCATCTAGTAACATATTATGATATGTCAATGGCATCACAACATATGATTTATTAGATTTTTTGTTCAGTCGTCTATGGTACGTCAACAAAGTCAGCAGCTCAGTGAAAGTTAAAAATACAAATAATTATTTTCGGCTGAATATTTAGTCAATTGTGATGCTAAACTAGCTAAATATGTCTGCTTTGGGATAACATTTGGATCCTCAACTGGAACGAACCGAAGAACAAGGAAGAGGAGAAGAATTGGACTTCGACTTCGTTTTTCTTCGGTTGTAACGGCTGGCAGCGTTGGTGTAACCATGGCGGCTGAATAACAAGTGCAAACGCCATGGCATCAGTGTTTGTACTTGAGCCGACATAACCTTAGTGGTGAATGGCTTATTAAAGTAAAATTGTAGGTACTTTTGTCAAAAGCTGAGATATTGTATCTCAGAGGTTCTGACCATTCCGAAATTCAATAAGGGGCGTTAATAATAATAAAATATACATATATGTATGTGCGTATTTTCTCTTCGAATTTTCATTTAAGGCGATATCAACAATATATATGTATGTATATTATATTAATTGAATTTCCATAGAGATATCGGTAAGTAAAAATACACGCTGATACATACATGCCTCTAACGGGAGAGGCAGAGACTATCGATCGCCACCTGGAACGATCCTGATAAATCTCTCTTGCTTCACTCACACCCATTAACCTTCTCGTTAATCTATTTTATATACGGTATCTTGGTTTACTACCTGTTACGTTGAGCACAAATTATAAGGTAAAAAGGAGAGTTTTAAAAACCATCGCTATCTATAATGTATGTATGTTAAACAAAAAGACATTCACGACCATTAACCCTTGCGGGGTAGTCAGAGGTTCAGGTGTCCATATCCACAAATGCGAAGGTAGAGATCCCGCCACATAAATTGGCAGTAGCCAAACTTGGAACTAAATTTGACGTTTCCGCCATTGCGTGTTATTTTGTATGAAAGGTAAATTTAGTATTACCAGCGTTGTGTTTTTTGCCCACTCTTTGTATTTTTTATGTTTGTTAAGGGTGATTATAATAAATTGATTTCCGGAGTTTCTTGTTAGTTCTTCTCCAAGCTAGGGTCTCCGCTGATCTAACCTCGGTAAAAAATATGTAAAGACAATGCTCAGTGCCATGTTTGAAAAAGTTTTTTTAATTTATACTTAGGTCATAAGATAACTTTCAAAGAGAGCTTGTGATATTTATAATTTTGAATATATTCAAATATATTCAACAATATCGTCACGGAAATCTGAGATGCAAGAGTGGCTAAGAAGCAAAAATCTTTATTTTGAGGATAGCTGGACAAAGCCACTTTTTACCGTTTACCACGTTAGGCGATAGGTATCATAATTATTGTTAAGGAAAAACTGGCACACTGCTCACTTTCTTTGTAATCTTTATGTTTGTTAATTATAAAAATAATAATCTTTATTGTTGTTATACTTAGATCATAAGATAACATTCAAAGAGAGCTTGTGATAGGGCCTATTTTAAATAAACATATTTTGACTTTGATATATTAATTTGTTTTATTTGAGTTTATAGCTCTGCAACCAAAGACCGTTACAAATGAAACCTATAATGTATCGAGCCGTTTGGCACAGTGAGTGCTAGTTTTGGCGTGTTTACTGGTAACACTGAATTACGCGACTGTGGCGACGCCCCCAACTGTCAATTTATATGGCGGGATCTCTAGTAATTATATGGCCACCTCGAACCCACGTATTGACCAGATAGTCAGTACTCAATGTGACAGGTGATAAACCATGTCAACATTTACAAGCACTAACTATTACCTGTTCGACGAACAGGTAGGTTTCCTCACTATGTTTTCCCTCACCGTAGCATTCCACTCATTTAGTTAATTTATTTTTATTATGATAATGTACATAGAAATTCATTAAACTATACGTATATGGAAACATTTTTTAATTTAGATTTGTAATGAATTTAAGTCTTCTTAGACATATTATGATAGTCAGATAGACGACATTAGAAATTTATATATATATATATATATATAGGAAAAAGATTGACGTTTGAAGAACCTATAACAGCCGAGTGTGTATGGACGTAAATAAAACGAAAGTAGTTTATCCAGATCGAGATATACATACACATCACGCCTGATTCCCTGTAAAGGGGTAGGCAGAGATCACGGATCCCCATTAGTCCCGATCCTGACTGACCACTTTCGCTTCATTGACATACATCTTCTCAGACAATATGATCGAGACATATGGCATTTGGCATTTGTGATCTCTGCCAACTGCTTTATAAAAAAACTAGCGTGATGTTTTTGTATGTATGTGTGTGTATTTTACAAAAAAAAAACAAACGTATTCACGGCCATTGAATATACCCTTGCGGGGTAGTCAGAGGTTCAGGTGTCCATCTCCAACATTGCGAAGGTAGTAATTCTAAGGACATCTCGAACCCATGCGTTGACCAGATAGTCAGTACTCAATGTGACAGGTCAGCCATATCGCCATTAACAAGCACTACTGTTCGACAAACAGGTAGGTTTCCTCACGATGTTTTCCCTCATCGTATAATCAGATGCATTTTGTAAATGTGTTTTTATTATATTTTATATCCATATTTCGTTTAAGAATATTATTTATTATTACTTTTATTTATTTATATTATTATAATGGTTATTTTTATGTATATTTTACATCCATATTTCGTTAAAGAAACCGCCGTATCTCATACAGAGTCAATTTCGAGTACAATGGGGTTGTAATAAATCAACCTCTGATAAGCATTGTTAAAGATAACTTTAGTGATATATGGGGAGCATTGATTCTGATAAATATCCTTTCAATACAACCTTTTCTTGGTTTATCCTTAACGGTATTTCAAAAGGGGGCGGGATTTAGAAGTGGTAATAACATAGAACATACGCTGTACAACTTGTGTATACACACTCCCTTTTTTATTGTGGCGGGTTAGTCAGAGGCTTGAGTGCCCATCTATGTATTGATCTAATTAGATTCATTTTAATAATTAGTTTATATTAATACATATTTTTTTTATTAAAAATATTTTTTTTTTAGTTTCAATAAGTGATTCAATGATGCTTATGTTGAATATTTTATTTTTTTTATTATAAGGGGCTTTCCCCTTAATTAATTTTGGAATGGCCAGAACCTCTGAGATACAATATCTCTGCTTTTGACAAAAGTATGTTCAAAAATATAATGATGAATGTTAGCTGATTGACAAAAGGAATATACGAGTGAAGTGGACGGGTGGATACGTAGGGGCCAGCCTTTTAAGACATATAACAGTCAGATAGACGCTATATTGAAAAAGGGTGTCATTAGGAGTACCTATGACCACCGAGTGTGTATGAGAAGATGTATGAGTGTCAATGAAGCGAAAGTGGTCTTTCAAGATCAGGGCAAATGGGGATCTCTACAGGGAATCAGGCGTGATGTGTATGTATGTATGTTACTACAAAATATCTAATAAATCATAAGTCGTGATGCCATTGACATAGAATATAGGTCACTAGATACTAGTCCATCACCCAATAAATGTAAGAGTATGAAAAGACAGCAATTCAGCGAAAACTTTTCCTGAAGCTTGTCCAAAATGGCGACCGGAAGTCAGTATCCAAGGTAGGAACCGGAAACGCGAGTCTTGTATCGACAATAAATATTCCCCCTTACATCTTCCTTGAAATTTATTGGAGAAGTTGAATTTTTATTTATGTTTCAATGGTCGTAGTATCCCGTGCTAGTCTGGGACGTGAAAAGAATGCTAACTAGCTGCCGTTCTTCCTGGCATGTCGTATGAGGCGAATAAAGCTAGAGGTATACGGCATCTATTGGGCGATAGGCTAGCAACCTGACACTGATACTCTAAATTACATCAAAAGCCTAATACATATGCTATTAAGTGACCAAGAATATGTTTTCACCTCATTGAGTTCAGTCCACCCCGAAAGGGATTTAGGGACTTGAATATAATATGTAATGTTCTTAGTACAAGGTTTGTGATAGTTGTACTACGAATGTACATAATTATGATCCTGGCAAATCTCTCTTGCTTTACTCACACCCATTAACCTTCCCATATGTGCTCTTCTATATATTATTTATACCTAAATAAGGCTAAACAAAATCTATCAATAGATAAATACTTTTACGACTAATAACCCTTGCAGGATAGCCAGAAGTTCAAGTGTCTATATCTACAATTGCGAAGGTAGTAATTCTATGGCAACCGCGAACCCACGTGTTGACCAGATAGTCAGTACTCAATGTGACAGGTGATAAGCCATGTCATCATTTACAAGCATGCAAGCAAGTTGCAAGTTACTGGTTTCGGGACTTAGTGTACAAACATGAGCTTTCAGTAATCCTAGATAGCATTAGAGTATTTAATACCCTAGTCTATCAAGTACCCCAAAATAACGATTTCAAAACTTATAAATATACGTACATAGAAACAATACAGAAATAAAAGTTATTTATAGATATAAAGTTATATTTATATTGGGAATATATATATATATATATATATTGTTCCATGACAGTCTGATAAACCTGTGCTGTGACGTAAAAAGAATGTTAATAATAATATAATATACACCTTATTGTTATTATCTCAAGTCCTGTGCTAGCTGGGATTAAAATAAATGCTATCTAGCTGCCCTTCTTCCCTGTTAGAGGCGATTAAGGGACTAGTGGTATATGTAATCAATAGACCGATGTGGTAGCAGATTCTCACTAAAGTTCTATGTATCATCACACTCCCAATATTCTTCCCAATAATTGACTTAGGAAATATAAAATATCCGAAATTTTATCCATCCCGAAAGGGATTAAAGGACGTGAATGTAAACTATTATATAAGATTTAATCATCTCAAGAAATAACACATACATACATACACATCACGACTGATTCCCTGTAAAGGGGTTAAAGGATGTAACAGTATATGTATGTATATTATCTCCGATTTACTTGTAATCATCTCAAGAAATATTTATTCAAACAAAGCCTCTCAATATTTGACTCCCTCCTTATACTTGGGATTATTAACATAAAATTCGTAGCAGACAGTATTGTGTAACAGGTTCCAAGGAACAAGGGCTAAGTAATAAGTTCTTTTGACCTTTGGACAGACAGAAAAAGACCTGAAAACCTAAGGGACATTGGGCATGTTTGGAAGGATGAATCAAGAAAGATATTTGTTGCGCAACGCAGGTTCTGAGTGACTCATACCTAACATGCTTCGAAATTTCGGAGATGGACACTCAAATCTCTAACTACCCCGCCACAATAAAAAAGGAAGTGTCTATACACAAGTGGTGAAGTGAATGTTATGTCATTTATTGTCGGAAACAATACTATAGTAATATATAGTAGTAGTATAATATATTGAGAATATCATACAAAGGCCGTAACCCTATTGATAGCCTAGTTAATTTTCAATCACAGAAGCTAAGCAAGGCGGACGTAAGCAGTTTCTAAATGGGTAAAATTATAAACTTTCGTTTTGGGGTGATAAACATCTTGATTTTCCTTTATTTGTCGATCATATTTCAACCTCTCTAGCCCCACACACAGATATATAAAGATATATACAAACTTCAAACTCAGGCCATTAGCCTGGACAACCACCTGCCCAGGTAGGCTTCTTCTTTCCTTGTAGGACGCAGTGGGTCTGGCAATCATAAGGAAACCTTCCCATTACTCGGAACAGGTAACAAGCAGTGATTCAAAAGTGCAATTTGATTCAGCATCTGTCAAATTAGGTAATGAATATCATCTTAACCGGTGGGTTCGAGGTATTTCTTTGATTTCTATTAACTTAGTCACGTCACCAACATGGTAAAAAGAATGACAGATGTTTTGCATTCTATACGCTTCTAAAACTACCACGAATCGAAAACAAAACATTTATACAATTTTGCCCATTCTCCTTTAGATACGAAACGATAAGAAATCTATTCGACAGACGAAACATCTTAATAAATTGCTCAAGCCATTTCAATCCCATTTTTTCTTAGCAACAATAAACAATTGATTGTTTCATAGAGTCCCATGCCATCTGGAATTTCTATTAATTGTTTCCAGCTGCTTTTTTAGGATATTGCTTGATATATAATGCAATAATATAAGAAATTTTAAAATTTAAATTTCAAAATAAAAAAATGGAAATAAGGCTTACATTAATTTAAGAACGTTAGGAGTGTACCTATAACCGCCGAGTGCATATGTGAAGATGTATGAGTGTCAATGAAGCGAAAGTGGTCTGTAAGGACCGGGACAAATGGGGATCTGTGATCTCTGCCTACCACTCTACAGGGAATCAGACGTGATTTGTATATATGTATGCATGATAATTAAAGAATTATATAATTCATAGATACATTAAAGTGTGTATTATTTTATATATGACCAATATATCTAAAAGAGTATCTGCCCTAGTCCCGTGCTAGCTGGAACGTTAAAAGAATGCTAACTAGCTGCCGTTCTTCCCGGCATGTCGTAAAAGGCGACTAAGGGACTAGATGTAAATAGAACCTATTGGGAGATGGTCTAGCAACCTGTCACCAATGTTTCATAAGACATCTAACCCCAATATCTAAACTAATTAGTGACTTAAGAGATACTACATCTTCGAAGATCTATCTACTCTAAAAGGGATTATAGGGCGTGAATGTATATGTATGTATGTTTATCCACTACACTAAATTAATAACAAATCAATAATCATCCATTATGTTAATTATTATGATGCTTCAGTGGTTTCAAATAGAAATTACTAGTTAATTGTAATTACAGTGTAATATGAACTTGTTTTGTGTTAGTAACATACATACGCTTCACGACTTGTGTATACACACTTCCTTTTTTATTATGGCGGGGTAGTCAGAGGCTTGAATGCCCATCTCCAAAATTTCGAAGGCATGTTAGGTATTGGTCATTCGAAGCCCGCTTATCACTAGATAGACAGCACTCGACGTGATAGGTAGTGAACCGTATCGCCGTATATAAGCACTGACTACATATCCTGAGGGAAAGGCAGGTTTCCTCACGATGTTTTCCGTCACCGTTAGCGACTGTAAATTGTTAATTAAAATTTGTTGTGTTAGTTTAGGACGTAAATAATGGTAAATAGCTGCCGTTCTTACTAGTTTGTCGTAAGAGGCGAATAAGGGACTAGGGGTCAATATCCTTTTGACAGATTGGTCAAAAATATACTTTCATATACATGCATCTACGCTTATCGTATGTATATTCATTGTAGCGTAGGATTTCGGTACGCTATAATGAATATACATACTGTATGAGGAGATGTATGAACAGAACAATGAAGCAAAAGTGTTTTCTCAGGATCAAGACAAATGGGCACACGTGATCTCTACTAACACCTCTGTAGGAAAACAAGCGTGATGTGTATGTATGTATTTATATTAATAAACATAATGTCCAAACTTTCATTATAAACGCTCACATATCCATGAAATGACAGACGTGTGCGATTTCCCTTGCCAATTGTATATGTGAGGAAGCCATTACGTGGTTTGATATAGTCTATAAAGACTTAATTAGGTTCTATACTAGTTTGAACACTAGAATAAACTAAGATATTCGCGCCGAGTGTGTATGAGGAGGTGTATGAGTGTATATGAAGCGAAAGTATGTCAGGATCGGGATATATGAGGATCCATGATCTCTGCCTAACCCTCTACAGGGAATCAGGCGTGATGTGTATGTATGTATGTATTAAAATAAGTTCTAGTCCTGTGCTGTATGGGACGTAAAAAGAATGCTAACTAGCTGCCGTTCTTCCTGGCATGTCGTAGGAGGCGACTAAGGGACTAGGGGTAAATGGAATCTATTGGACGACGGACTAGCAATCACCGATGTTCCAATATGACATTGCAACTCCTATATTCAAGTGACATAGCTCCGAGGTTCTACCTACCTTGAAAGGGGTGAAAGTCATGAATGTATATGTATGTTAAACAAGGTGTTAAGCATACATTGAAATCCTTTAATAGACATATAATTATAATAATATTGTAGGACGTTATTACACCATTTGAACTAACCCCTTGGTAAGTACATTTAAGACTTGTGTTACGGGTACTAGTCAACGTATATTTAAGAAATATATACTTATTATAAATAGATAAATACATATATATCATATATAATCAACGGCCAGATTGGAAAGCAGAAGAAAAACGTAGTTCTTAACTATGCCTCCACCGGGAATCGAACCCGTAACCTCATGATTAGCGTTCAGGCGTCTAACCGATCGCGCCACGGAGGTCGTCAAAATGTATGTATTATACACACACACACATACACAAAAGGCAATAATATCAATTAAACCAAGCAAGTGATATATTCATCTCATTCGCAATCTGATTTATAAAGAGATATGGCGATTGCGGCTTCGCTTAATGCATAAAAACTGCATATGAAAGCGTTTTATTGGAGCGGGTTTATGGCCGCATAAATAACACAGAATGGTTACAAGGGTGGTGTGTGCTTGAGAGGGATGTAAGGTCTTGGACCACAGAAGTCTACTGTACATAAGTTTACCTCCTCTTAATTGTTTCTAGCATAAGATCAGCGTGAATAGCACCCTCATGGTTCTAGCATAAGATCAGCGCTGTGATTGTACTTCAATCATTGCATATATGCTGAGCTGGGACCATTTCCCTGGGCAATGACATGTACATGTAGGATTTAATAACTTGTATAAACTTTTTGTCTCTTTTTTTTAATTTTCTGTCTGTGTATGTCAATGGGTTTCAATGAATAAAGCTTAATATTATTATTTTCCTTTAGAACGTAGAAGGCAAATGGGTCAAGGTTAAAGGGAAACCAAAATTATGATGCATGATAGTAAAGTGTGACAGAAGTTTGATGGTCAGCAAATGGACCAAGTGAGAGAGTTTGTGTATTTAGGAAGTTTGTTGAGTGTACAATGTGTGGCAAGTCTGAGCCATGGAGTAATGAATAAGAGGAGTGGGCCTTACGCAATATTTGTATGGAAACTAGTGTGGCATTACGCGAGGTGAAACGAGGTACGTGTGATGGAGGGGGGATATTACAACCAATCAAAACACTACTCAAATCGCATCGGCCAATCAAATTAGGTATCTTCTTTCTACTACACATTTTTAGACTCCGCACCAATTAAGACACGCCATTTAGACTCCGCAGCGCGTAACGGGGACCGCTCCTTACGCCGGGTCCTCTTTATATTTGGTTCGTGGTCTGAGGTTGATGTTGAAAGAAGAATGAAGAAGGGAAATGCAGTGAATAGGGCCTAGAGTGATATGATGTCTAGTCAGTTAGTGACAGAACCGGCACCACTGGCTATTGATAACGCTGTTATTGGCCCTACGCGTATTTAT
The DNA here is from genome assembly GCA_030578115.1 of Leucoptera coffeella. Taxonomy (NCBI): domain Eukaryota; kingdom Metazoa; phylum Arthropoda; class Insecta; order Lepidoptera; family Lyonetiidae; genus Leucoptera; species Leucoptera coffeella. Next base: position 552,257 of record JAMBLF010000030.1, on the reverse strand, counting down.
GATAGTGAGTGCTGGTTAGGTAGAAGAATCATGAAAGCAGAATTAATACGGCAGATATGAGGTCGGTATGAAATAGTGTTATTAGTGAACGTTGTGATATGAGTGACGATGTAATGACAAAAATAGAGTTAAATGTGTTAACTTGGTTTGGGCACATGGAGCGGATGGATGAAAGGAGGGTTACGAAAGGAATCTATAAGGTCAAAGTAGATCGTAGATTTGAACGGCGTAGGCCGCGTAGAACTTATACTCAAGACGGGTGTACGCACAATGAATAACAGAAGAGCATGTATGAAATTGCTGATAGGTGTGAATGAAACAAGAGATATTTGTCAGGATCGTTAAAAACGGCGTGAAAAAAAGGCGTGCATATACAATGACGTATATTATAGAAAGAAATGAAGAAGATCATGCGTAAAAAACTTTAGAAGTAAGAGAGTCCAAAACATTTTTTTTAGATTCCTAATCCATTCAGAAAGAGGAGGGTTAAACACATGTATGTATGTTATTAAAAAGGTACAAAACCTAACGTCCTGTTGAGTCCAAGGGATGTTGTTGAGAATATTTCGCCGGTTCACTCCGCAAAATGGCTAAATTGAGTTATGACATTCCGTGATGCATCATAATGTAATAGGACGCTTGCGCTTCAAGCTTGGAAGCCTGACGGGGTGTTGCAGTGTTCAGTGGTACACATACACATTCACATCCTATACACCATTATGTCCTTTCAGGGTGGAGACCTTTGGCGACATAAAAACATCTCCTTGCTCACTTAATAGTAATAATATTGGGGTTGTGATGACATATGGACCATTGGTGACAGGTTGCTAGCCCATCGCCCAATAGGTTCCATTTCCCATAGTCTTACTCGACTCCTACGTGGCGCTGTCTGTCTGTTTCTTGATTACATATACCATATATGTATTTATCTATATATATACTAATTATAAAGTTCTTAATATACGTTGACTTGTACCCTTAAACAAGTCTCAAATCAACTTTCCAAGGGGCTAGTTTAATTGGTGCAATAGTGTCTTAAATATTATTATTATAATAAAATGGTCGTGAAAGTATTTGTTTATATTTTAAATCAGTTAAGCAATTAGTAACAAGTAACCAACCATTAATCACAGCTGAAACAATAGTTTAATTCATCATTGAGGCTTAGTGGCCAGTAGCTAAATAAATTTGTCTAGATAATTGATTGCCTGCATTCAGTACTAATACTGCTGTGATTAATATACTTTTATTTACGATACTATTTACGTACATAACTTACACTCGCTAACGGTGAGGGAAAACATCGTGAGGAAACCTGCCTATCTCTCAGGATAGGTAATAGTCAGTGCCTATATAAGCGACACGGTTCACTACCTATCACGTTGGGTGCTGTCTATCTAGTGATACGCGGGCTTTGAATGACCCATACCTAACATGCCTTCGAAATTTCGGAGATGGGCATTCAAGCCTCCGACGACCCCGCTATAATAACAAAGGGAGTGTGTATACACAAGTCGTGAAGCGTATGTATGTATGTTATTTACGATATTGTATTGAAAGTGTATTAAAAGGGGTGATGTTTAAAGTATCTATAACCACCGAGTGACTATGGAGAGGGTGTATGGATGATACATACATACATATACATCACGCCTAATTCTCTGTAGAGGGGCAGGCACAGATCACGGATCCCCATTTGTCCCGATCCTGACATACTTTCGCTTCATTGACACTCATACACCTCCTCATACACACTGATATATGGATGATAATGGCACTAAATTGGATCGCCAAGATCTCTGCCTATCGTTTTATAGGTAAACAGGCGCGAATTGTATGTATGTAGGTAATTATTTAATTATTAATGGTTTATACCAAAAACCATCATACAAGTATGAGAGTGTATGAGAGGATGTAAATGTCAATGAAGCGAAAGTAGTCTGTCAGGATCGGGACAAATGGGGATCCGTGATCTCTGCCTACCCCTCTACAGGGAATCAGGCGTGATGTGTATGTATGTATGTACCATCATAAAAAGTTTAATTAATAGTGGACACTCAACCTTTAAACGTAGTGTAGGTCGCCCCCTGCCAGATCGACCGATGACCTGAAGAAGGTCGCTGGTAGTGGTTGGCTGAAGGCCACGAGTGATCGTGTTTTGTGTACCCTTGGGGAGGCCTACGTCCAGCAGTGGACTGACATAGGCTGATTGATTGTTTGACTCAATCTTTGACTATCCCCACAGGGTTGTAAGGTCGTGAATTAATATGTATATAATGTTATATGGAAACAGGACACGAAAAATGTCATTCAATGCATGCACTCATCGGGAATCTAACCTGAAACCTTTATTTAGGAACCTCTACATATATAATAATATTAATATTTGGACATTATTACACCAATTGAACTAGCTCCTTGGTAAGTACATTTAAAACTTATGTTAACGGTATTAGTCAACGTATACTTAAGAAATGTATACATATGATATATAGATTAATACATATAGATATAGCATATATAATCAACAACCAGACTGGCAAGCAGAAGAAAAGCGTAGTTCTGAACTCTGCCTCCACCGGGAATCGAACACGGGACCTCACGATTAGCGTTCAGGTGTCTAACCGATCGCGCCACGGAGGTCGTCAAATACATACATACGCTTCACAACTTGTGTATACACACTCCCTTTTTTATTATGGCGGGGTAGTCAGAGGCTTGAATGCCTATCTCAAATATATATGGCATATAAGCCCATTAGTTAAAGGCTCGTTAGGAAGAGTGAGGTCCCAGATTCATGACCCTGTGAGAGATAACGGACGCATCTAATTAGAGCATCGCGGTGCACGGATGCTGCAATTCTGTCACCCTAGTCTGCTAATAAAGGCGTGAATATATTCAGGCTGATTATGCCTGGCATAAATCCGGCTTTAGTATAAGACATGGCAGTCAGATGGTGGAAATATTGATAAAGAGTAATGTTAGAAGTACTTATAATCGCCGAGTGTGTATGAGTGTGAATAAAGCGGCTAGTAAGCATCGGGACCACTCTACAGGAAAACAGGCGTAAAGTGTATATACAGGATGCTGCATTCAAATCGGTCAGTATGGGAAAGTCTGAAACGATAAGACATGCGAAGCTTTGCACTTAGGAACCAAGTCACCGAATTTGATGACAAAAAACTGCATTGATACTTTGTTTGAAAAAAATAACTGTATTTAGATCAAGTCAAACCCGGTGGCTTTGAAAAATTAACATTGCCCTTTTCACTTTTTCTTTTTAAATGTCGATTGTGTAGGTCTTAAGCGGTAAATGTCTCTATAAAACATGATTTCGAAAATGAATAAAATGCAGTGTTAAATATATTTTTATTGACATACTTTAATTTATCATAGTAGTTTACATACCTACACCGTTACAGTATTCAACAAGTACAGACATGTAAAATTGTCTCTATGGCTGTTTGTAGTTTTGTAGGTGTCTACTTGTTACATACACCATAGGTCGGGTCGTTTCAGGTACCGATCGACAGTCTCTATATATCCCCTTATGGACAAATCTCGCTTGCTTTACTCACATCCATTATTCTCATACATGTTCGTCTGTTATTCACTATGACAATTGACATTGTTAAAACTACATGTAACTTTACTATTTTCATGATAGCAGAATCAAGTGTTAATAAAACTGCTTGCATTTTGTAATTTATTTTGAATCCGAGCTATCCCATTTAGCCCCATTGTTCCATGATAAGCCACGTTGCCTGTATTGTGAATTTGGTCATTAACATCAAACATTCACTTTATTGGGGGTAAAATTACATTTGTTATACGCTACAATGGTGTGGGGGCATTATTTTACGGTGTATTGTTCGGCGGAAGTTATTATAAATAGATAACTAAATAGTGGTTTTGGATATTGTGTAATATCATAGGATGTGTGTAAGGAAATGGAAATCGGAATCTATTGGGCGATTGATATGTGGTATATATGTATATATATACCTCATAACTCACTGAATTTGGGGCGTAGCTTATTATTTGATACATCAGTAGAAAGTAGAAAAGATAAGGATAAATTTAAAGAAATTTTAATCATTTTTCACCAACAAATTTTTTTAAATACTCATTGAATATGTACAAAAGTCACTAAGTTTATGTCACCAATTTTATGGTTTTTGTTATTGGAGTAGTTGTAAGGCTTTTAATTTATTGTATGTCATGTGTTTTAACCAAAAAACAAAAGAAACTGTATTTGATCTGAAACTGTGTTTATTATTAAACTTGATACCCCAAAATATCTTAACTAAGCATCAAGTCAACTAGGTAACATTAGATTTACAATGTTCTGTCCAACCTTAAAAGTGATAAAAGGACGTGAATATATGTATTTAAGTTACAGACACTTTTTCAAGCAAACGTGTATCGTTAATGTATTAAGCTATTTCTGTTTAAAGGAGTAAAAGTATCAGAAATATGTCAATAACACGTACTCTCTGATACGATGTTTGCTTGCATTTGACGCGGGCGCTTTATTCCTCTGCCAAAACGGTGTCAGATTTAGGGATGGGACGAGAGTCAATGGAAAGATTTATCGATAAAATGGGACGGTAATTTTTGTTATAATTGTATTTAACTATATGGTTTTGTTTGTTCTTGTTTTGTCTGAGACGCAAAAAAATTCTAACTAGCTGCCGTTTGTCCTGGCATGTCGTAGGAGGTGACTAGGGGTAAATAGAATCTACTGGGCGATGAGCTACCATCACCAATTTTCCAAACGACATCACAACCCCAATATTATGCTAAGAAGTGACCAAAGAAATGGCCTCATGCCTCGAAACCTCTGCCCATCCCAAAAATGATTAATGGACGTGAACGTATATGTATAAAAGAGTATACTCTACTAAAAACGAATAGTCTCTACCACACCTTTTAACTCTTAACTCTCAAGCCAAAAATCCACTCTTTAACCAACGCTATCCACACAATACCATAAAATAAAACCATCGACATTAATCCTTACCCCTCGCCATTGTAGCATCCAAATCTTTTGGTGGCTTCACGCCAAATGCTCTTTACGGTAGACCTGTTTATCGATATATTTAAATCGATCTAAATGTGAATGCACATCACTCGACGTTCGAGACACGTCGGGCGTAAGCTTGGCTTTTAGGGAAGTGAAAATGTCGATACTGCTTTGGTTTACTTTGGTATATGTGTTTGGTATAGGTACTTTTAAGGTACCTATATAACGAATTTGTGTGTCAATAGAGTATAAAAGCTTTATCAAAGAAAAGATAACTTGTAAAAGTTTTTCATATAATGTAAGGGAAATGTATGTACCAACAGTTTGTGCATCACAACCGTAATAATATTTTTAGCATTTAATTGAATAACAAAAACACGTCCAAATAACTCATTTAGCTTGAAGAAAATCATCCATTTATAAACAGTCGTTAGGGTATCATCGGGGTAAACAGAAACTTAGACACTCAATTTGCGGCATACTTTCATTATGACAACAAGTTTTTGATGATATTATTAAGGAATATAGATAACAATATACTAGTTAATTGCAAAAATGAAAGTATCTATACACATTTTAAAGAAAGGCACTTACTACACAGTGTGAGATGAAGTACTATCTTTTAATATAAGCAATCAAGTTCTTTTTCCAATACGTCCCTTCAATTATTCAAAAGCCTACTTGCGTGTCCTAGGCAATTGAGCTTGTATGAAAGCCGTAAAGGCTTCGAGTCCTAAATATAACGAAAAACTGACTTTATGGTTTATTTCCTATAGAGTAAGGTCTAGAATTGTATGCTGAGTTTTTAGCAATACTTCTTTATTAAAATGTTGAAAAATATTGGAATATATATGAGTGAAGTGGAAGAGCGGTTACGTAGTGACCGCCTCAATAAGACATATTACGCCATACGATAGTCAGATAGACGCCATATTGAAAAAGGGTGACGTTAGGAGTACCTATAACCGCTGAGTGTAAATGAAAAGATGTATGAATGTCAATGAAGCAAAGGGGTCCGTCAGGATCGGGACAAATGGGGTTCCGTGACCGTACAGGGAATCAGGCATGGTGTGTATGTATGTACGTAAAAATATTGTCATACTACTGGTATACTGTATGACAATTACTACAGTAAAGTCTATAATGATTAAAAAATTACTTTTCTCAAATAATTCAGTACCGTGAGTGATAAATCGTATCGATACGAAATGCGTCGAATACTACTGTGAAGAATAACATCGTGAGGAAACCTACCTGTTCCCCGGTGAACAGGTAATACTTAATGCTTGTAAATGGCGACATGGCTCACCACCTGTCACATTGAGTACTGACTATCTGCTCAACACGTGGGTTCGAGATCTCCATAGAATAACTAACTTCGCAATTGCGGAGATGGACACCTGAACTTCTGACTACTAGGTTAATGTTCGTGAACCCGTTTGTCTTTTTTTGTAGAAGAGCATATATGAGAAGATAGGTGTGAGTGAAACAAGAGAGATTTGTCAGGATCGTTCCAAGTGGCGATCGATGATCTCTACATATGCCGTTAGACGTAGAGGCGTGACTATATGTATGTGTATACGTTGTTACACAAGCATTTGCAAGCTTTTTATTGAAGTGGCTCGAAAAATTAAAGACTTATATAAAGGTAGGTGTTTTCTTTATAAATACGTAAACAAAAGTATGCCTTTAAACAAGATAATAACTTTCTTACGACAATACACTCACCTAGACATTTAATACCGCTTTGGCACGTAGTCGTTCACTCGTAGTCGTCGTAGCACGTAGCAGGGACGTGACTCGTAGTATGGGGTAAACAAGAATTATTGTTGTTTAATGTCTCATTAGAGGTGGAAATATCGAGATTTGAGTAAGATTGTAAGGTTGTACTGCTAAGTGTGTTGTAGGTTTAAAATATAAGTAAATATGCCGTATAAGTTACAAAATATTTGGCGTAACCATAGCAACGGAATATTAAAAAGTGCAAACGCTGTGGCTAATAAAGTATTTAAAAGTAAGATATCTACACACTCGATTTCGTTATCCTCGAAATAATATACCATAGATTCCTAATAAATAGTATAATTTATTATCTCTGCTGAAACAACATATTACTTTATATATGTTTACACCCCGGAAAAGCAACAAAAAATTATCAGGATCGTTCCAGGTGGCGATCGATAGTCTCTGCTTACCTCGCTAGAGACGTATAGACGTGAATATATAAATATATAATCAGTTAATAATTAACGGGACTTATCGCCATGGCTACTGCAACGTAGCTGAACCGTCGGGTTAATAAAGGTAATTTTATTATATAAAAACTTACGCGATAAGTCCCGTTAATTATTAATCATGAGTATAAATCGCGAATCTCTTAAAACTATATAATCAGTTTTCTAACACAAACCCTCCTATATATAAAAACTTACTTAGGTATGAGATTGAATTTTTGCGAAAGGCTCCAAACCATAAATCAAAGAGACAAAGGGACCAATCACGCCCCTTTTCCCAGAGAGATGATTCAGAACCGTGCCGTTCAATTAAAAATATAAATGGAACCTTAGGTTCAGACTTATTTATGACTTTGGAATTTTTGGGTTGGAATTGTGAAGGAGATAATGAAATTAATATGTAGATAGAGTAGTGTAATACATACATCACGTTGGATTACTTACAGAGGTAGGCATGTTCGTAATAAAAAACAAATTTACGAAATGCTTCGAATTATACGGTGAGGGAAAACATCGTGAGGAAACCTACCTGATCGTCGAACCCCTTGCTAAGTACATTTAAGACTTGTGTTAAGGGTACTAGTCGACGTAAATTTAAGAAATATATACTTATTACATATAGGTAAATACATATATAGCATATCTCCAAGACCAGACTTACTAAGAATAGTGTAGTTATTAACTCTGCCTCCACCGGGAATCGAACCCAATACCTCAGGATTAGCGTTTAGGCGGCTAACCGATCGCGCCACGGAGGTTGTCACCTATGTACTATTGTCTGCAAATATGAAAATAATGAACTAGTTCCTAGTATGACTGTATATAGGTTCAAAACTTGAAACAGTTTACAACTTTTCAAAAAAGGTATAAGTTGTCGTGTTCAGGTAAAACTCAGTTTCCTCTAGAGCCTTCTGAAAGCCTTAGCTAAGGCTTCTGAATAACTTCGTTAGGTCCTTTCCGGAAAAGTTTAAATTCTTGAACACATACATACTTACATACATATTTCATTTCAGTACACGAATGGGTGACTCAAGTTTTGAGCTTTAATTCCCGTGGAATATAACTATTTTAAAGCAAAAACATTTAGCAAGGTTTCTTAGTCATACATACAAATATTCACACCTCTAGGTCCCCAACGGGATAGGCAGAGTATCGATTACCACCTGGAACGGGTGACAAATCTCTTGCTTAACACACCCATTAACCTTCTCATACATGCTCTTCTGTTCTTCACACTACGTACACCCGCCTTGAGAAGAATATGTGTAATTTTTAGTTAATTTAAGAATTTTAGAAGAAGAAGAAGAAAAAAATTGAGGATGAAATCCAACCCATAGTGTATTTTGGGACGTAAACAAAATGCTAACTAGCTGCCTTTCTTTCCGACTTATCGTATGTGACTAATGGATGCCAACGGCCACTGACAGGGAGAAGTGGCGTCATTTGGGGGAGGCCTATGTCCAACAGTGGATTCAGACAGTCTGATGATAATAATTAAGTGATTACTAAGGATCGAAAGATAAAATTTAATACTATAGGCTAGAAATGGAAGGTAACCTATCACTAATTATAATTGTTTATTATATGATTACGGATCCCGATCCGTCCTGATCCTGACAAACCACTTTCGCTTCATTGACACTCATACACCTCCTCATATACACTCGGTGGCTATAGGTACTTCTAACGTCACCCTTTTTCAATATGGCGTCTATCTGACTGTCATACGTCTCATTTCGCAGGCTCCTACATATGAATAATAAGCAACAACAAATTACTGTCACTGAAACTAAATAGCGATTGAAAGACGTTACTAAAAGCAGTACAGTGATACCAAAGTCAACAAAAGGTAGGTATTTTCCTCACGGTATGCTAATGTTGTATTTCCTTATGCACAGACGAAATCCAGGCTCTATTGTGCCGTGAAAGCCTTATTTACATGGTCATCACTTCTTAAAGGAGTATAGTTATTTACACTTATATACGGTCTCGTGCTATCTGGGACGTTAAAAGTGTGATAACTAGCTGCCGTTCTTTTCAATGTCTTGTAAGAGACTGAGGGATAATAGAGATAAGTGAGGCTATGAGTGAATGGGCTAGTAACCTGTCACTTTTCACTGCATCAAGTGCCTACTTCTTATATGTATGTACGAGTATTGTTGTTTTATCAAAGTGTGTATAAATAGTGTTATGTCAAAATGTATATCTGTAGCAGTGAATAAATGTTTTTCTTTCTTTCTTTCTTTCTAATGTTCCATGTGATATCACAACTCCAATATTTATTATAAAGAGCAACGTAGAAGAATTATTATCGTTTCTTCAAAGGTCAGTCCAAATCGTAACGGATTATTCATAGTTAAATATACCAAAGCGGATGTAGCGTAGTAGGCATGACTTCTGACTTCTTATTAGAGGTCCTAGGTTCGGACCTTGTTTTGAGTCAATGAATGAAATTCGAAATGCGTTTTCATTTACATACATAATATACAGTCGCTAACGATAAGAGAAATCTATGTAGGGAAGCCTCACTATCCCTCGGGATAGGTAATAGTCAGTGTATGTATACATCGATATGGTTTACTACCTATCACGTTGGGTGCTGTCTATCTAAAGAAACGTGGGCTTTGAGTGGCTGATACCACATGCCTTCGAAGGTTCGGAGACGGAGCCTCAAGTTTCGGACTATCACGCCAAAAAAAAGGAGTGTGCATACACAAGTCGTGAAGTGTATTTTATGTTATGTATTTAACGTCATATTTTATATGCTTAACATACATTTTCACGAGCATTAACCCTTGCGAGGTAGTAGAAGGTTCAAATGTCTAACTGTACAGAATTAGTATATCTATGGCCACCTTGAACCCACGTGTTAACCAGATAAACAGTACCTTACGTGACGTTACAATTCCTGTGCTAGTCTGGGACGTAAAAAGAATGATAACTAGCTGCCGTTCATTCTGGCATGTCGTGGGAGGGTACTAAGGGACTAGGGGTAAATAGAATTTATTGGACGATGAGCAACCTGTCACAGTGTTTCATTATGATGTCGCAACCCCAATATTCATACTAAAAATTGACCTAGAAGATGAACTCCAAAATACATGCTAATAAGTGACCTCGGAGATATTATATATGCGAGGTTCTGCCCACCCAGAAAAGGATTAAAGGACCTTATATATGTATATAATAGGTGGTAAGCCATGTAACCATTTACAAGCACTGACTATTACACTAACCTGTCCCGAATCTAACTAAAAACAAAAGCAAATCATATTTCGTAAACAATGAAACCTGTAAGGCCCAGGCGATTGTCTTGTCAAGTTAAAATGAAACTTTTGCGCTTTGCAATACAACTGAATTTCCTGTGCAAATTGATTCGATTTCGCAGACAAGCAAAGTTTGTGAGACTAGTTCGTTTCAGCAAGAAAATGGTTTTCGAAAGATAGGTATATCTTCTTATTGTTTTAGTTCATTTAAATGATAGGGTTGTGATTGTCTTACAATAAACAAACACTTATTCGACGTAGCTCAGTTGTTTGAGGTTTGACTCTGTATTAATGGGTACAGGGTTCAAATTCTTCTTGAGCATGCACCAATAGGAATGAAGTGTATAGTTTTAGGAGATTAGCCCGTGACCTAAGGCTGCTGCAACGTAGCCGAAACGTCGGTTAATAATAAAGGTAACTTTTTTATATAAAAACTAACGCGATATTAAGTCCCGTTTAGTTATTAACCATTCTGTACATTTTCGTAATAATAATAGGTAAATTTTGGTAACGCACAAAATACTACGCTCAGTTAGGGAAACCAGCATTAAGAAATCTACCTGTTGATATAAAATCTAAAGTAAATAGTGTCACGGCTTACTACCTGTCACATTGAGTACTGACTATCTGGTAAACACGTGGCGTTTAGGTGACCAATTACTACCTTCGCAATAGCGGAGATGGATGCCTGAACCTCTGACTACCCACAAGAGTTAATGATCGTGGACGCGTTATTTTTGTCTATTAATCATATTTGGCTTTTTAACTAAGTGAAAAACGACCTTAAATATCCTTGTACAGTCAACGCTAAAAGGGCAGTCCCAGTAACTTATATAAGGTTTACGTTTATAAGAACAAAAGACAATATTCGACATTTTAAAACTGGCGCCAATATGCATTGTCATGGCCACTATACGTTCGCGTGCTTCGAAATGGATATATTCTCTTTTGTTCTTATGAACGTAAACCTTATAAAAATTACTGGGTCTGCATATACCAAAAACCAAATATTCTAAATTTCCAAATATTCTAAGCTGAAATCTTTTTAATAAAACCCGTGCGAATCAGTCGTATGCTCCATTAGTCGCCTCTTTCCGTCCTGACCCCTAACAGATGGTTACCCTATTACGCTCGGGGTATCAGACGCCCTTTGTGTCCCGAAAATCTATAGCCACCCTTTCGATGGGCTATTCTTTATGGATATGTCATATGGAAGGAAGCTTTGAATTTAGTGATTTTAGTATTATTTTTAGTAATTTGTCTTTACGTACGTAGTTTATTTTAAACACTATATTTATGAAATACATAAGAAACAAGACAATAACTATTAAAAATAATTATTTATTTGTTAAAATTATTAAAAGTTCTTGAGTTTACTCAAGTAAAATATTATTAAGTGCTTAAAGTATAATAAAGAGAAATAGAATGACCCATACCTAACATGCCTTCGAAATTTCGGAGATGGGCATTCTAGCCTCTGACTACCCCGCCATAATAAAAAAGGAGTGTGTATACACAAGTCGTGAAGCGTATGTATGTATGTAATAAAGAGAAAGGTCACTTGACACCACTGAAATACATATTCTATAAAATATTCGAATAAAATCCAAGTTCTTTCTACATACATATATCACGCCCCTACGTTCCTAATGAGATAGGCAGAGACTATCGATCGCCACCTGGAACGACCTTAACCATTTTTTATGCGACAATCTGACCTATAAGATATGATTTCTCCGATGTTCTGTCCACGTGGTAAGGGATTGAAGGACGTGAATATATACGTATGTAATAGCATGTAAAATTATGTGTATAGAGATCGCGCCACATAAATTGGCAGTAGGGAAACTTGGAACTAAATTTGACGTTTCCACCATTGCGTGTAATTTTGTATGAAAGGTAAATTTAGTATTACCAGCGTTGTGTTTTTTGCTCACTCTTTGTAATTTTTGTGTTTGTTAAGGGTGATTATAATAAATTGATTTCCGGAGTTTCTTGTTAGTTCTTCTCCAAGCTAGGGTCTCCGCTGATCTAACCTCGGTAAAAAATATGTAAAGACAATGTTCAGTGCCATGTTTGAAATAATAGTTTTAGAAATTCGCGATTTATGCTCATGATATAAGATATAAGAGTGTGTAAAAGATTGATTGCAGCTGTGGGAAATCCTACGTCGGACAGACTAAACGGTCTATTGCGGACAAAGTGAAGGAACACATAATATATGTAATATATAATAAGAAGGATAAGTCCCGTTAATTATTAATCATGTTTGAAATAGTTTAATAAACATATTTTGACTTTGATATATTAATTTGTTTTATTTGAGTTTATAGCTCTGCAACCAAAGACCGTAACAAATGAAACCTATAATGTATCGAGCCGTATGGCACAGTGAGTGCTAGTTTTGGCGTGTTTACTGGTAACACTGAATTACGCGACTGTGGCGACGCCTCCAACTGCCAATTTATGTGGCGCGATCTCTATAAAGTTTTAAGCGTTGAGTTAGCTGTCAAATGTCATATTTGACAGGTAAGGCAAAGAAAAACTTGCAAACAGCCTAGGCTGAATTTATGAGGAAAGTTTGCGACTAATTAGAATTCGTTCGAATTAAGACTTTGGTACTGTGAACGGATCTTAAAGGTGATTTTTTAACAGATTGGTAACCTAAGCTTTAGAGTATCAATACTACTAGCCTATGTGGGTTAGTCAGAGGTGGTTTAGTAACGAGGATATATGGTCAACCACATATCTTGCAGTTTTGCTGGCTATATGGTTAAATGTAGATTTGCTGACTATGTGTTTGAAGTAACAAATATCATAACAATACTCGGTCGGTCTTACAACTACGAATACCATACTCTATATGGTATTCTAAAAAATAAAAATTTCGTCACTATATCAGGTTCAATCGATTCGCCATGTATATTTACATAAACATATAGATTCACGTCATTTAATCCGTTTCGGGAGAACAGAACCTTGAAGAACTGAAACATCTCCTTAGTCACTTATTGGCATTAATGTTGGTGACGGATTGCTAACCCATCGCATATTAAGAACGCTCTTTTCAATACAAATAACTTCGTCCATACTTTTAACCTAATAAACTTCACAAAACATATCAAATAGTAGTATTACCTATTTACATTATCCTGACCTACAAAAAGTTATAATAGCCACAATCTTACTGACTATTACCTACTAAAACAAATAGGCAAGTTACCGCCTTATTTTTCCCTAACCTAAACCGTCCTTTTATTTTGATACAGCCTACACATTAAGCCGGGAGTAATCTTGTCACTTATTTAAGGGCTGACGACATGAAAAATTACAACTCCGACCTCATTCTCCCTTGAACCCTTGGCTGGAAGGGTGGGGTTGCTATTCGACATGGTACTGAAATACATACATATATATTCACATCCTTTAATCCTTTTTGGTCACTTATTAGCATGTATTTTGAAGTCATGTGGAATATTGTTGACAGGTTCCTAGTCTATCGCCGATTAAATTCCCTTAGACACCACCTCACGACACGACATGACGGGGAGAACAACAGCTAGTTGTAACAGTTAGTTAGAGACAAACATTCGACAATGTGATATCATAAAAGGTATTATGCACTGTTTTATCTAAATAGAACAATTATAGGTCATAAGTTGTATCAGAAATGGTACCTAGCTGCTGTTCTTCCTGGCATATAGTAGGACACGACTTCGAGACTTGGTGTAATTGGAAACCATGAAACAAAAGGAAGCATTCTCTTAGCTATGACACATATCAACCCCAATATATTTGCGTACTTTAATCTCGTTCAGCATGGACAAATCGTCGGAGAAACGCTAATATCCCAGGTAACTTTTTTGCATGAATATTCAATCGATTAAGTTGCGATGTTATTTGGAACAATGGTGACCGGTTGCTAGCCCATGACCAAATTGATTCCATTTACCTGAGTCCCTTAGTCGTCTCCTACGACATGCTGGGAAAAACAGCCACTTGTTAGCAATATTAGTCATAGATTTGCACGGGAGGATTAAATTTGTAATGTAAAAGTAATTAACCCACAGAAAATAGTATAGTGTCGAACTACCACCCACCTTACAGCATCCGACACAAGATTGAATCTTCTCGCGCACTTTCGTAGCTGTTTTAATTAAAACGAGTGCAAACATCTCTGCGCTTGTGCTATGTAGAGATAATTCTATTTATTTAATAATAATAATAATAATAATAATAATAAAGCATTTATTTACAGCCACAAAAACATACACAATACAAATATTTTACAAATCAAACTTACAAACTAGGGGGTATAGCTTGTGCATGTTATTGTCGCAGCAAAAAGGTTCTAACTCAGCTGGGTATGTTACGTTTGGTGGCAAACGCAACGCTGATATTATGTTAGAACCAACAAGAGGGCAATATTAACAATAAGAGCTTAATAAACATACATATTAATAAGTGTTAACTATAAATAATATATTGTGTTACGTATTGTAATAACATATTGAAAATATACAGTACATAAATGTTTTTTAATGTTTACATTGTGTACAATACATATATCTACAAATACATACAATACAGAGATATAAAACGTAAAATATTAAATTATTAAAGTGTCACAATCACATGTCATTGTCCAGTCAACACAGGGCAGCGGCCGGATCGAGGGGCAAGGTTGGGATTTCATCCTTTGACAGAGATATACCTTAA
This sequence comes from Leucoptera coffeella, assembly GCA_030578115.1. Lineage (NCBI taxonomy): Eukaryota > Metazoa > Arthropoda > Insecta > Lepidoptera > Lyonetiidae > Leucoptera > Leucoptera coffeella. Next base: position 537,012 of record JAMBLF010000030.1, on the reverse strand, counting down.
ACATTGATATCTGATTTGTTTTACTTGATAATAATCTTTGAGGTTGTAAATAAGTATATTTATTCGAGTACTTATTTGTAGAATAAGCACTAATTTAAACATACGCTTCACGACTTGTGTATACACACTCCCTTGTTTATAGTGGCGGGGTAGTTAGAGGCTTTAAAGCCCATCTCCGAAATTTCGAAGGCATGTTAGGTATGCGTCACTCAAAGATCATGTTTCACTAGATAGACAGCACCCAATGTGATAGGTAGTGAACTGTATCGCCGTATACAGGCACTGGCTACTACTCATAGGCAGGCAGGCAGGGATAGGCAGGTTTCCTTACGATGTTTTCCCTAATAATAATAAAAGAGTAGCATTTACAAAAAAGGTTTAATAGGTGCGAGTGAAGCAAAAGAGATTTGATACGTTCGTTGTAGATGACTAAAATTCTCTTACATATCCTGTATGAACTATATACATACATACACAATCACAAAATCTTTTCGGGGTACTTAGAGGTACAGTGTTCGATAATTTAATAAACACGTGATGTGTCACGCCCATTTCCTTACAAAGGAGTAGGCAGAGATCACAGATCTCTCGATCCTGACAAACCATTTTCGCTCCAAACACCTCATACACACTCGGCGGTTATAAGTACCTCTATACAGGACTAAAGCTTACAAGTAATACCGCACCAAGAGAACAGTAATACGCTGAGCACACCTTGACTAATGAATATTAATTAAGACTTAAGTTTCGGAGGGGCTTGTTTGAAATTTCAACACGTGAGCCAGTTTAACATTATGTAATTAATATACGCCCTGAAATAATATTGTAATATTGTAAGTTAGTGTGTTTGGGAATAAATTTGCTATTAAATCATGGATGGGCTAGCAACCAACATATTCACGATACTTCCTTCTTCTAACTAACTAACTACTATAGGATCGGGACAAATAGGGATCCGTGATCTCCAATTACCCCTCTACAGGGAATCAGGCGTAATGTGTATGCACAAACGGAGATCTAGAGATCGCCACCTGGAATGATCCTGGCACTCACATTAGTATCAATATAAGAATTGGCACTTTAATGTAACAAAAACAAAAGACAAACGTGTTCACGACCATTAACCCTTGCGGGGAAGTCAGAGGTTCAGGTTTTCATTTCCGCAATTGCAAAGGTATGTAGCTATTCTATAACTACCTCGAACCCAAGTGTTGACCAGATAGTCAGTACTCAATGTGAGCACTAACCATTCAGTTTATTACGAAAATATACATAGCAATTTATTAAACTTCATTTCCATTGGTACATGCTCAAGCGGGATTTGAACCCTGTACCCTCGATACAGAGTCAAGCCCGGCGTTCAGGTACCTCTGAGTACCCCGCAAGGGTTAATGTTCGTGAACGCGTATATCTATTTTTGTCTTTGTTAAAATAACGAGTATATATTTATTTATTTAACTCTTTATGTACACATAACACTTAAACATTATACACATTAGTGATGGAAAACTTAATTGTTATGTTGTATGTTATTGTTATATATGTATATTTTAAAAGTCTAATTCTAGCCCTATTTGACACTGCACTACAGCACTCAATATTATCTCAGGCCCCGAAAGCACTTTAGAAATAAGACGAACAGTGCCTGTCGCAGATTATCAAAAGTTCCAAATTTGAAAAGGCGTTGTCGAAAATAATTCTATCTGGTCGATGCGTCCGCCATTTTATCTTGGCCCTAGACTGGCTTTAAACTAGTTTGGAAATCGGGGATCTGTAGGGTTAAAATATGTTATAGTTAAACGAATGAAGACATTTATGACAGTCAGATAGATAATTAGATGCTATATTGAAAAAGGGTGACGTTGGGAGTACCGTAAACCGCCGAGTGTGTATAAGTGACAATGAATTAATTACACAAGTATTAATAACACAACCATTATATCAGTTGGTGATGATATGGCCACCTCGAACCCACATGTAGACCATATAGTCAGTACTCAATGTGACAGGTGGTAAGTCATGTCTCCATTTACAAGCACTGTATTACCTGTTCAGGAATAGGTAGGTTTCCTCACGATGTTTTCCCTCACCGTAGTATTCGACGCATTTCGTAAATGTATTTTTATTATTAGGCCTAGTGAAGTATTTTAACTCTACATCCAACCCAGGGTTCAAGCTAGGCTGGCCACTCAAAGTCTTAGCAAGAATGGCTGAAAAACGTTTTGCACAAACCTTACTGAATAATTGAACGAGAAACCTCAATTGGTCGCCTAATCCAATATTGTCAAAGCCTTAATTCTACTCTGTTTTACTTAGCTAAACAAACAGATGTTTTTTGCTGCTGATTAAAAAAGTCCATAGAATTACTAGCTTCGTAATTGCGGACGGAAAACTGAACCTCTGACTACCCCGTAAGGGTTAATTGTCGTGAATGTGTTTATCTATATAAGTTCGGTACAAGTAGCAATAAATGTTATGATTTGAATTTATAATACATTTTCGTAATGAAAACACATTTATTAAAAAATGCATCGAATTATACGGTGAGGGAAAATATCGTAATAAAACCTACCTGTTCCCCGAACGGGCAATACATTGTGCGTGTAAATGGCGACATCGCTTGCCACCTGTCACATTGAGTACTGTCTATCTGGTCAACACGTGGGTTCGAGGTGTCCATAGAATTACTATCTTCGCAATTGCGGAGATGGAAACCTTAAGCTCTGACTACCCCGTAAGGGTTAATTGTCGTGAATGCGTTTGTCTATATAAGTTCGGTACAAGTTGTAATGAATAGATAATATATATTGTGATTTGATTATTAGAATCTTCACAAAGTTAATTTGACTGTGAAATTAGGTAAGGTGAGTTCTTATTACATGAAATTTAATGATTTCCTTAGAAATGATACTAGAACGATTCATTTGTTGAAAATGTTGAATAAATATACCTTCACGATCTTTCATCCCTTTCGGGGTTGACACGATGACACGATTACGATTTAATCTAAAAGTGACCTACGACACTTTTAGAGTGAATATTACATCGCTATGTCATAGGCAACATTAACTCTGCCTACCCCTATACAGAGAAGGTGTGATAGGTATCTATGTATGTATAATGATAGGCTAGTCAATCACCCAATAGATTACAATATTTAATGTTGATTAAATAAGTTAATTTAGTTGTGATGGCATTTATTTAGAACATTGGTGAAAGGTTGCTACCCAATCCCCCAATAGAATTCATTGTTTAGCTTACATGCCGGGAAGAACGGCAGCTAGTTAGCATTCTTTTTACATCTCAAACTAGCAAAGGACTACAACATACACTTTTTCCACCTCTTTACACTACATCGTGAAGTGTAAGTTAGCGGGAAAACAATCACCGGAAACCGGAAGTTGTAAATCAGTTTTCCGCTCGAGAACATAACGGAAACTAACACTGCAAACAACGGGTCTTTGGACAAATTAAAAGAGAGCATGGTTTCGGAGTTCGGGAGTTTGTTTCATGTAACTAGCTGCCTTATTTCTACATACATACATACATACGCTTCACGACTTGTGTATACTCACTCCCTTTTTTATTATGGTGGGATAGTCAGACAGTTAAGTGGCCATCTCTGAAATTTCGAAGACATGTTAGGTATGAACTTCTCAAAGCAAACGTTTTACTAGATAGACGGCAACGTGATAGGTAGTGAATCGTATCGCCGTACAGGCACTATCCTGGGGGATAGGCAGGTTTGAACACGATTTTTTCTTTTACCGTTAGCGAACTTAGTTATAGCAGCTATGCTGTGTTCAATTGACGCCCCAGACCAGCTTTCGATCTAAGAAAGGAAATACAACATTGACAGCAACCAATCTCTTATTTTAATCACAAATATTAGGGTTGTGATGTCATATATAATGACAAAATGCTAATTGCTCAAAGGATTGATCCGTAGTTGCTTCCTGACGAATCGGGAATGGCAGCTAGTTTTCGTTCTTTTACGTCCCAGACTAGCACGAAACTCATCTGCAGAACTACAACATATAACACGAAAACTGTAAAAGAATAGTAAAATGAAAACTTCACACCATACAGTTGGTAAACAGCCAAAGGTTATAAAATTTTATATCAATACTACGCACAACATTTTATTGTTAATTTGTGTACAAACATACATATATGTTCGCAGCTTTTAATCCTTTTTGTGGTAAACAGAACCTCGGAAAAACTGTAATTTCTCTAATAATACGGCACGTTTAAGCATAATGTGTAAGTGTCATTTACTTATAGTGCCATAATAAACAAGGAAAAAAGCAACCTATTAGCATTGCATTGACAAAAAGTGGTGGATTTTAAAATAAAGAACATCAATTCCACTTCTAGTCATTTATAATAATTTGGATGTCATATGAAACATTGGTGACAGGTTGCTATCCCATTGTTCAATAGATTCCATTGATCCCTTGTCTCTAAGTCGCCTCTTACATGCCAGTAAGAACGGCAGCTAGTTCGCACTCTTTTTGCGTCCAAATTTGGGCTGTCTCCGATTTGATTTGTATGTGTTCTATACGGCCCACCTTCTCAAACACTGCCTATAAATACATATACATACATTTACGCGATTTAATCCCTTTTGGGGTGGACTGAATCTCGAAGATTACTTGGTCTAGGTTGGATATCTCCTAGGTCACTTTTTAGCATGAATATTTGGGTTGCGATGTTTTATGAGACCATAGCTTCGATTCCCGGTGAAAACAGAGTTAAGAACTACGCTTTTCTTCTGCTTTCCAATCTGGTTGTTGATTATATATGCTATAAATTTATTTATCTATATATAATATGTATATATTTCTTAAATACGTTGACTAGTACCCTTTACACAAGTCTTAAATGAACTTACCAAGGGGCTTGTTAAATTTGTGTAATAATCTCTCAATTATTATTATTATTGGTGACAGGTTGCTAACCCGCTTAATAGATTCTATTTACATATATACCCTTAGTCGCCTCCTACGACATGCCGGAAAGAACGGCAGCTAGTTAGCACCATCAATTATGCATGTAAGTAAAACTCAGAGATTCTATTTCAAACTGGCATCTGTTGAATTATTCTATTCCATCCGTCTAACCCAATGACAGGGCTATTCTAGGTTCCAAATTTCAGGTCTAGACCAAAATAAAAGCCCTAACTTTGCAACTTTCAAACACGTCTGGTTTGATAGGGAAAAATGGAGTTGTATGAAATAGAATGGGTTGGAAATAGATTAGAATTGTGTGTGTATAGATGCTTGAAACTTTGTTGTAGGAGGTGACTACGGGATTAGGGTAGATGGAATCAATAGGGCTGGTAGGAATAAAAAGTTTATTAAAAATAGTACCTTTACAAATACTTATTTAAAATATTTAAATTATTTTAAATACTAACGTAACTTATAAAAAGGCATGTCACCATTTACAAGCACTAACTATTCGTTCGGGGAACAGGTAGGTTTCCTCAGGATGTTTTCCCTCACCGTAACTTTCGATGCATTTTGCTAATGTGTTTTATTGCTATAATGTGTCCATTATCTAGTTTAACGTGGTTTTCGAGTGTCCAAATACCATCTTTAAACTTAGTTCATTATAAACACTCAACGCCTGACTACCCTGCAGGGTTGTATATACTCATATGTATTACATATACATACACATCACATTTGATTCCCTGTAGAGTAGGCAAAGATCACGGATCCCCAATATTCCCGAGATTTGTTCTAGAATCCGTATGTATTAGCTAGGAAATAAAAAGGTACATGTAAAAGGCGGTGTAAATGTCCCAAAGTAACCGATACAGCCTTTTCCCTCAAAGGCTATTCTGGGTGAGCCCGCAAATGGTGGTATTGGGAACTAAAATGCAAGGGAGGGGATTACTATGAAATAGTATTTAGATGATAGGGAAAATATATTAAATATAAAATCAGCCTATGTTAGTCCACTGCTGGACGTAGGCCTCCCCAAGGATACGCCATAAAACACGATCACTCGTGGCAATCAACCACTACGAGTGACCTTTTTCAGGTCATCCGTCCATCTAGCAGGGGGGCGTCCTACACTACGTTTACCGAGACGCGGCCGCCATTTGAGAACCACTTTGCTCCAACGGTCGTCGGTTCTACGGCAGACGTGACCGGTCCACTGCCACTTCATGTATACGATCGTGGTTCTCTCTTTCTCTTTCTAGACTTGACTCTTTAGAGTGTAGAGCTAAGCACATGATTGGCGACCAAAACCTTGCGTCCAGTCTGAATAGCCTAGCGCACAGACGCAGGGTTGCCAGTCTTTGCGTGTTTTATAGGCTCTTTTATGGCGAGTGTGCGAATGAGCTGCACCAGCTCGTACCTTCTTCGCCTTTTTATCATCGAACCTCCCGGAAAACGGCGGGATACCATCCCCATTTGGTAGAGCTACCGCGTGCCCGCACAAATCGCTTTAAAGCGTCATTCATAATGTGGGCCGGTAAGGAATGGAATTCCCTGCCTGAGTCTGTATTTCCGGAGGTATTTAATCCACAGATGTTCAAAACTAGGGTGCATAGGCATTTTTGGGCAAGCTCGCTACATCTTAGACTCTGTCTGTCGCCTCCTTGGAGGTGCAAACAGGGTCAAGAGTGAACCCATTTCAATTAAAAATAATAATAATAAGATATACCCAGAATCTAACGTTCCATTGCAGTGAGTGAGCCCGACTGTCGTGTTTCACGTCTCGGCACCGTATGTCATTATAGGTAGGACGCACTGATTGAAAACCCTGGTTCCCGAATGCTGTCCAGCCTATCTGCACTCTTAGTCTTCACTGTTATAGTAAATAGACCTGCAGAAAACAGGGTAAACATAATTATTTAATTTCTGATTTATATAAAGTTACGGTAAATGTTGAACAGGTTGTCTGAATCAAGAAAATAAATTTGAAAAATATTTCAAATAAAATGAACCAAACAGTTTAAGTCTTCTTAGAATGGCTTTAAGCGAATAAGTATGTTATATTCAACGGCCAATAAAGGCTGGTCGTTGACTACTATATCTATACATTACAAGCACATATGTAATAAATACACACTGACAATTAATATTAAATGAACTCACGAAGCCACTTCTTCGATTGACGTAATAAAGTCCTAAATATTATTACCACTTAACCCTCCCCTCCTACCTAACTCGATCGAGTACAAATCCTAGAAATCGACTTTCCACTCCATAGTAGGCCTTTATCGGGAACTCTTGAATTTTGCATAGATCTGATTTCCGTTTTAAAATTCCAGCCACGTAGGCAATGCGGAGATAAAACTGCCATTCCCTATGCTATGCCTGGCTCGATATTAGAACCTATTTGTGTTAAGCAATCTCCATTTCTTAGAAAATTACATACATATACATATCTCCATTCCCTTTTAGGTTGGACAGAACCTTAGAGACGCTAATATACATACATAAACATAACATACGCTTCACGACTTGTGTATACACACTCCCTTTTTTATTATGGCGGGATAGTCAGAGGCTTGAATGACCATCTCCGAAATTCCGAAGGCATGTTAGGTATGGGTCATTCGAAGCCTGCGTATCACTAGATAGACAGCACCCAACGTGATAGGTATTGAACCGTATCGCCGTATAAATATATTTTGGTTTTGAAAGAACGTGTAGTGACTAAGATTGAAAAGGGCATGCCTCGATGGTTTGGACATGTTATACATATAACATATTTCACGATTTAAGTATACATTATGGTAGTGGAAGTTGGGTATGGCAAAAGAAGTATGAAAGTAAAATTACTGAGAAGCATGGAGTGACATTTAATCATAGAATAAAAATAGTGTTATAAAAGAAGGTTGCGGTTTGAAAGAAGATGTAGTGACTAAAATTAAAAAGGGCATGCTTCGATGGTTTGGATATGTTATGCAGATGAATATTACTTTTTATTTTTATTAATAACTGTCCAGCGATTGACCCCTATCTCACCTGATGGTAAGTGACGATGAGGTCGATGATGTTACTCATTGGTCCAGTAATAGCCTATTCACTCTAGGCTTGAGGAGACCTAAGTTATATGATACCGGGAATACAGACTGGGCAAGTGAATTCCAATCCTTAGCATCAAGAAGGACGAAGCAAAGCGCTTCGTACGGATCAACGGTAACGGTAATATAGTAGATTGACAAAAATAAAATATGTGGGTGGAGTGGATGGGCGGTTATAAAGTGGTTGGCCAAATAAGACATATGGCAGTCAGATAGACGCCATATTGAAAAAGGACATTGAGTACTGATTATCTGATTAAAACGTGGGTTCGAGGTGGCGTTTAAGTTACTCATAATATAATCAGATAGTATAATCGTAATATAATTTAATCATTTGAATGAAAATAGGTGACGTTAGAAGTACCTATAACCGCCGAGTGTGTTTGAGGAGCTTTATGAGTGTCAATGAAGCGTAAGTGGTTTGTCAGGATCGGGACAGATGGAGATCCTTGATCTTTCTCTACCCCTCTACGGGGAATCAGGCATGATGTGTATGTAGTTATGTATACTGCACTTTTATCTCAGTAATACGATATGGTATGCATAATAGTGTTCCATATTAGCATATTTATCGCCGTCTCGTCTTTTAGTTTTGAAATATGAGACTGCACTTAAGTTCTTAAGAAAATTCCTTCCCGTATAACATTATGGAAGGTCATTAACATAAACTGCTAACGTCCTTATTACCCTAACGGGTGGACAGATATTATGAGACAATCGCTACTTGATAACTTCTACCAGAGAGTAATTCTAATGGAATTATCAAGGAATTGTGACAGGTTAGTATTAATAGTCTATGTTAGCGCTAAGCTATAAAGATGACAACCCTTTGCTTCAATTGGAAACGTGACAATTTGCTATTATGGGTCGAAATAGGGCATTACAAACGTGATTGGCATTTGTGTATGGTATAATTTAATTTGATTTTAAAATTTGATCTTATTCTGACTTTGGATTTCAAAGTGACGTAAGTTAGACAAAAAAAGACAAACGCGTTCACGACCATTAACCCTTGCGGGGTAGTCAGAGGTTCAGGTTTCCATCTCAATTGCGAAGGTAGTAATTCTATGGCCACCTCGAACCCACGTGTTGACCCGATAGTCAGTACTCAATGTGACAGGTGGTAAGCCATGTCGCCATTTACATTTACAAGCAGTAAGTTTTACGTGTTCGGGGAACAGGTAGGTTTCCTCACGATGTTTTCCCTCATCGTAGTATGCGGTGCATTTAATAAATGTATTTTTATTGCGATTATTAATATAGAAGATATACATACATACGAATTTATATACAACATGACACTCCACATCAACACAATAGCCCGCGTTGCTACAGTCATGAACCGATCGCCCAAGTGCCGTTAAGCCCCATTGACAATTGTCGTAATTAAACTTGACATTTGGAAGGGCTCTTCACGTGATCCAATTATGAAGGAAAACAATAAGGGCTTAAGGTTGTTCGGTGAATAAATTCACTCTGCTCTCAACTTAGGGTGGGCTTAAATTTGCATAGATATGATGGGTATTTGTGAAGAAGTTATAGATTTTGTTTAGATACATATGTACACATCACGTGAGTTTCCCTGTAAAGGGGTAGGCAGAGATCACAAATCCCCATCTATCCCGATCCTGACGAACATTTTGGCTTCATTGCCACTTATATACACTCAGCGGTTACAAGTACTTCTAACGTCACCCTTTTTAATGGCTTCCTCGAACCCACTTGTTGATTAGATAGTCAGTACTCAATGTGACAGTTGGTCAACCATGTCGCCATTTCCAAGCACTGGTAGGTTTCTTCACGATGTTTATCTCACAATAGAGTTACAGTATAAATAAAATAAATAAATAAAATTCCTTTTATTCACACTAGTCGCAGTAACACAAATAAACACAACTAGACACATATAAGATGTAATTTATAAATTGAAAAGGTCATGCTTCTAAATAAGACATATACTGTCAGATAGACTCCATTTTGAAAAAGGGTGAGATTAGAAGTGCCTATAACCGCCAAGTATGTATGAGGAGGTGTATGAGTGTCAATGAAGCGAAAGTGGTTTGGCAGGTCAGATGAAGATCCGTTATCTATGCCTATTCAGGTAAATAGGCGTGATGTGTATATACGTATAGTATGTTGCATAACTTTGCTCACCACATCGCCACTACCTGGTGAGCAAGTATCAATAAATTGCATCCTTCAACACTCCTAAAGCTTCGTTTATGGAAATAAGTAGTGCTACAGAAAATATTTTTCAAGATTCTACCTCGCTTGTTACGGACAAAACTGAATTTCTTGTAGCTTGATTCTGCTTAGGATAACTGTTAAACTAGCGACCCGCTCCGGCTTCGCAACGGTATAAAATATATAGCCTACTCCACTATTTAATGGATGTTATTATACATGCGAACCTTCCTCTTGAATCACTCTATCTATTAAAAAAGAACGCATCAAAATCCGTTGCGTAGTTTCAAAGACTTAAGCATACAAAGGGACATAGGGACAAAGAAAGCGGGTTTGTTTTATACTATGTAGTGAAAAACGTGTAAGATATATATGTTACCGGCCAAACCCGATTTCAAGACAAAATAGTTTGGCCTAGGTTAAACTAGTTCTTCCTACACGCGCTAGGATGAACTAGTTAGGTTAGTTTTAAGAGATTCGCGATTTATACTCATGATTAATAACTAACGGGACTTATCGCGTATGTTTTTAAATAATAAAGTTACCTTCATTAACCCGACGTTTCGGCTACGTTGCAGCAGTCATGGTCACGGGCAGACTGAACAGTTATTAATCATAGTTAGGTTAGGTTAGTAGGAAAAACTAGTTTAGCCTATTTTGTCCTAAAATCGGGTTAGGCCGGTAACATAAATAAGGAACTAGGGGTCTTCACTTAAAATCCCTAATAATATGTATGCTATATTATATAATCAAAAACCAGACTGGAAAGCAGACGAAAAGCGTAGTTCTTAACTCTACCTCCACTGGTTTTTACCTATCCCGAGGGATAGCCAGATTTCCTTACGATGTTTTCTCTCACCGTTAGCGACTGTAAATTATGCACATAAATAAAAACATTATTTTTTAAAATTACATTCATTGGTACATGTCAAAGCCGGGATTCGAACCTAGGATTTCCCAAGTGTCTACAGCCACTTTTTTATTTTTTCGAGGTTTAATTTTTAAAGCACTGCTTAATAGGCTGTAGCAGAATTAAGGTTCTAAACCGGAAATACGTCACTGGTTTTCCGGTGCCATGGCAGCACGCTTGAAGCTCGAAATATTTTTACAACTCAACTCGACTGAAATGGTGAGGGAAATTTCTAGAGTATTCTGCTATACGACTATGTTGTAATCCTGGACAAGGTGGGTAGATATATGGGTTTAGACATACATACATATACTTTTACACTCTTTAAATCATGGGGTGGACCAATATATGGAGATACAAAAGTGAGAAAAAATTAAAAGAAGAAAAAGACAAACACGTTTACTGTCATTAACCCTTATGGGGTATTCAGAGACGTGTCCATCTCCAAAAATCAAGAGGTAGTAATTATATGAAGAAAAGCAGCATTACAATATTTATTTATTTATTCTATATTGCACATACAGTACACACAGAGAAATTTCGTATTTAATTGGTACAAGCTCCGGCAATTGAATCTTGAACCTACTGACACAGAGACAAACCCCAAACCACTGAGCTACACTGAAACGATCAATCAATCTCATAATACATCTCAAGAAACCACACTATATGGCCAGCATATGGCGCCTCTCAAATTGTTAGGTTCCGTTTTGTTTCTGTCATCGTTGGTCTTGTGCCTTTGTGAATAAAGTGAACTTTATTTTATTTATTTTTTTATTTTTACTATGATAGAACTTATATAGATCAAATTGCAGACATTCTTCTCAAGTCGGGTGTAGTGTGAAGAACAGAAGAGCATGTATGAGAAGGTTAATGGGTGTGAGTGAAGCAAGAGAGATTTGTATGGATCGTTCCAGGTGGCCGATACTCTCTGACTCTTAGAGACTTATATATATATATATATGTATATATAGATCCTATTTTAATCCCGTGCTAGTCTAGGACGTAAAAAGAATGCTAACTTGCTACCGATCTTCCCGGCATGTCGTAGGAGATGACCAAGGCACAGTTAAAGAAATCTATTGGGCGATAGACTAACAACATTTCACCTATGTTCCATATGACAACCACAATATTAATACTAAAAAGTGACATAAGAGATATTATCGTATTTCCAAAGTTCAGTCCACCCCGAAAGGGTTTGAGAACGTGAATATATGAAATATTTCAGTAAATAGGCCAGAGGTATTCTCGAAATGGAAATGCGCATCAAGATAAATGAAATCGCCTTTCCTTATTTATGTCCTCGTAAAATAAGCTTCAAAGCTCTCATATGCAGTTTTATTTATTGAACCAGCCCCTCTGGAGAATCTCCAATTAATAGCTTGATCATACATACACATCACACATAATAATGATATTTGGACATTATTACACCAATTGAACTAGCCCCTTGGTAAGTACATTAAAGACTTGGGTTAAGGGTACTAGTCAACTTATATTTAACCAATTTATAAAATACATATGTAATCTATATATAATCAAGGACCAGACCGGAAAGCAGTAGAAAACTGTAGTTCTTAACTCTGCCTCCACCGGGAATCGAACCCAGGACCTTACTACATGATTCCCTGTAAACGGGTAGGCAGAAATCATGGATCGGCCAACTGTCCCGATTCTGACAAACCACTTTCGCTTCATTGACACTCATACACCTCCTTATACTTATACTATCTCACATAAAAGTCAGATAGACGCCATATTAAAAAATGGTCATGTTAGATGTACTTATAACCGACGAGTGTGTATGAGGAAGTATGAGTCTCAATGAAGTCTAAGTTATTTATCAGGATTGAGACTAATTGGGACGGGTGATATCTATCAACCCCTCAACAGGGAATCAGGCGTAATGTTCACGTATGTATGATTAGAAATAAAGATCCTATCAAATCAATCTAACATTAGCTTTAAAATTTAAACAATAAAACTCCATCGTGGCATAATAAAACCACTTCCCTGTCTCCAGAGAACAAATAATTTATTCTGACAGTCCGGAAGTGTCAAATTGACATGCAAGGCACGAAACGTCAAAAACGGCGCCAATGTTTAAACAGGATGGTTGTAAATATTTGTTAGGGTTGAGTCAATAAGTAAGAAGGTCATTCGAACTGAATATATTTCCTTGTATTATTTGTTTTGAAACGGAAAAGAAGGATGTAGGTTGTATATCTCTTTGTAAGGAAAAAGGAATTATATGTACATGTATTTACGTATATTTTGTGTAAATAAATAATGGATAATTTATGAGTTTGATTCGCGGTGGAGGCAGAGTTAAGAACTACGCTTTTCTTCTGCTTTCCACTCTGGTACTTGATTATATAAGCTATATATTTATTTATCTGTAGATAATAAGTATTTCTTAAATATTCGTTGACTAGTACCCTAACACAAGTCTTAAATGTACTTAGAAAGGAGCTAATTTAATTGGTATAATTATGTCTAAATATTATTTTTTATCATTGGGATGTTTACATACACATCACACCCGTTCCTGTAGAATGGTAAGCAGAGATCATAGATACCCATCTGTCCAAATCCTTACAAACCACTTTCGCTTCACTCACGCTTAACTTCTACTTAATTTAAGTCTTGTTACTTTTTAGTCGTCTATGGTGCGTCAACAAAGTCAGCAGCTCAGTGAAAGTGGAAATACAAAAAAATATTTCTGGCTGAATATTTAGTCAATTGTGATGCCAAATTGGCTAAATATGATTGCTTTGGGATTTTATTTGGATCCTCAACTGGACGAACCGAAGAACAAGGAAGAGAAGAATTGGAGCTTCGATTTCGTTTTTCTTCGGTTGTAGCGGCTGGCGGCGTTGGGGTAACCATGGCGATGGAATAATAAGAAGTTCAAACGCCGTGGCATCAATGTTTGTACTTCAGCCAACATAACCTTAGTGGTGAATGGCTTAATAAAGAATTTAAAAAAGTCTTGTTACTTTTATCAAAAGACAGCTGATAACACTAATAAATCCCGTACCCACTCATTCATTGCAAAGCTAAATCTAATCTTTAACTCCATTGCATACCTTCACAACTACATTGATTAAAGAGCCAGTCATTAGTTAGGGGACCACACGAGTTGCGAGATAAATGCTTTTAACTAGTACAAGGGTTGAGTGTAAGTGCGGATTTGGGACTCAGTAACATACATTCACGACCAAGATCGTCTGTGGTGTAGATGTAAACGGATATTTGATTTTATAGAGGGTTAGACAGAGGTTACTGATTTTGGTTTTACCGATATAGGACAGTCAGTAGGTATCGCTTTATTGATATTCAAATTTTATACATACTTGGTGATTTTAGGTAAGTATACATTATATCATATACACTAGATTTAATACAATATATTAAGTTACAAGTAAAACAGCATTGTTACATTCCTCTTCAATCTTTTCGTATCTCAATCTACCCCTGTCAGTTAAAGTACAGGTTTTGTCCTAAAGTTGTCCTGAAGTCTATTTGGAGTCAATATGGTATTGTTCATTCCTGAATGTCCCAAGAAGTTACTTTTGCAATGGACTGTTGTGTAATAAGGGTGTGGTTATGTTGTAGGTAAATGTGAGTGTAAATAATACTACGGTGAGGGAAAACATCGTGAGGAAACGTACCTGTTCCCTTAACAGGTAATAGTCAGTGCTTGTTAATGGTGACATGGCTTAGCACCTGTCACTGTGTTGAGTACTGACCATCTGGTCAACACGTGGGTTCAAGGTAGCCATAGAATTATTACCTTCGCAATTGCGGAGATGGACAACTGAACCTCAGACTACCCCGCAAGGGTTAATGGTCGTGAAAGCGTTTGTCTTTTTGTCTAATTGTACTGATAAATCACTTTTTAGCCTCTATCGCCACCGGGAACGATTCTGATAAATCTCCCTTGCTTCATTCATACCCATTAACGATTACTATTCTTCACGCTACGTACACCCGCCTTGTGAATAGAATGACTAGAATTATAGTATAAATAATGACTACACCCGTAGCGCGATTGTTTAACCACCTGAACGCTAATCGTGAGGTCCCGGGTATGATTTCCGGTGGAGACAGAATTAAGAAGTACGCTTTCATCTGCTTTTCAGTCTGTTTGTTGATTATATATGCTATATATATTATATGTATTTATTTATATATAATAAGTATATTTTTCTTAAATATACGTTAACTAGTACCCTTAACACAAGTCTTAAATGTAGGTACTTAACAAGGGGCTAGTTCAATTGTTGTAAATGTGTCTTAAAAAAATTATTTAAAAATCGCCTATTCCTAGAATGAAATTACTAAAACGCTCCGTCTATCACCAAGTAAAAGCCCTAAGTTACCTGCAAATACTAAATGACAATCGGACAATAGGTTCAAACTTTAGCCTATACAAATCAAATCTTACAAGTACCATTACTAAGGTAAAGTTTCCAATTTAATAAAGAAGGAAAGAAAATAACGTATTGTGCTAGTAAGGGACAGAGCTAGCACAGATAAATTTTTGCTACGTTTTAGAATATTATTTTAGTATTGTTTATATTTCCTCAGGTATCTTTAAAAGTATGTAATATTATAATAATTGTTTATTGCACAAGCGATAAAGAATAGAAACCGTCTATGTATTTTTGATACAAACTGACATTTTGTTGACTGACAAGCTTCAAGCGCCTGCAAAGAGGTCATAAACTTTTTTATTAGGGACCTCCTTTCAAGATTTTGCACTTTGCTTATCTATGGCCAATTTTACGAGCATAGATATCGCCTGATTGACATTAACATTTTGACGGCCCTTGTGCGTAAAAAATACATGAATGGCATACTACACAAGTCTTTCATTTAAGTCTATGACCATAGCCTTTAATAATGATCACAATATAAATATATTAGACCTCTGACTTCTTATGAGAAAGATTCGAGGTACCAATGAAGGGAATTTAAATATTTGTATTTCATTTCCGTACATAATTTAGACTCGCTACCGGTAAGGGAAACTTTCCCGAACAGGTAATAGTCAGTGCTTGTAAATGGTGACATGGCTGACATGTCACATTTAATACTGACTATCTGGTCAACACGTGGGTTCGAAGTGGCCATAGAATTACTACCTTCGCAATTGCGGAGATGGACACCTGCACCTCTGACTACCCAGCATGGGATAGTGGTTTAGTTTTAATTCCGATTAAACATATTGTAATTTTATACTTCATTTGTTTTTGTTTTGGTGATGTTACGGATTTTGATATGTTATGACGAGATGAAATTTCGAAGGTATGTTAGGTATGTGTCATTCGAAGCCCGCGTATCACTAGATAGACAGCTAACGTGATAAGTAGTGAACCGTATCGCCGTATATAGACACTGACTATTACCTATCCTGAGGGATAGGCAGGTTTCCTCACGATGTTTTCCCTCACCGTTAGCGACTGTAAACTAAGTAATACATAATGTTTATAGCATTAAACAACTGAGTCAGTTACATTGTGAATGAGACAACATTTCCTTTTACAAAAAGCATTTGCATTCACAAAGTTATTTCTTTGTTCCTTAATTTAGTGTTTCTTTAGAAACGAGAATTTTCTCAAGGAATAATTACGTAATGCTAGTCTGAGACGTAAAAAGAATGCTGACTAGCTACCTTTCTTTCTATCATGTAGAAGATGAATAAGGGACTAGGGGTTAATTGAATCTATTAGGCGATGGGCTAGCAACCTGTCACTAATGTTCAGGTTCGATTCCTGTTGGAGGCACAGATCAGAATTACGCTTTTCTACTGCTTTCCAGGCTGGTCGTTGATTATATAATGTATTTATCCATGCATAGCAAGTATATATGTATTTCTTAAATATACGTTGACTAGTACCCTGAACACAAGTCTTAAATGTACTTACCAAGGGGCTAGTTCAATTGTTGTAATAATGTCCAAATATTATTTATATATTATTATAAAAGATGACAACCCTAGTATTTATCCTAAAAAGTAACCTTGGAGATTGTAGTTAGTTTCCTTTTATCCCTTTCGGGGTGGACAGAACCTTGGAGACATGAAAACATCTCCTCGGTCACTTATTAGTATGAATATTCAACATATTTCGACGTTCAATTACTGTACTATTACTGTTCTTATATTGAATATAAATCTTTTAACTTTGACTTTGAATATAGGTTGCGATGTTATATTGATGACAGGTTGCTAGCCCATCATCCCGTAGATTCTATCTATCCGAGTCCCTTACATTCATACTATAGTGACCTTTGAGATTTTAGTGTTTCTCCAATATTATATCCAACCCGAAAGGGATTAACGAACTTGAACGCACATATACACATATATATTCTTAACAAAGTACTGTTTCTTTCAGTGTTTCTTTACTTTTAAAATGCTGCTCTACTTTCCCACTAGCAACATTTTAAGTCTCAACCTAGAGCCATTAACATAGTAAGTTTTCGGCAAGGTAGTGCTAACTTAGTGCTTATTTTGCAGCCTTACTTTGTACCTAGAGGGACTAGGGTGAGAATAATGTATGTGTTTGGAGCTTGTAAGATGTGACTACGCGATAGGTAGGTGATGAGAGATGTAGTTTGGTTTTTCTGTTGATTAGTGGGCTTTTTTAAAGTTATTGATGTACAATTTATGAATTTGTCTTTTTATAGTATTAGATACATTGAAAGGCATATTTTTAAAAATTTATGTTTTCAGAGGGTTAAAAAAGCTTTTTCAATTGTATGTTCTACGTTTGATGAATAAAGAATTATCATTTTTATTATAATAACTAGCGACCCGCTCCAGCTTTGCACGGGTATAAAATACATAGCCTACTTCACTATTTAATAAATGTTATTATACATATAAGCCTTCCTCTTGAATCAGTCTATCTATTAAAAAACTGCATCAAAATCCGTTGCGTAGTTTCAAAGATTTAAGCATACAAAGGGACATAGGGACAGAGAAGGCGACTTTGTTTTATACTATGTAGTGATATGACCCTGTATACCAGAAAATATAGAAATTTTTATCCAGACCACGTTCTTGGAAATTATTTTAAATAAATTGAAAAAATAATACTCGTACAATAGTACACACCAATATTACTACTATTAAACTGCAGTGTGGTCATGACTTCACGTTCCGATTCTTATTAGGACCCCCTTTAAGTTTTTTATAAAACACTATAATATGTTGGATGTGAAGAACTAGTTGTAAAACATTATGTTGAGCATGTTTGATTATGTTCTAATGAATTATTATTAAATTTAATGTCGACATTGTCTGCAGAGTTTCTTGGCATTTCTTTTCTGCAAAGATTTTTCTTTACAAAATGCCATTAGTTAAATAAGTCTAAATATATGTATTTCTATTTTCAAGATTTGATTTTAACCATTAATTACCTTATTTTTTGAAAAAAAAATCTTTATTTATTGACTCTCAATAAGTGATTGTATGATCCTTATATGGAATAAAAAGAATTTCTTTTCATTTTCATTTCATTATCATTCTCAAAATCTCTATAACTTCATACACACATACATACATACTGTACCTACATATGAACTCCGAATATGAAGAGAGCTTTTCATGGGCATTTTAGGTGCAGAGTGGGCCACGGCGGCCCATAATGCACAAGATAAGGCAATTTTATGCAAGCCACTCCAATGCATGCTCGGAAACTAGTTTAAACCTTTGTTTTACGGGGTCATAGCGGAAGTACAGGGCCTTGCGACAGAAAATAAATTCAGTAGTCAATATGAGAATTATAAATATAATTATAATATACACGCGTCTAAGTCCACTACGGGATAGACAGACACTATAGATTGTCATCTGGAATGATAGTGACAAATCTCTCTTGCTTCACTCTCGACCATTAACCTTTTCATACATGCTCTTCTGTTCTTCACACTACGTACACTTGACTTGAAAATATCATATTATGTAAGGATAAAATAAATTCATAAAATCCACACAGTTTTTAGGATTAGAACTGAATATTCATACAACTTAAAAAAAATTGTTCAAGTAAGTACTGGCATTACGTTAAAAAAAAACCTACAGATAATATATGACAGGAAATTGCAGAATATATTTAACAATAACTGTTATAGTAATCCGGCGTAGCTCAGTCGTTCAGCGCTTGGCTCTGTATCATTGGATACGGGGTTCAAACCTCGGTAATGGGCACCTGTACCCCTGACTTCCCCGCAAGGGTTGTGTGTTTGTGAATGCATGTGGGAGATAATCATACATAGATCAACTGTCTCCCAAATTACGGAGACAAACAAGTATGCGAATTTCTGATTAACCCGAAAGATATAATTGTCGTGAAAGGGGTATGTGGTATGTTTGTCTTTGAATCCTTTTATTTAATAACCTAGCTGCATTTTATTTTATAACTTAATACATTCACGTCATTAAATTCATTGAATATGAAAACATTTTCTTAGTCATTTAGTAGCATTTATATTGGGGTTTTCATGTCATATGGAATATTGGTGACAGGTTGCTACCCTATCTGCCAATAGATTCCATATACCCCTAGTCCTTTAGTCACCTCCTACGACATGCCAGGAAGAACGGCAGCTAGTTAGCATTCTTTTGTCCAGCTAGCACGGGATTTCTCACGTTTATAATAATTAATTAAATATAGGAATGGAACCTACAGTACCTCCTCTACTTAGTGTAACTAAACTCTGTGGTAGATATTAATGTGCATATTTTAGCAGTTGAGCGCTGAAACGCCATCGTTTAGCGTGTGTTCTTTACACCTGGTTTTGTCCAAAAACCTATGACAGTACTACTAAACTATACCACAGCAGTACGACTGGGGCCTTGGTCCACTAATGCTTTTTTCCAAAATATCATATCAGTAATTGTGTGAAGTTGGTAGGGGATTAGCAAAATATTCATTTTGTTTTAATTTTTAAGCGTAATTTGACATTTCTGCCGATTTCAATCGTGAAATTTGACATATTTGGTAATCCACTACCAACTTCACACTATTACTGATCTATTATTGCTAAAAACGCATTTGTAGTCGCAGTAGTAGTAGCATAACAGTCAATAGCCTTAAAGTATATGGAAGTTACATAACCAACATACATACATACATGTACATTCACTTCCTTAATACCTTTCTGAGTGGCAAAACCTTGGAGACTTAAAAAATCTTCTTGGTCACTTATCAGCATGTATATTGGGGTTATGATGTTAACATATATACACCTTGTGACAGATTGCTAACTAAATCATCACTACCTTATTTGAAGAAAGGCAGCTAGTTAGACTTTAAAGGGACTAAGGACAATTGGAATCTGTTGGGTGATGGGCTAGCAATCAGTCACAAATGTTCCATATAATAACAAACCTTTATTATAAATGCCAAAATTTTTTCGCATAATTATATAAGTTACTTTACTATTATCATGCTTACGAGGTTTTGTCCACCCCGGAGAGATTAAAGGATGTGAATGTACATAAATAAATACGCATATGCAGCTAGTTACCATTCCTTAAAGTCTCAAACCTGCACGAGAACCAAAACAAGCCTAGCCTTGCATTTATCTCTCGGGAAGAGAAGTGAAATGTGACTTGCAACAGTTCTTACTGAATAATGCATCGTCAAATTGCATATTGCTTTTCCTTGAGAGAATAATGCAGATCCAACGAATACAGGACCTAAAAGAATGCTTACTAACTGCCGTTCTTTCCGACATGTCGTTTAAAACAACTAAGGGACTAAGGGTAAAAAGGTAGACAAACGCGTTCACAAACATTAAACCTTGCCAGTCACAGGATCGGGTTTCAAAGTCAAAGTCAAATGTTTTTATTCAACATAAGTACAAGTACAGTACATTCATTGAAAGTCAAAACATTTGCCTGACACTGGTTGTCTTTTAGCATTGAAAATCTACCATTGGTTCGAAAGCTCTGGCTTGGAGAAGAACCAACAAGAAACTCCGGCTTGCAGGATTTTTTGCTCAGTGCCAGTTACAAAAACAAATTATAAAGAAACATAATTATCTTTGCACATATAGGTTAGATGCACTCATTGCCAACCCTGAGCATCGGCAAGGTAGTCTCCGACCGCGTAGTAAGCGCCCCGGACTAGTCGGCCTCTAACTATAGTCTTAAATTTAGGTAAGGGCAATCGCGTAATCCAGTCCGGTAAATGATTATAGAAACGCTTGCAATGTCCAAAAAAAGATTTCTAGTTCCTAGTATTAATTTTATGAACATCGCAGTTTCTTCTGAAAATATTTATATTTTTTAATATATATTTAAAACATATTATATTTATTTATTATAAACAATACAATAAGGAATTAAAACTATAAACCTAAAGTAGAAATAAAAATTAAATTACATAGAAAATATCTTTATAATCATCGCTGTCAGAGGGTGGTAGGGTTCCCAAGACACTGATAGCATTCCCCCTCTGAATAGCTATGCTAATTCTCTGAGAGAAAAATGCTCCATATAATCTTTGTATTTTTATGTACATAAATGACACACTCATATATGTGCCGAGCAACAACCGTCAAAATATCCAAATTTCCATCTCCGCAATTCTATGGGCACCTTGAACCCACGTGTTGACCAGAAAATCAATACTCAATGTGACAATTGGTAAGCTATGTCGCCATTTACAAACACTATTACCTGTTTGGTAAACAGGTAGGTTTCCCCACGAAGTTTCTCAATACGTGGTTTTCAAATGGTTAACTAATCATTAACTCTGAAACACCTAGGAATACCATATCGGTAAAAGTTCATTAATGTATCTATTTTATTTGTTTGATTCCATCTATAGTAAGCTAGATAGAATTTATATTTCTTTAGGTCATGGTAGAGTAATATTAAAGAAATGAATCTTTGATGCAGTTTATTCATTTATGTAAAAACCTGTCCAACAATAAAATTTTGGGTGTCAAAAATTAAAAATAAGAATTTCTAAACGGACCCAATTTCAAATCCCAAGCAACATCTGCAGTGAAATTTACCCTTCAACTCCATAAAAAATCTTTTACATCCTAAAATGTTTGGACTAGTTTAACTCAATAATAGTAAATACAATACCCCGATTAACCAATTTCCAATTTTCATTCAAATCTATTTGATTCAAGATGTCTGATGACGGATCTAAAGCTGAGAAAAGCGAATCGCAGGGTTCAGAAAAAGGTAAAGATAAAAAAGGTGATAAAAAAGATAAGAAAGACAAAAAAGACAAAAGTAAAAGTAAAACAGACAAGAGTAAAAGTAAAACAGACGAAAGTAATACTGAGACACTTAAAAGTAAATCGGAGGGGAGTGGGAGTGAATCGAGTGTTGAGGCTACACCTAAAAAGAAGACGTTACGTGACTGTTGCAAACCTAAACCGAAAGAGAAAAAGATTTCTTGCATACCCAGTTGTATGAGAGATGATGATGATGATGATGACAGTGACAAAAATAATAGTGATGATGACAGTGACAAAAATAGTGATGATGATGATTAAAATGAGTATCGTAAAATAGCTGATTCAAATTCACTGAAAAAAGGCATTCCAAAAATATATTTTGAAATATTTCTAGAATTAGATTCCAAACATAAAAGATAATTGAAAAGTCATCTAGACATAATTGTTCCATCCAAAATCAAAAAGCTGTCAATAGTTTTTTTAGAAAATACCAAAGCTAAATTTCTAATTAAATCTCTTTCTTGAATGATCTAACTTATATTATAATTATATAAACAAATTTCAAACTTAAATCACTAACCATGATTATTTTGAAGCCTCTATTACAACTGATAAAAATATCAGGTAAGATACCTGTTGACATTAAGAAGTAAATGTCAAATAGATATGAGATGAGAAATGGATGAAATGACTAAAATACTTTGCCTTTTCAGAAATTGGAAAGCAGTTGTAACGTAGTTTCAAAATAATCATGGAATCAGAATGACTTTGTCATAAATAAAATGGTAAGGGATTCCAAAATATAGATTGATATAAAATATTGTTTGCCAAATCTGTAAATTCTAAGAATAATTAAACATTCAGTACTAAGAAATTAACTTAAAAATAAAACAATATTAATTAATACATTCCTTCAATCTGCATTCCATTCCTACTCACCTTTTTTTCCTTCCTTTCATCCATATGTCCATTTTGATTTTAACATGTGTCTGTTGCCTAAATATTGGATAATAATTTGACTTTTGTTCGTTCTTACAGAGGGATCGTCGACTTCAAAATCAGGTAAGAAACCTATCTTTGCATTGATTAACCTGAAAAGGATGCATGCTCATGGATGTTTATGTATGTCTACCGTGTCTTCGAAATTTCGGAGATGAGCGCTGAAGCCTCTGACTTCCTCGCCACAATAAAAAAGGGAGTGTGTATATAATCTAATATGATTCAATAACGAGAGCCCTAATCGTTAGGGTTGGATTCTCATTGGAGGTCAAGTTTAAGAGTTTTTTCTACATTTTACTACTGTCTGGTTTTTGATTACATGTTCCATATTTGCATTGATCTTTACATATTTTTTTAAATATGTAGACTATTTAACTTTAGCAAGAGTTTACGTTTGAGAATTAGCTTACCAAGGGTCAATTTGATCTAGTATAATAGGATCTTATATATTATCCACCAAAATTTAGAAAATTCAACAGGAGAAGCAAAAAAATATATGTTGCCAGTGTTTTGCATTAAATGCAGTTTTATATTAAACTAAAAATAGTTTTGACTTAATGGATCTTACTAGGTTTTGGTTTGGTACATCCGAAGTGGACTGATGACTTGATTATCGCTGGTAATGGGCCACGAGTTTTGTGGTGTAACCTTAGGGAGGCTTAGTTCCAGTACATTGCATCATGCATGGATATTTCAGCTTTCATAGCAGTCTTTTATAAATGTTTTGCTTGCTCTCTAATCAGTCTTTTTTATTACAGATTCGAAAAAGTCCAAGTCGAAAGACAGTCAGAAATCAGATAGTTCCGACTCCGGATCACAAAAAAGCAGGAAAGGTACGCTTTGCTCATACATATTTGGTGGATGAAAATACATATATATTATGTACGTCCTTTAATGATTTTCAGGCCAAACAGAACTTTGTATTTAGTATCTCCTAGGTTACTTTTTAGCATAAATATTGGGGTTGTGATGTCATGGAACATTGGTGTCAGGTTGCTAGCCCATCGCCCAATAGATTCTATCTACCCGTAGTTCTTTAGTCGCCACCGATGATGACGTAAGAATGGTTGCTAGTTAGCATTATTTTAACGTCCCAAGAGAGCACAAGACTTATCATTCTTTTCTGGTATTTCTTAAAATATCACGATAATATTTTAGTTCGGCGTAACTCAGTTGCAGTTATACGTAGCTTAACTTTGTATCAGTGGGTACAGGGTTCAAATCCCGCCCACCAATGGAAATGAAGTTTAATGAATTTCTATGTACGTTTTCGTAATGGAAATACATTTACGAAATGCGTCGAATAATACGGTAAGAGAAAACACGTGAAGAAACCTACCTGTTCCCCGAACAGGTAAAAGTCAGTGCTTATAAATGGCGACATGGGTTACCACCTGTCACATTGAGTACTGACAATCTGGTCAACACGTGAGTTCAAGGTGGCCATAGAATTACTACCTTCGCAATTGCGTAGATGTAAACCTGAACTCTGACTTGTTTTCTTGTTAATATTTTGCTTGTAAATAGTGACATGGCTTTCCACCTGTCACATTGATTGCTAACAGTCTGGTCAACACGTGGGTTCGAGGTGGCCATAGAATTACTACCTTCGCAATTGCGGAGATGGACACCTGAACCTCTGACTACCCCGCGAGGGTTAGTGATCGTTTATTTGTTAATATCTTTTGCTCGTCATTGTTGCAGGAAGCAAGAGCAGCAAATCTTCCGATAATGGTAAGGGGCCTAAATGTAACAGGCCAACATGCCCGCGAACCAATGAGGATGATTAGCTTTGGGGTAACGTTATTACGTACATACGCGCCACGCTTCCCTGAGGGGGTTGGACAGTCCATGTGAACTGATTAGTGGCTTAGATGAGATAGTTGGGAAGTTTGCATAGGTGTTTGTAGGGGACTGAAGGATATAATGGGAAGTTAATTATGGTGATAGGAAAGCACGGGACTGATTTTGGTTCCAACTTGTCGATCGTATTTTTAAAACTAGTAGAAATACATACACATCATGCCTGATTCCCTGTAGAGGGGTAGGCAGAGATCACGGATCCCCATTTCTCCCAATCCTGACAGACCACTTTCGCTTCATTGACATTCATACATCTTCTCATACGCTCTAAACTTCCGTTTACTTACACCAAAGACTACCTCTGAAAAGGTTACCCATAAAATTTTCATACCTTTATTCACAACCTAGTCCATGTTTTGCTTAGATAAGAAACAAAAACGTATTTAAGTGGAAACTGTCTCTCTAAAAGATAGCTTTTAGCAATAAGAGAATGGAACCTCGGGTCACATTGAAAAGTAGTCAAAATAATCGCATTTTCACTTCAGTTAATTCTACTAAATCAACATTCATACATTCATGCCTCTACATCCCCAACGGGATAGGCAGACACCGTCGATCGCCCCTTGGAACGATCCTGACCAATCTCTTACTTCACTCACACCCATTAACCTTCTCATACATGCTCTTCTGTTTTTCACACTACGTACACCCGCCTTGAGAACTAAACAACGATTTCGCTAAAATGAATTAGTGTAGTTCGGACTCTGCGCTCTATATCTGACAATAAGAAATGGCGTATTATTGGGAGGCCTACGTCCAGCAGTAGACTGCGATAGGCTGATGATACAGGCTTCTTGTTGATACTAATGTTTTTTTCAGGCGAATTCAAATGCGACATTCCTCCAAGAAGGTATGGAAACGATAATTGCAATGATCCGTGCAGACGCTGAAGAAATAGGACACAGAATATAGCCTGAAGACAATAATAAGGTTTAGCAATAAATAAAGGGTCAATTTTGTAATGGTCTGTTTTATTGCAAATCCTGTTTACACATCAATGTCACATTTGCCTCGGTAGTTCCCATTTGTTCTATGGAACTGTGACGTAATATAACTGTCGCCACTTTTTCTTCCCTTTAGTTCTATGATAGGACTATTGGAAATAAAAATGGCCCAATAGTTCTATAGAACAATTATGACAAGTTTTTGTAATGATCGTGGTGCTTTCAATTAAATATCCTTGGCTGCCATGGATTGAATAATGCACTTTACACTACAGATAAGAAATTTTATCACATAGAAATATAACATTTGTAATATTAATGTATATTTCAATAATGACAAATACTTTTCAAGTACAAAGACAATATTTACAATAAAACACTCGAGATATAAAGAGTTACAAGTATGAGTATCAAAGAGGTTGCATTTGCATTTGCAAATTCGCCATAGAACAATTAATAAAATAAACTTTTACTGTTCTATTGTTGTCCTATAGAACTATTGGGCCATTTTTATTTCCAATAGTCCTATCATAGAACTAAAGGGAAGAAAAAGTGGCGACAGTTATATTACGTCACAGTTCCATAGAACAAATGGGAACTACCCATTTGCCTAAAGATTACTAGCCAAAGAATAAATTGTTTTTGAGCTTTTATATACAGCGACAGGGAATAAAGGGACGTTATTATATGTATCTAGATAGCACTACAATTTTAATTTGGTTAGTTCATTTATCGGGGGCTTGAGTCAGTGGGTACAAACAGAATGTACCAATAGAAATTAATTTTTCTGATTTTATTGTTAAATTCACCAAATACCTGTATAAGTTATCCTAAATAAAAGAAATATTCTACAGTGAGAGAAAGTCGTGAAGAAAATGCAACAAGTATTTCTCAGGGTAGAGAAGAGCTTTTAAATGGCGACAAAGATTTTGTTGGTTTCTGACCCGTAGTACACTTATGTAGTTCACCTAGAGATCGAGCCGTATATGATGGCAGACGGCAAACTTGGAACTAAATTTGACGTTTCCGCCATTGCGTGTTATTTTGTTGTTGTTTACTGTTCAGTAATACCAGCGTTGTGTTTTTGCTCACTTTTTTTGTAATTTTTACGTATGTTTGTTAAGGGTGATTATAATAAATTGATTTCCGGAGTTTCTTGTTAGTTCTTCTCCAAGCTAGGATCTCCGCTGAACTAACCTCGGTAAAAATATGTAAAGACAGTCCTCAGTGCTATGTTTGAAATAGTTTTTTTAATTTATACTTAGATCATAAGATAACTTTCAAAAAGAGCTTGAGATATTAATTTTGATTGTGATTATATTTTGAATAATAATATTTTGACTTTTGACATATTAATTTGTTTTATTTCAGTTTATAGCTTTGCAACCAAAGACCGTTACAAATGAAACCTATAATGTATCGAGCCGTATGGCTCAGTGAGTGCTAGTTTTGGCGTGTTTACTGGCAACACTGAATTACGCAACTCTGGCGTCGCCTCCATCTGCCATCATATATGGCGCGATCTCTAGGTCATAGTAAGCAAGTTAAAATTAAATCTAGATGGAACTACTTTCTGTCTGGGAGTGGGTTTGAGGCTCGGCGTAAGGATTAACGAAGTTCATCGCTGTGGTTGTGGGGCACGTGTTGACGAGTTTGGCCACCACGGGTTGTCTTGCCAGCGAAGCGCTGGTCGTCTGTCTCGACACTCAGCATTAAATGATATTATTCGTCGGGCCCTTGTCACCGCTCGTGTGCCGGCGGTTCTTGAGCCGTGTGGCTTGGCACGTGAGGATGGCAAGAGACCTGATGGAATGTCTTTGATGCCTTGGAAGAATGGCAGGGCACTTGTTTGGGACGCCACGTGCGTGCGTCGTCACTTTGGCGCCCTGCTATTTGTCCAAGTCTGAGGTAGAGGCGGGAGCTGTGGCGGCGCTGGCTGAGAGTTTCAAGCGGTGAAAATATGGAAATTTAGTCAATGACTACTTTTTTGTTCCTTTCGCCGTTGAAACTTTTGGCACGTGGAGAGACAAGGCACGACGCTTTGTAAAGGAGGTGTCTGTGTAGTTTGACCATTCAGAGAGATAATGTTGCCAGTTTGTTGGGGACCGTGCCTTTCTCTGACAGCGATGAGCTAAAGGAGATATTTTGCCTTTAAAGTTTACTTTTATTTGTTTTTTTTTATTGTAAATAATAGTTTTATTTTGAATTGTTTAAATATTGATGATTAAAAATAAAAAAAAGTTAAAATTTGTATTTTAGTCTCGAGCCTAAGATTCTTTAACAGTCAAATCTCATGAATGACAACCATTGTATAATGGAAAATATTCTTGGCGAGATATATTGTAATGGATGGTGATAGAGTAGAAAGATCAACAGATTCTTTTATTTGTGAGTTGAGAGTGTCGGTATACTTCTGGTTGCAAAATTAATTAGTGTAAACCTCTATTATATTCTCGTTTATAATTGCTTTTTTTCTCGTCATATTGATTGTTTTACTTACATTGAATGAAGTTTCCCAGACTGTAGATTCTTCTTCTTCTCAATCGTTACGCTCTTATCAGAGCGGTCGTGGTCTTCATGACGTGGCATCTTGAGCAGCCGACATGGTTCGCCGCACAACCTCCCGCCACCTCTGCCTGTTGGCCGTCATGCGACTGTAGATTATTAACTATAAATTAATAATTAAGATTTGTGTAGAAAATTAAGTTTTTAGTTAAAAAAGTCAAGAGCGGCATAGTCAGAGGTTCAGGTTTCCATGTCTGCTATGGCCACCTTGAACCCACGTGTTGACTAGATAGTCAGTATTAAATGTGACAGTTAAGCCATGTTTTTGGTTACATGTTCCTAAATATGGCAGAAATAACCACGAACAAAATGAATTCTACCCCTAAAAAACCTAAAAAAATTGTCAAAGTCACAAATTAAAGAAGAATTTTTTGATAGACCTCCTTTCAAAATTTTAGCAAAATGTGCTGTACAATTTACCCTTAAAACTTCGTACAAAATCTCTAACATCTCAAAATGTTTGAACTAGTTTAACGCAATAATAGTAAATTCATTAATATTCGGATTAAAATTTTTAGGTTTATTTAAGATCCTAGCTATTGAAAATGTCTGACGAAGGATCAAAATCTAAGTCAGAAACTTCAGAAAAAGGTAAAGTAATAAAAGTAACTGAAAAGCTGAAAAAATTACGAAATTTGTTTGTCAGGATCGGGACAGATGGGCAACCATGATCTCTGCCTGCTCCTTTACAGGGAATCAGGCGTGATGTGGATGTATGTAGCTGAAAAAAAAAACCGAAAATTAATTTAGTAAATCTTATATTGAGAATTGATCAAATAAAAAGAGTACATATGATTGTTGCAAACTTAAACCAAAATATAAAGTGATTTGTGAAGTAATTATTAAATTGACATACATATACTTTTCCGTCCTTTAATCCCTTTCGTGGTGGAAAAAAAAACTTCATGATGTCATATGGAATATTGGTGACAGGTTGCTGGTCCATTGCTCAATAGATTTCATTGAACCCTACTCCCTTAGTCGCCTCCTACGACATACCAGATAGAGCGAAAGCTAGTTAGTATTCATCAAAAAGACATTATATAAAGACATTACGAAATAAAATTCTGCTATTATATCTCAAACGACAGTCAATGTAAATAATAAGTAAATGGCGACATGGATTACCTGTCACACTGAGTACTATCTAGTCATCACGTGGGTTCGAGGTAGCCATAGAATTACTACCTTCACAATTGCGGTGATGGATATCTAAACCTCTGACTACCCCGCAAGGGTTAATGGTCGTAAACGCGTGTTTTAAATTACAATATATGTGTGTATATGTAATTCGTGAACGTTGGATATAAAATAAGATGTCTTGATGAATAGCGAAAGAAATGTTAAGGTGGTTTGGGCACATAGAGCGAATGGATGAAAGGAGGGTTACGATAGATTATAGAACCAATGTGGAATCTAGAATTGGACGAGGTAGAAGTTACAGATCAAATTGGAGACATTCTTCTCAAGGCAGGTGTACGTAGTAAAGAACAGAAGAGCATGTATGAGAAGGATAATGGAAGTGAGTGAAGCAAGGGAGATTTTTTAGAATCGTTAACGGTGGCGATCGATTGCCTCTGCCTATCTATCTAGAGGCGTGAATATATTATGTATTTAGATTAACGTTGGATAATAATTTGACTTTTGTTTGTTTTTACAGAAGGATCTTCTGCTTCAAAAGCAGGTAAGAAAATATCTGGAATTGCATTGATTAGCCAATATGGTTCAAAGAAGAAAACAGTAAACCCTATTCGTGAGGTCCCGGGTTCGATTCTCGTATTAGGCCTAGTTAAGAGTCAAGATTTTCTTTTGCTTTCCAGCTTGGTCTTTAATTATATATATATATTTTATATATATATATTAATTTATTTAGTATATTTGCATTGATCTTTATATAAGTATAACCTATAACCTTATATAAGGAAACCTACCTGTTCCCCGAACAGGTAATAGTCGGTGCTTGTAAATGGCGACACGGCTTACCACCTGTCACATTGAGTACTGACTGTCTAGTCAACACGTTGCCATATAATAACTACCGATTGCGAATGCGGAGATGGAAACCTGAACCTCTTACTACCCCGCAATTAGGAGATAGTGTGTGGCTTATGTCCAGTAGGGCCCTGCTTCAAGAATGGATCTTTAAGCTATTATAGTACGTCTATTTAATAAATGTTTTCTGCTTTCTAATCAGATTATAATTACAGATTCCCAGTCCAAGTCTAAAGACAGTCAGAAGTCAGATGGCTCCGACAGTGGATCAAAAAAAAGCAAAAGCGGTAATGAGATCCTTCATATTAATATCCTGACCTGAGGTCCTAGGTTCGATTTTGGAGGAATATTTAAAAACGCTTAACCTCTGATTTTCAGTAGTTTGCTTATATACGAGTATCTATAATGGGTGTATATTTATCAAATATACGTTGATTAGTAGTAGTACCTTTTATACAAGTCTTAAATTTAAATAAAAAGGGCCAAAGGGCTAGTTCAAATAGTGAATAGTGTCCTACGATATTCATGTCCATTATTCTCACGGCGGGTGTAAGTAGCGTCAAGAACAGAAGAGCATGTACTAGAAGGTTCATGGATGTGAGTGAAGTAAATATTTTTCAGGATCGTTCCAGGTGGCGATCGATAGTCTATCTTGTTGGGGACGTAGAGGCGTGAATTTATGTATGTACTAGCGACCCGCTCCGGTTTCGCACGGGTATAAAATATATAGCCTACCCCACTATTTAATGGATGTTATTATACATATAAACCTTCCTCTTGAATCACTCTATCTACTAAAAAAACCGCATCAAAATCCGTTGCGGAGTTTCAAAGATTTAAGCATACAAAGGGACATAGGGACAGAGAAAGCGACTTTGTTTTATACTATGTAGTGATGTCCTATGGTGATATTATTATCTTAAAGTCTACGTTATTGTTGCAGGAAGCAAATCAGGCAGTAGCACTTCTGATGAAGGTAAAAAATCCAAAATATAACTGAAATACACTAAAAATAACATAACATACGCATACACACTCCCTGTTAGAAGTACTTATAAGCGCCGAATGTGTATGCAGAGGTGTATGAGTGTTTTTTTTTTCTTTCCTTTTTTTTCATCCGTTCACCACTAAGGTTATGTCGACTCAAGTACAAATACTGTTGCCACGGCGTTTTAACTTCTTGTTATTGCATCGCCATGGTTACGTCAACTCCGCCAGCCGCTACAACCGAAGAAAAACGTCGAAGTCCAATTCTTCTCCTCTTCCTTGTTCTTCGGTTCGTTTCAGTTGAGGATCCAAATATAATCCCAAAGCAAACATATTTAGCCAGTTTGGCATCACAATTGACTAAATATTCAGCCGAAAATATTTTTTTGTATTTTCAACTTTCACTGAGCTGCTGACTTTGTTGACAAACCATAGACGACTGAGGTGTATGAGTGTCATTAAAGCGAAAACGGTTTGTCAGGATCGGGACAGATGGGGATCCGAGATATTTACATACCCCTCTACAGGGAATCAGGCGTGATGTGTTTCTATGTATGTATATATGACTGACTGGAAGGAATGGCGTGTTATTGGGAAGCCTTAGTCTTACGGTAGAATGAAAAAGGCATTTTCATACACACATTTTGACGACCTTCGTGGCGCGATTGTTTAACCACCGGAGCGCTAATTGTGAGGTCCTGGGTTCGATTCATTCGGTTGACGCAAAGTTAGAAACTACACTTTCCTTCTGCTTTCCAGTCTGGTTGTTGATTATATATGCTATTTATCTTTAAATAATAAGTATATATTTCTTAAACATACGTTGACTAGTACCCTTAACAAGTCTTAAATGAACTTACCAAGGGGCTAGTTCAATTGTTGTAATAGTGTCCTAAATATTATTATTATACCTGTTTTTCTTTATAGGTGGGTTCAAATGCGATATCCCAAAGTCCAAGCGAGACGAAGCAGCAGAAAAATGTAGGAACACTTGTCTGAAACAGCAATCGAAACGTAAAAAGTCGTCGGATTCATAGAATACATAAGAGACAAATAGGTTTAGAAACCAATAAAGGGACAATTTTGTAGAATTTAGTACGTTTTATTGTAAAAACATATTTTTAAATAAAACTGTAAATAGATATTCTACATAAACATGTGGAGAGGTAGTCTGAGGCTTGAGTGCCCATCTCCGAAATTCTGAAGGCACTTTTCTCATCTTTTTTGTACCCCAAAAGAAAATAAGGGACGTGAATATATTTTATTATATACACAACGAATTTAATGAGCTCAATTATTTGGGGCTAGAATCAGTGGGTGCTTGTACCAATAGAAATGAATTGTTCTGATTTTAATGTCCATTTTGGTAATAAAACTGCACTGACTACAGCGAGGAAGTTACCATTTTCTCAGAATACTATCTATTAGTGCTTCTAAATGGCGACAGGTCACTAGGTACCTGTCATACTGAGGTGCCCAGTTAACACGTTGGGATCACTATCTTCTTAACTGCGGAGATTGACACTCGAACCTCTTGACTATCCCGCGAGAATAATATAATGGGCGACAGTTTTTCTTTCTGTGGAAATCCAAAAATTACATTGCCATAAATATATTAATATGTTGTGCCAATGTTAACTAATCACACACATATTTTCACCACTTTAAGCCTCAAAGGACAATCAGAGATAATTGATCTCCACCTAGAACGATCCTTACAAATCTTTTGCTTCACTTACACTCAATAACCTTCTCATACATGCTCTTTTATTCTTCACACTGCGTACACCTTAAAAAATGTCTCCAATTTAATGTTAACTTAGTGAAAACTGTATCCAAACCTTAATCATAATACGAAGAAAGAGTGTGAAGGAATGAGATCTCAGTTTATTTCTCTTTAGCGAATATATTTAGCATAATTGTCCATCGCCTAAGCTGTAGCGTCAGATGGTGAGACGTAGCATATTTTAGCAGTTAAAAGCTTACAGCGCTATGGAAGCTAAGAAGGATAAATCTAGCGGTGAATTTCGCTAAAAATTTCACCTTTGGTCATTGGTTTTGGTTCATTTTCATATGTATATAATATTTGTAATATGAGTATCTTAGAGACATGTGGTTTCTTAATCATTGTATAGGATCGCTGATAAAATCTACATATATAACATTCAAATTCTCATCCCTTTCGGGGTGGACAAAACCTTGGGAGATACATCTCTAATATGCGATAATAAAAGATAAAATATCTCTCTATGAAAGATTCAAAAGATTTTTATATGTACAAATGAAAAAAAAAAAAAAAAAATTAAATCTAACAAACAGTAAAAATTTACACAGCGCTACTAGTGTGCCAAATTTAGCACCCAGAAGCAAAAGCCCCCAGCACACTAGCAGCGTTACCCCGCTGGATTGCCAACGACAACCTCTGGGCCAAAAATTCCCCGGAGCGTCTATCCAAACCTATTATCTCTCTATTAGCATAAATATTGGGGTTTTGATTTCACGTGGAACAATGACGACAGGTTGTTAATCTATCGTCCGATAGATTTAATTTGGCCCTAGTAACTTAATAAATATAAATGAGTTTGTTCTTATTTGATCTTAGGCATATGTGCAAAAGTGTATGTTTATATCATTTAGCATGTTATGGCTAGTATTTCAAGGAACATAAAAACATACGAATTCGCACGCCAAAAATATTTTTTATATGTTGTTTTTCTATTACATATAGTGATAAGATGTACAGCTTGGCAAAAACGTCTAGAAACGTAAACTTTTATTTGTGATCTTGCAACCTTAAAAATAAAAAATAATTATGTAAACAAAGTGATGTCAAATTTCCAAATATTTGTTTCAAATAAACTCTAACATAAAACGGTTATTTAAATACGTAGAAAGTTAATTAAAATGAATAAGACTATCCGAAGTGATGTCAGGAGTGTGATTTACAAAGTTTATAATAAATGTCTGGCGGAAAAAAGGACAAATCTATTCTTTCGGATGTGGACGATGTTTATCAAAGAACTGCTAAAATGACCGGTATCTGAACGTTTATTTTGTTGTATATAGTTGGTAAATGCTTTATTTGATGAACTATAAACCATTGTGAATTGCTTGCATACGAGATAAGTGTAATATTATACAATAAACTTCGAACACGAGGGTTATGTTTACATCTTTGTGCAGTACTGTGGCGCGCATTAATGAAGTTGATACTTTTGAGTATTTTTAATTATTTTATATTTATAAAATATTCTGCATATATTAATTATAAAATATTATGCAGCTAGCTCTAGCCTTGATATGGACGTGGAGGCGGTAGAATTTTCGGAAGATAATTTATTTAAATAAAATATGGATATTTTTTTTGAATTTGGTACATATATTAATTATATACACAGCCGTGGGTGATTGTAGTATACTACCAACTCTGATGTTTTAAATACATACAGATGGTATTAGCAAATGCCCATAATGTTACATAAATAATACTTCTATGTACTAAGTACCAAGACTAGGTTGTCCACTTTAAGGGTTGCCATGAAAAAACTTAGTGGCGCCCCCATTATTTTCTACTCTTTTTTGCCAAGTTTTATATACGAGTATATACTCATAGATCATATCACAAAATTGTAAGTTCAATTGAAACTAAAAACTGAAGTTCGACCATCAATATAACAATGCCTGTAGCAACTGTCAAATTGTAGCTACATGTAAAATTTCCGCATTACCTTTTTATATATACGAATACTTTGTAAAAAAATTACCCAAAACCACGATGTCAGACAGCCCAGATAGAATATCCAAAGAATCAAGAACCTCCCACAAATCCAATGAGAGCAAAATCAAACAAAAGTCGTCAACATTAAAGAAGAATGGAAGCAACATCAGTGATAAAGGTAGGAGATTCTTGTGAGCCCAGATTGTCGTTGGTCAGCTCGGAAAATCTACTGAATGTGTTCGGCTTATCATTGTATTAAATTTATACGACGTAGCTCAGTTGATTGGTGCTTGACTCTGTAGCAATGGGTACAGAGTACAAATCCCGCTTGAGCATGCAATGAAGTTTAATGATTTCTATGTACAATTTAGTTACAACAATACATTTACGAAATGCGTCGAATGCTACGGTGAGGAAAAACATCGTGAGGAAACCTACCTGTTCCACGAACAGATTAGTGCTTGTAAATGGATAATTGATAATTAAGAAATATATGCATATTATAAAATAACATGCATATATTTCTTAATTATCCATTTACAATTATATAGATATAAAGCATATATAATCAACAACCAGACTGGAATGCAGAAAAAAAGCTTAGTTCTTATTTCTGCTTTCACCGAAAATCTAACCCTCACGATTAACGTTCAGGTGCATAACCAATCGCGCCACAGAGGTCGTCAAAATTATCTTTATGGCTGTTGGTCGAATTGTTAATGCTACAGAACCTTCTCATAAACAAAGAGACAAACGCGTTCACCACCACTAACCCTTGCTGGGTAGTCATAGGTTTAAGTGTCCATCTCCGCAATTGCGAAGGTCGTAATTCTATAGCCACTTCGAACCGACGTGTTGACCAGATAGTCAGTACTCAATATGACAGGTGATAAGCCATGTTGCCATTTACAAGCACTAACTATTACCTGTACGGGGAACAGGTAGGTTTCCTCACGATGTTTTCCCACACAGTCGTATTCGACGCATTTCGTAAATGTATTTTTATTACGAAAATGTACATTCATTAAACTTCATTCCATTGGTACATTCTCAAGCAAGATTTTAACCCTGTACCCTCGATACAGAGTCAATCCACAACTGAGCTACGACGAATTTCCTTCCTTCTTCTTCCTACAGGCAAGAAGAAAACAAAAGTAAGAGAAGGGGAAGAGCAGTCTGAGCTAGACACAGAAGAATCCAGGAAGGAACAAGTGAGAATCAGAAGGCCCTGTCCTGGCAGATGCGAAATGGTACCAGCTAGCGTGCCTACTTGCCCTGGCCAGGCAAGGAAGATGCTGCATCCGAACAAGGACGTGTTTGTGCTGAAGGTGTGTAGTTGTAGCGTGATGATAATCATGTTCTTTCAGAGTCGGGAGTTGACAGACCCTTGGTGATATGTAATATATACAAGGTTACTTTGTAGCATGGATATTGGGGTTGTGATGTTGAGTAGCACATTAGTGATAGGTTGCTCCATCCATGTTCTGTTAACCCCTAGTTCCTTTGTCACCTTTTTCGTCGAGCTGGGACGAACGATGGTTAAGACGCATTCTTTTAATGTCCCAAGATAGTGAACTAAATATTTAGTGGAATAATTGGAAATTATAAATTAATATTACTACTATCAATACCTTTGAAACCATCGCTTGTTTGTTAGTTAGATCTGAGTTTCTCTTACTGTGTTAAAAACTCTCCTTTTAATGTACTCATTCAGGGTAAGCAGTATGAGTAAGTCTTTTATTTAAAAAACCCGCTATATATTTTAACCCCGCTTCGCACGGGTATAAAATATATAGCCTACTTCACTATTTAATGGGTGTTTTTATACATATAAACCTTCCTCTTGAATCACTCTACCTATTAAAAAAACGGCATCAAAATCCATTGCGTATTTTCAAAGATTTAAGCATACAGAGGGACATAGGGACAAAAAAAGCGACTTTGTAGTGATTACAAAACTTCTTTTGCGCTTGATGAATATTTATTGTATCTTACACCCAGGTAACCAAAGTGGACGCCTTAGGTTTCCGCAAGCCCAAGCTTGAAATGGAGCTGGTGACTCCACCTGGACCCTCAAGGAAGGTTCCCAACCGTCTGGAGACCAGAGGGGTTCAATGTGACCCTGAACCCAAACCTTGCTTCTGCTGCGTCCATGGCGACAAGAGGAAACGAAGTCAAATGACAGTCGATCCCTGCTAGTGGAAGATTGGAGAAGAAAATAGAAGAGGGATTCAAGTCTACTAAGTCGCTTTAGCATATACGCAGTTCAATATCAGATTATAGTGTATTCGCGTTAAGAAAATAGTGACGTCATCATTACCCAAACGATTTGACCAATGAGACGTGACGACGAATGTCTGCGATTGGTCAATGTGACTTGTTTTCTCATTTACTCACGTCTCATTGGCCAGTTTAACCTCTGATTATGATGACGTCACTATTTTCTTAACGCGAATAAACTATAGTAATCAGATTAGTAATAGTGTGAAGTTGGTAGTGGATTATCAAGTGTCAAATTTCGATATTGATGACAGCAGAAGTGTCAAATTGCGCTCTGTATTCCACGGACAACTTTAAACTGTTACTGAAGTAATATTGTGTTAAAATTAGTGGATTTGGGACCCTAGTTTTTATAAAGAGGTGGTAAGCAAATGTCAGTTTTTTTTCATTTGATGTTTTACAATTGTTTTCCTATAGTTGAGTTTTAAAGAGAGTTTTAATGAATATATTAATTGGGTAAATGTCAACAACGTATTTTCTTTTTGGTTCATTTAACTCTTGCTTGATATTATTATGATGATACGATACTTTATGTACGCGTACTTAGTTATATTTTTTCTAGATAATGTTTTGAGTATTTTGCCAGTATGTTAACTTTGTTTTCGAATTTCGTTCCAATAAATTTGTTTTTATATTAATTTAGTTTCTTTCTTTTACTCAAATACTGTAATCGTCAGATACAAATTATCGTAGGCATATTTAGATAACAAAAAAATTAAAAAGAATTGTTGGAACTGATATTGATAAATCACTTGTAAAAAGTTTTATAATAAGTATTTATTATAACCGCCAAGTGTGAGTATCAATGGAGCGAAAGGGTTATGTCAGCATCAAGACAAATGGGGATCTTTGTCTCAATCAATCAATCAGCCTGTATTAGTCCACTGCTGGACGTAGGCCTCCCCAAGGGTACGCCACAGAAGACGATCTTTTGTGGCCCTCATCCAGCCACTACCAGCAACCTTCTTGAGGTCATCGGTCCACCTGGCAGGGGGCGTCCTACACTACGTTTGCCGAGACGTGGCCTCCACTCAAGAATCGCTTTACTCCAGCGGTCGTCGGTTCTACGACAGACGTGGCCCCACTGCCACTTCAGCTTACAACAGCGATAGACTATGTCTATCACCTTGGTTCTTTGCCGGATAATCTCGTTCCGGACTCTGTCCCTTAACGAGATACCCAGCATTGAACGCTCCATTGCTTGCTGAGCGACATGTAGTCGGTGGGCTGGCCCGACTGTCATGTTCCACGTCTCGGATCCGTATGTCATTACGGGTAGGACACACTGGTTATAAACCCTGGTCTTCAGGCACTGCGGTAGTGGCGACGAGAAGATGTGACGCAACTTCCCAAATGCTGCCCAGCCCAGCTGCACTCTTCTGGAAATCTCCCGCTCGAAACTGTCTCTACCACTGCAATACTTGGCCCAGGTAGACATATTCCTGGACAGTTTCGAGCGCCTCTCCATTG
The DNA here is from genome assembly GCA_030578115.1 of Leucoptera coffeella. Classification (NCBI taxonomy): domain Eukaryota; kingdom Metazoa; phylum Arthropoda; class Insecta; order Lepidoptera; family Lyonetiidae; genus Leucoptera; species Leucoptera coffeella. The sequence goes on along the minus strand of JAMBLF010000030.1, from coordinate 497,830 downwards.
ATCGCAATCGGCTCCGGGACCACAAGTTCATTGAACATGACCTTAGTCTTGTCCAAGTTCATCCGGAGACCGACTGACCGTGAGGCAGCGTTCAAACTGTGCAGCATTTCCTGCAGATCCTGCAGCGACTCCGCCATCAAGACAATGTCATCAGCGAAGCGAAGGTGCGTGAGGTATCTGCCATTGACATTGATACCCATCCCAGTCCAATCCAGAGTTTTGAAGAGGTCCTCCAGTGCGTTTGAGAACAGTTTTGGGGAGATAACATCGCTCTGTCTCACTCCTCTGAGCAACTGTATAGGACTCGTCTTTTGGTTTTGGACTTGAACAGATATCGTTGCCATACTTTATAGGCTCCTCAGCACCTGCACATATCGCTAATCGATCTGGCATCGCTGCAGTTATTCCAGAACAGCCCAGATCTCGACCGAGTCGAAGGCTATTCTAAGGGATCTTTGTCTACCTCACTAAAATAAAACAGGCATTATGTGTATGTAAGTAATATATGTAGTCACATTACTCTATTTTAATAAAGACATGTAATTTGTAATCTTATAACCCTGGGCCAAAATCCACTTATACTTTTTGCAAAATCGAATTCAATATTACTTTAGCAACGCTGTAAAATTGTTAGTGGAATAGCAAGAGAATATTTTGCTTTGCATATGACACTATGATGTGTGTTATTGAACTACGATTGTGCTAAAAACGCATTAGTATACTTGGGCCCCTTAAACATTGTCAACGAAGGTTGAATAAACCAATTTCCTTTAGAAAAACATATCAGATTCTATGACACAGCGTTTAACAACAAAAGGTTTGGGTCTAGGAGATTTTCATATAACAATAACACTAACGTTTAGTTTGAGAGCCGGCGCGGTTGCATTGATACAGCTAGCGCGATTTAGAAAGTAAGTAGGAAAAGGTTATAATGCTGAACATACATACACACTCACGTTCTTTAATCCCTTTCGGGGTGGACATAACCGTTGAGAAGATAACAACTCCAAGGTCACTTTTTAGCATTAATAGACAAAAAACGCGTTCACGACCATCAAATAGTTAGAGATTCAGGTTTCCATCTCCGCATTTGCGAAGGTAGTAATTCTATGGGCACGTCAAACCCACGTGTTGACCAATATAGTGAGTACTATTTACAAACACTGTTTGGGGAACAGGTAGGTTTCCTCACGATGTTTTCCCTCACCGTATAACGTATTTTTAGCATTAATATTGGTTTTGCGATGTCATATGGAATATTGATGACTGGTTGCTAGCTTATCGCCCAGTAAATTGCATATACCTCTAGTCCCGTAGTCGCCCTCTACCCCTTTAGGGACATAGAGGTGTAAATATATGTATTTATGTATATAAATTGAAGATAAAGACCAATTTTTATTATTATTACCGTCTCCCTTATCTCGTAGCGTGTTAAACAATGGAACCCCACCCTTTCACGCTCCATTATGATACGAAAAGTGCTAGTTCGCGACTATTTTGCTGCGAATAATATTTCAGTTGAATTCTTCTCGATCAGCGAATGTTAGAACTAAACACGTTTTTATGATAACAGCACGTCATGTTATATACATACATAATTATATGTACCTCCTTTAATTCCTTTTTGGGTGGACAGAACGATTGAGATAAAATAATATCTCCTAGGTCACTTTTTCGCATGTATATTGGGGTTGTGAAATTACATGGAACATTGGTGACAGATCGCTAGCCTATCTCCTAATACATTCCATTGACCCTAAGTTCTTTAGTCGTTTCCTACGACATGTCGGAAAGAACGGCAGCTAGTTAGCATTCTTTTTACATCCCAACTAGCACGGGTACGGGAATACTAGTGTAAATGTATACATATATTTTTTACATACATGCTGCCAAACTGTTATGTCTGGCGGGGTAGACAGAGATTTAACCATCTCTCTAACACACACAAGACGCTCGTTCGTTACAGAGGGGTAGCAGAGGTCACGGATCTCTATTTGTCTTAATCCTGGTAAACTATTTTTGCTTTATTAGCATCTATACACTTCTATTGGGAAACGGGTGTGATGTGTACATATGTAAATTACCAAAATAACCTCAAGACAAATTCAAAGCAGAAATTGAAGCCTCCCCAATCCTGTATTCTATTCAATTTTAAATCGTATTCCATTGGAATTGAATTGAAATTTGATTGAGGCTTGGAGGAAATCGGTTTGTTTTGCCAAAGTAGGTCACGTTTGAGGATAGTGAGTTTTCTCACAAACGTAAATGTATAGAGAAACATAGATACATACACATCACGCCTGATTCCCTGTAGAGGGGTAGGCAGAGATCACGGATCCCCATTTATCCCGATCTTGACAGACCACTTTCGCTTCATTGACACTCATACATCTTCTCATACGCACTCGGCGGTTATAGGTACTCCTAACGTCACCCTTTTTCAATATAGCGTCTATCTGACTGTCATATGTTCTATTCTAACTAGCTGCCGTTCTTCACAATATGACTAACAGATATTTTGTTTAAGAGATCAAAGCAGAGAAAAAAGCCTACCACTACCTACCTTACATTTTAACTGATGATCTTTAATGACATCCTGAACGCTAATCGTGAGGTCCCGAGTTCGATTCCCGGTGGAGACAGAGTTAAGAACTACGCTTTACTACTGCTTTCCAGTCTAGTTGTACTACATAATATGCATTTCTCTATGTATAATAAGTATATATTTCTTATATACGTTGATTAGTGCCCTTAACACAAGTCTTAAATGAACTTACCAAGGGGCTAGTTCAATTGGTGTAATAGTGTACCAAATATTATTATTATTTTTATAAATTCCTTTCGTAATGAAATGAAATGTTATTTATTCAACATAAGGATCATAAAATCACTTATTGAAGTAAAAAAAAACATTTTCACATGGAAAATTGTCATTTAAATTATTTAAAAACAATCTAATTAAACTAAATTATTGGCTTTTCGTAAAGGATAATCCTGCAGAGAAGAAATGCCAAGAAAGTTTTCTCTATTTTACTTACTACATCTTCTTTCAAACCACTGACCAATTAGACGCAAGTAAATGAGAAAACATGTTACATTGACCAATGGCAGACAACCCTTGTCATGTCTAATTGGTCAAGAGGCGTGACATAATTATGTTACTGTTTTCTTAATGCGAATAGAATAGTAAGACATTATTACATGTATTTAATCTGTATGGATTTCAATAAAGCAAATATTTATATAATTCGGTGTAGCTCAGTTGTTTGGGGCTTCACTCTGTATCAGTGGGTACAGGCTTTAAATCCCGCTTGAGCATGTACCAATGGAAATGAAGTTTAATGAATTGATATCTACATTATCGTAATAAATATACATGCGCAAAATACACTGAATACTACGGTGAGGGAAAACATCGTGAGAAAACCTGTTTAGTACTTGTAAATGGAGTCATGGCTTACCATCCCGTTACATTGAGTCTTAACTATCTGATCAACACGTGGGTTCGAGGTGTCCATAGAATTACTACCTCCGTGATTGCGGAGATGGAAACCTGGACCTCTGACTATCCCGCAAGGGTTAATGGTCGTGAACGCGTTTGTTTGTTATTTTGTTGTTATGATAAACTTAGTCGTCAGTAAGAAGCACTGAATATTACCTATTTTAAAGAACAGGTAGGTTTCATCACGATATTTTCTCGAGCATTTTGAAAAAGTACTTATTATTACAAAAACACATACAATTATGTATCTAATACTGTCTAAAAGTCCTAGGTTCGAATTCTGGCATGTACCAATGAATGAAATTTAAATATGTGTTTTTCATTTACGTACATAATTTACAGTCGCTAACGGTGAGGTAAAACATCTTGAGGAAACCTGCCTATCCCTCAGGATAGGTAATAGTCAGTGCCTATATACGGCGATAAGGTTCACTACCTATCACGTGGGGTGCTGTCTATCTAGTGATACGCGGGCTTCGAATGACCCATACCTAACATGCCTTCGAATTTCGGAGATGGGCATTCAAGCCTCTGACTACCCTGCCATAATAAAAAAGGGACTGTGTATACACAAGTCGTGAAGCGTATGTTATGTTTGTTAATACTGTCTACCCCTTTCGAAACAGTGGTCTTGTATATACAACCTTGAACCAAGCAAGGCTTAACCGCTATATCTCTTTTGTTTCAAATGTCCCGATTCAAAGTCGTTTTGGCGACTTAATTCAACCCTTTTCCCTGCAAACCAATATGAACCTTATCCCAATGTAATAAAGATCCAAATTCCCTGTATTTAACATATATATGGTCCTGAATCGTTGATTTGTTTTGGCAATTCGTTCTTTATTAGTTGGCGATAAGGTCCATTTTCGTTTGGGGAGAACCGTTTGCATTATGCCTCGACAAAACATGTATTGGAAAAAAATAAACATACATTTTCCGTTATCTATTTGATGTATTGTTGTTTCCTTTCTTTTTATACTTCCTGTGTATTGGTTTTGTTAGTTCAGGAGTTCAAGAGGTTGCAACTATCTTCTTTTTGACGACCTCCGTGGCGCGATCGGTTAGACACCTGAACGCTAATTGTGAGGTCCCAAAGATACCTGGCAGAGCAGGCAGAGTTAAGAACTAGTTCAATTGATGTAATAATGTCTAAATATAGTTATCTTACCTTATTATTATAGTTATCCCGGTTTGTCTTTAAGACTAGCTCTTAAACTAGTAGTATCAGCAATTTGAATTACAAAATAGTTACAGAGGGAAAACATTATGGAGAAATGTACCCATTCATGGAAATAGGTAAATAGTCAGTGCGTGTAAGGACGCCTTACCGCATGTCACGTTGAGCACTGACTATTTGATTAGAAGTGGGGTTCGAGGTGGCCGTAGAATTACTAGCTCCGCAATTGCGGAGATGGTAACGCAAACATTTGTCTACCTCTCAAAGGTTGTTGTGACTAGCCAATAACTTACAAAAATATCAACAATAACAAATATTACACTCGTTCTTACAATAAACCGAGATTTTTTTTTATATTTACGTTCCTTACAATCCCAAACAATCACATAGTATTATAAAAGACACATACATTTCACAACCAGTAGCTTTTACGCGTTAGTCAGAGTTTCACGTGTCTATTTGCACTATTGCGAAGGTAGTAATTCTATGGCTACCTCGAACCCACGTGTCGACCAGATAGTCAGTACTGAATGTAACAGATGGCAAGCCGTATGACCATTTACAAGCAATGTCTATTACCTATTCCGGGAGATTTCTTCTCGATGTTTTACCTCACCGTTCGTTCGTAAGATTCATATACATACATACTTTCAAAACTTAAATCTATTTCTAGATTCCTTATTAGGATCAATATTGGGTTTGCGATGTCCTATTTACCCCTAAACATTGAGTCACTTCTTACAACATGCTGGGAATAACGGCAGCTAGTTAGCATTCTTTTAATTTAAGTTAGCAATTCGCAAATTATTTTAATATTTCCAAAACGTATCCCTAATTTTTGTCATTTTTATTTCCATCATTATATTTTGAGGCAAGGACTGTGAATCATATTAAAGCAACATAAAAAATTTGAGCCATTAACCTAAATGCAAATTACGTATGATTCCATTTCTCACATTACCCCAACCCCGTCATATGATATTCATATCCACCGGTTATAAAAGAGCGAATGAGGTCTTTCGCATTTTAATATGCTTTAGGTTAACATACATACATATACATTCACGTCCTTCAATCCCTTTCGGGGTGGATCTAGGAGATTTAGTATCTCCTAGGTCACTTTTCCGAATCAACGTGGAGATCTGGAAAAGTAAATGGCGATGGTTTGGAACACATTGAGAACACCAGAAGACCATCCTCTCAAAGTAGCGCCGAAATGGTTTCTCCGAGGTTCCCAAAAGGTTGGATGGCCGAAACTGACCTGGCGCCGATCTGTCAAAAACGTGGCTCTTAGTCTTGACTTATTATGGGCTGAGATTGATTGTCATCGCGTAAGATAGGCTCAAGTGGCGTGCTTTGAAGGCCCTATGTTCCTGATGAAGGATTCAAGGATTTAAGTAAGTAAGTAAGGTCAATTTTTGCATAAATATTGGGATTGCGATGTCATATGGAACATATGTAACAGGTTGCTAGCCCATCGCCCAATTGTTCGCAGTTACCCCTAGTCCCTTAGTCGCCTACGACATGCTGGGAAGAACGGCAGCTAGTTAGTATTCTTTTTACGTCTCATTTAGTAATCCATTATAGGGCAGTCTTAATGTAAACAAATATATATTTGGTATTTCAAGAAAACGGAACTTAGCGCGTATATGTTATAAACAAAGTATTACCTTTGTTACCCGACGTTTCGGCCATGGTCACGTGTCGAACGTCGGGTAACAAAGGTAATACTTTGTTTACAAAGTGTACACGATAAGTCCCGTTTTCTTGTAAAATTAATAAAATTTGCCAGTGTCTCAATCATACTATATATTTAATAATTTTAATAATATTCTGGACACTATTACACCAATTGAACTAGGCCCTTGCTAAGTACATTTAAGACTTGTGTTAAGGGTACTAGTCAACGTATATTTAAGAAATATATACTTACTATATATAAATAAATACATATATAATCAAAGACCAGACTGGAAAGCAGAAGAAAGCGTAGTTCTTAACTATGCCTCTACCGGGAATCGAACCCTCACGACTAGCGTTCAGGTGGCTAACCGATCGCGCCACGGAGGTCGTCAAATATATATGATATATATATATATTATATTTGGTATTTCAAAAGATAAAAAGAAAACAGTAAATGTACAAAACAACATTTCACCTTGTAGGTGGATTAGAAAAAAGGTTTCCATCCGAAATAAGAGAGAAGTTACAAAAGCCTTAATTGAATTAGGTACTTTGTTATTAATTGAAGGATTTGTTGTTGTATTTTCTTCTGTTACTAGCAGGGACGTAACAAAAAAACTAGCTCTCATTCTTCCTATCGTAGGAAGTGACTAAAGGATTATGGGTAAATGATATTATGCTATATCAAGCCACTGTAATAACTACATCAATACAAGGATGACATGAGGGTTACGAAAGGAATTTATAGAGCCAAAGTGGAAGGTAGAGTAGGACGGGGTTATTAGGTAGGTTATGGCAGCTAGTCGCGAGCACAGTTAGTAATTTATATATAATACCATTGACGACTTCCGTGGCACGATCGGTTAGCCACCTGAACGCCCAAGGTCCCAGGTTCGATTCACGGTGGAGGCAGTGTTGAGAACTACGCTTTTATATGTAGTCTTGTTCCGTGCTAGTCTGGGACGTAAAATAATGCTATTGCTAACTAGCTACCGTTCTTCTCATCATGTCGTAGACTAAAGGACTGAGGATAAATAAAATATATTGGACGATGGGCTAGCAACCAATGCTCCATTATAACATCGCAATCCCCAATATCATGATAAAAAGTGACCTAGGAGATATCTCCGAGGTTCTGTCCACCTCGAAAGGAATCAAAGGACCTGAATGTATATGTATGTATGTTTAACCCTACCTAAGCCTAGTGTAACAAATCAGTCCAGTACACAGACAAATCCAAACCAATGTTTACTAGCACATAACTTAGCAAATAAACATGCTACCAATAATAGTTAGCCGGGACTAAATAGCCATAAATCGCATCGTGAGCTCAAACCAATTCATTACGGCACAGACATTGATTTGTGACCTTTACCAGCTGAGGCGGCGAAAGGAAACACTGTGCAGAAAGTTTGAGGTTTCAATTTGATAATAACGGAATGGACAACAAAAGACAAACGCGTTCACGATTTTTTTATTATTATTTTAAATTCTTTATTAAGCCATTCACCACTAAGGTTATCTCGGCTCAAGTACAAACACTGATGCCACGGCGGCGTTTGAACTTCTTGTTATTCCATCGCCATGGTTTCACCAACACCGCTACAACTAAAGAAACACAAAATCGAACCTTCAGTTCTTCTTTTCGTTGTTTTTCGGTTCGTTCCACTTGAGGATCCAAATCTTATCCCAAAGCGAATATATTTAGCCAGTTTGGCATCACAATTGACTAAATATTCAGCCGAAAATAATTATTTATATTTTCAACTTTCACTGAGCTGCTGACTTTGCTGACAAACCATAGACGACTGAGGTTTCAATTTGATGATAATGGATTGGACAGCAAAAAGACAAACGCGTGAACGATTATTAATCCTTGCTTGCATGTTTAGGTGTCCATCTCCGCAATTGCGAAGGTAGTTTCTATGGCCACCTCGAACCCACGTGTTGACTAAGTCAGTGCTCAATGTGACAGGCAAGCCATGTCGCCATTTACAAGCACTAACTATTACCTGTTCGGGGAACAGGTAGGTTTCCTCACGATGTTTTCCCTCGCCGTAGTATTCGACGCAATTCGTAAATATATTTTTATTACGAACGGAATGGTTGGTGGCTTTTGAAGGTACCAGATTCGATGTCCGGTGCAGGCAGAGGTTAAGTTAATACTTACATATATACACGCCTCTACTTCCCTAACGGGTAAGCAGAGATTATTAATCGTTACCTGGAACGATCCTGACAAATCTCCTTTGCTTCACTCAGCTTAGTATTAAGGCAATTTGCTTTTCAGTCGTCTATGGTTCGTCAACAAAGTCAGCAGCTCAGTAAAAGTTGATAATACAAATATTTAATTTTGGCAAAATATTTAGTTAACGGCGATGCCAAACTGGCTAAATATGTTCGCTTCGGGATAAGATTTGGATCCTCAGCTGGAACGAACCGAAGAACAATGGAGAGAAGAATTGGAGCTTTCACTTCGTTTTTCTTTGGTTGGCTGGCGGCGTTGGCATAACCATGGCGACGGAATAACAAGAATTTCAAACGCCGTGGCATCAGTGTTTGTACTTTCGCCGACATAACCTTAGTGGTGAATGGCATATTAAAGAATTAAAAAAAGCTTTAAGCCTGAACCTCTGACTACCCCGCAAGGGTTAATGGTCGTGAATGCGTTTGTTTTTGTTAAAAAAGCTTTAGTACTGAGCAAGTATAAAATGTAAATGCAATGTGATATATGTATGTATAAAACTAACATTGTATGTATATTTATTGAGTTTTCAAATAAAACGCAACATTGTATATTCGTTTACTATTCAAATGTGGTCTAGAGTATACATAAGCGGAATCAGTTTATCAAATGAGTTTCCTTGAGACGGTATCAAAGCTATTTCGTATGCGGGACACAGGATAAATTTGCTAAGTTTTTACTTTCAGGAATCAAGCCTTTACACAGATGTAGTATTTAGACAGAGCTACGGTTGATTCATACAACTTTTGTAGTTGGTATAATAAAAAAGGTTTTTTTTTAATGAATACATACATATACCTACATTCACGAATCTTTTTCAGACGATAATATTTCCAAGGTTCTCTTTTTAATATGTAGATTGAGGTTTTGTTTTTATATGAAACCATAACAGCCGGGTTGTAAGTAAATCGTCCAATATATTCCATTGACGCGTGGTCCATTAGAAGTTACTTACGACATGACGCAAAGAATGGTAACTTGTTTGCATGTAGAAAAAAATTGTCAGGATCGTTCCAGGTGGCGATCGATAGTCTCTGCCTATCGCGTTGGGAACGTAGCTGTAGTAGCCGTAGTATGTATGTATGTCACTGACTAGTAAAATAACAAACAAATTACTTTCAGGATGTAAAATATCATTGCATGAAAACTTGCCTATTCTTATTAATAGGTTAATTAGTTTGTGCTGCCTATCTCGTAAAAATGTTCATTGTACATCTATGAATTTATCTATCTACATCCTTAGGGATTATATGAATCTATAAATTAATCTGTCGTAAAGGTATATACATATACTATTTCATATACATACATGTGGGTTCGACGTGGCCATAGAATTACTACCTTAGCAATTGCGGAGATGGACGCCTGAACCTCTGACTATCCCAAGGCGTGAACACGTTTGTCTTTTTGTTTTATCTACACTGAGAAATAGACTTATCTGTTTTCTACCTTAACCTGTGCTTATCTATTCAAATATTTGCCGCTCAAAGTCGCGCTATGCATACCAAACAAAGTCAGTGAATGAAGCTTCTTTTAAAGTTTTCAAATGCTATCATGTTACGGACTTTGTAAAGAGTTACTTATTAACCCGTTAGGTATAAATAAGGTGTAGCTTAGTTGTTGAGGGCTAGACTCTGTATTGATAGGTACAGAGTTCAAACCCCACTTGAGCTTGTAGCAATGGAAATTAAGCTTAATGAGTTTGGTAATAAAAATAAATTTTCGAAATGCAATGAATACTACGGTGAGGGAAAACATCGTGAGGAAATCTACCTGTTCCCCGAAAGGGTAATAGTTACTGCTTGTTAATGGCGACATGGCTGACCACCTGTCACATTAAGTACTGACTATCTGGTCAACACGTGGGTTCGAGGTGGCCATAAAATAACTACCTTCGCAATTGCGGTTTCCTCAAGATGTTTTCCCTCACCGTAGTATTGGACGCATTTCGCAAATGTATGTTTATTACGAAAATGGACTGAGAAATTCACTAAACTCCATTTCAGTATTTTGGTACAGCTCAAGCGGGATTTAAACACTGTACCCTCGATACAGAGTCAAGCCCCAAACAACTGAGCTACATCGAATCGAAAATCCTATACACTCTACTTATAACTAAACTAACTTCCGATCCTTAAACCAATATGAAACTTATTTGTTGACGAGGGTAGACAGTATTTCAGAGTATGAAGTCGATCAGCTGTTCAAAACACCTGTGACAGTTCCTGACATGTGACGTCAAAACTAGGAAGGTTATTAGAAGGATTTGTGTATAGTACATACATACACATCATGCCTGATTCCCTGTAGAGGTTTAGGCAGAGATTACGGATCCCCATTTGTCCCGATCTTGACAGACCACTTTCGCCTCATTGACACTCATACATCTTCTCATACACACTCGGCGGTTATAGGTACTCCTAACGTTACCTCTAACTGTCGTATGTCTTATTGGGCCGGCCCCTACGTAACATGTCCAAACCATCGAAGCATGCCCTTTTCAATCTTAGTCACTACATCTACATTCAAACCGCAACCTTCCCTTATTACACTATTTTTAATGTGTAAGTATGGGGCGAAAAGACAATGCTAACTAGCTGCCGTTCTTCCCGGCATGTCTTAGGTGACTAAAGTACTAGGGGATAAGGAAATCAAATGGGCTAGCAACCTGTCACCAATGGAAATATGACATCGCAACTCCAATAATCATGCTTGAAAGGAATTGAAGAACATGAATGTACTCGTATATCTGTAAGTATTATATACACAGAGTATGTATGAGGAGTTGTATGAGTGTCAATGAAGCGAAAGTGGTTTGCGAGGATTAGGCAGATGGGGATCCGTGATCTCTGCCTACTATTTTACAGGGCGTGATGATTATTTAATTATTTTATTTAGGAATGCTTACCAATGTATAAAATATTAAATAAAAATCGGTCATTAAAGTGCGCTATCCGCTGAGTATATACCTATTATTATACCTTTCAAATAAAACAATTATTTCTACTTAATAGTACAAATATAAGGTAAATAAAAAATATAAATAGATTAGATTATATATACGTCTATACTTAATAAAATAACGCCGTATTGAACAAGGGTGACGTTGGAAAAACCAATAACCGTCAAATGTGTATGAGTGTCAAAGAAGTGAAAGTGGTATGTCAGGATCGAGACAAATGGGTATCCGTAATCTCTGCCTACCGGTCTATAGGGAATCAGTGTATGTATTTTAAAGGAATTCTGGGTACTTACTGATATTTGAGCTAAAATATAAATATACTTAGCTAATTTTAAGTTAAACATTCACAATATTAAAAAATATTATAATTTATTAATTGACATACATACATATAAACTTAATACTGCTATACATATAAAGGTACAAGAATACATAACCCCAACATAGATGAGATGAAATTCCTATGAACGTATCAATATTTTATTCATGTACTCATCAAATGATATCAGCTTTATTCCTTGGTGACATTTGTTAGGAATTGTATTTCGCTGGCTGTGCAAAAATGATTTTGTATTTGTGGCTACTGTGTTTAGATCCTGCGCTAGTCTGGGACGTATACATACATACATACACATCACGCCTGATTCCCTGTAATGGGGTAGGCAGAGATCACGGATCCCCATTTGTCCCAATCCTGACAGACCACTTTCGCTTCATTGACATTCATACATCTTCTCATACACTCTCGGCGGTTATAGGTACACCTAGCGTCACCTTTTTCAATATAGCGTCTATCTAACTGTTATATGTTTTGTGTCTGGGACGTAAAAAGAATGCTAACTAGCTGCCGTTCTTCCCGGCATGACGTAGGAGGCGACTAAGTGTAAGTAAGGGTTTAGGGATCAATACAATCTGTTAGGTGATCAGCTAGCAACCTATCACTAATGGTCCATATAACATCAGATCCTAATATTCATGCTAAAAGTAACTTAGAGATATAATCATATGTCAGAGGCTCTCTTCACCCAACAGAGATTAAGGACGTGAATGTATATTTTTATGTATATAAAAATAAATCTTAGTTAAATAATCCAATATCCAACTTTAATACTTAAAGACCTCCATGGCGCGATCGGTTAGACACCTAAACGCTAATCGTGAGGTCCCGGGTTCGATTCCTGGTGGAGGCAGAGTTAAGAACTACGCTTTTCTACTGCTTTCCAGTCTGGTCGTTGATTATATATGCTATATATGCATTTATCTATATATAATAACTACATATATGTTAAATATACGTCGACTAGTACCCTTAACACAAGTGTTAAATGTACTTACCAAGGGGCTAGTTCAATTGGTGTAATAATGTTCAAATAGTATTATTATTAATAAAAAAAAAGAAAATAAAAAAATGCCTCTTGACAACACAACCGTACACCGCCATACAGCCATAAACCTTACCTTTTTATACCATCAATAACTTACCGAATGGAACAGAAACTTTTGCCAATAAATAACGAAACTTGATTTATTTATTGCTGCAACTTAAGTTACAGGTACAGGCAACCGCCTATTCAAGTTTGTGACTGTCTCAAGTTATGAAGTACTTGACTGTACTTCTTGTGTGGAGTTTAAGTCTTTCTATACCATTTGGGGTGGATAGAACTGTGGTGTAAATCTGCAATCATGAGTTTTACATAACATACCCTTTACAACTTGTGTATGCAAACTTCCTTTTTTTAAAGAGGCTTGCTATCTCTGAAATTTCGAAGGAATGTTAGGTGTGGATCACTCGAAGACCGCGTTTTACTAGATAGACAGCACCCAACGTGATGTGTAGTGAACTGTATCGCAATATATGTTACAAGCATTAAGCAACGAGTAAGCAGATATCCTCATGATGTTTTTCATCACCGTTAGTGATTATAAATTGGCTCTATAGATATGCTAAGATGATTTCTATCTACTCCAGAAAGAATGAGGTTAAGAGACAAAATGTACTCGTATATATCTATGCTAGTCTGAGACGTCATAAGAAAGCTAACTAGCTGCCGTTCTTCCCGGCATGTCGTAGATGACTAAAGGTCTAAGGGTACATAGAAACTATTAGGCGATGGGCTAGCAACCAATGTTCCATTATGACATCACACCTCCAATATTCATGCTAAAAAGGAACCTCGGAGATATTAAATCTCCGAGGTTCTGTCCACCTTGAAAGGGATTAGTGTACGTACATGACTGTATAAGTAGAATACGGCTTCTTTAACTTATCAGGAAGAATGGCAGCTAGTTACCATATATTTATCTCCCAAACCGGCACATAACCGAGTAGGCTTTGCTATATTAACATGCTTTTAGCATAACATCTTCCTGAGACAGTAGAATTTACTTGAAGCCTTCAATCCGTTTTTGATTTCCTCTGGGAAAAAGCTAAGTGTATCATACATATATCTTAATATAATATATATATATATATATATATCACATATATATGTGTCATAGTAGATTTACCGCATCTATAAAACAAGGACAAACATGTTGACAACCATTAACCCTTCTAAGGTAGTCAGAGGTTCAGGTTTCAGGTTTCCATCTCCGCAATTGCGAAGGTAGTAATTCTATGGCCACCTCGAACCCACGTGCTGACCAGATAGTCAGTACTTGATGTGACAGGTGGTAAGCCACGTCGCCATTTGCAAGCATTAACTTATTCAAGCGATTTCATTGTTGAAATTTGACTCTTTTACTAATCTACTACCAACTTCAGTCTATTACTGATCTGATATTGAATTGCGTTTGCGCTAAAATCCAATAGTTGGGCCCTATGTGGTTTACCAATCGCGCTACAGAGGTTGGTATGTATGTATTAAGAATACTAATCACCAATGAAAAAAAACAATTCGAGGTAGCTCAGTTGTTTGGGGCTTGGCTCTGTATCAGTGGGTACAGGGTTCAAATCCCGCTAGAGCATATACCAGTGGAAATGAAGTTTAATGAATTTAAATGTACTTTTTTGCAATAAAAACACATTTACGAAATGCATCGAATGTACGTTGAGGGAAAACATCGTGAGAAAACCTACCTGTTCACCGAACACGTAATATTCAGGTCCTATAAATGGCCACATGGCTTACCACCTGTCACATTGAGTATTGACTATCTATTCAATACGAGAGTTCAAGGTGGCCACAGAATTACTACCTCCGCGATTATGGAGATGGACACCTGAACCTCTGACAACCTCACAATAGTAATTGATCTTAAACGCCTTAGTCATTTGAATGTATATGTATGTATGTATTAAGAATGCTAATCACCAATCAAAAGTTCGTGGAACTGCGCTTATAATGGGCAACAGACAGACGCCTTGAAATTAATGCTAATCGGCGTAACGAGCTGCGTGCCTGCAAGTGTTTTCTTTGGGGTTGCGTTGAGAGATAATAGAATTAAATAATATTTAAATATAAAGCGGTTTTACCACGTCTAAGAATTGACTAATAGATATATGGAATGTATTGACTATCTGGTCTACACGTGGGTTCGAGGTGGCCATAGAATTACTAGCTTGGCAATTGCGGAGATGGACACCTGAACCTCTTACCCCGCAAGGGTTAATGGTCGTGAACGCGTTTGTTTTTTTATGTGGGCCATGATAATGCCGTTTGTATGAGAACACAACCTCAATATTCACGTTTACTCTTTAACTAACAACTTCACAACGTAACTTAAGTGATATTGAACAACATTAAAAAAGCAGTTGAGCTTGGGTCCCAGATAGTCAGTACCCAATGAGACAGGTGATAATTCTTAGGACCATTTACAAGCACTGACTTACTATCTGTTCTGTAAAATAGGTAGGTTTTCTGACAATGTTTTCCCCATTATATTTTCGATATATTTTAAATTCTAACATGTGCATAGAAAACCACGATTCATCTTTATATACATATAGTGTTTTGGTCCGTATATGTTCTACAACCAATATTTATATATAAATATTAATCTATGTCCTAAGAACTGAACACTCAATATATTTTTTCCCGAAAAAATTTTCGATCAAATATTTAGGTATTATGACAAATTTTATCTCTTAATCTCTACAGAACCCAAACCAAAACAAAATGAAACTACAGTGTCACGGCACTTTTCCCAAGAGAGATGATTTTTCCAAGTTCCCCCATTCCAGTAGAAAAGTGGGGAAGCTGCAAATGAATAAACTTAGAGCAGTTTTCGAAATATCAACCGTCCTGCCAACTAATTTGGAATTCGCTAATTAGTTGAAGAGTTTCAAATGTAATTAGAGAAAGGTTTAGGCTGCGAAAAAGTGTTAGATACATACATCGTCTTTAGGGGAATAGAAAAAGATTTAAAATTTAAAACTTTATAAATATACATATATATTCACGTCCTTTAATCCCTTTTGGGGTGGATCGAACCTTGGAGACATGAAAAAATCTTCTTGGTCCCTTAGTAGCATGAATATTGGGGTTTTGATGTCATATGGAATATTGGTGTCAGGTTGCTAACATATCGTTCAATAGATTCCATATACCCCTAGTCCCTTAGTCACCTTCTACTTCATAAAGGTTAGTTTTTGGCACTCTTATTGACTCTTATTGTAAAGTTTTATTTTATAGGTTTGGTAGTAGATATAGTACAACTGCTAACTATTCCACAAAGGTTGTGAATGTTTTTATCGAGTTAAAAACTGAAAAAACTGAAATATCAACCGTCCTGCCAACTAATTTGGAATTCGCTAATTAGTTCAAGAGTTTCAAATGTAATTAGAGAAAGGTTTAGGCTGCGAAAAAGTGTTAGATACATACATACATCGTCTTTGGGGGAATAGAAAAAGATTTTAAATTGAAAGTTTCTAAATATACATATACATTGACGTCGTTTAATCCCTTTTGGGGTGGATCGAACCTTGGAGACATGAAAAAATCTTCTTGGTTGCTTAGTAGCATGTATATTGGGGTTTTGATGTCATATGGAATATTGGTGTCAGGTTGCTAACCTATCGTTCAATACATTTCATATACCCCTAGTCCCTTAGTCGCCTTCTACAACATAAAGGTTAATATTTGGCACTCATTGTTAAGTTTTAGTTTATACGTTTGGTAGTAGAGTTATTACAACTGCTAACTAGTCCACAAAAATTGTGAATGTTTTTATCTAGTCAAAAACTGATCTAGTACTTATTGTTTCCTAAATTCTGACCATCCTAAAACTTCTAGGATAGGATTCTATCAATTTCATGAAATGACGTGAAATGAAATGGCATAACCAATAGAACGATTATAAACTATTTACGTAAGTCAAAAAAAAACAATATTAATATACACACAACACGCCCAATTGCCTGTAGAGGGGTGTGCAGAGATCAAAAATCCCCATCAGTCCATACCTTACAACTTACACTTCATTACATTTCTTTTTACACACTCTCCGATTATAGGTACTTCTAACGTCACCCTTTTTCAATATGGCGTCTGACTGTCAAATGTCCTTATAATCCACAGACCTCTATAATCACATCTAATTAGTTATTTCTCGCGATTTATACTCATTTTATTTACTATGTGAGACCGAGTCATATCACGATAAATTCATAAATGTGTCTTCGGACAGTCTCACTGTAGTGTGTCGTGCTATGAATTAACAAAAATTAACAAAAATTGTGAGGGTAGACAGACATTAGCTGAGACGCTAGTCTTCACGCGACCACGGCCTATGCAACTGGGTCGAAACGTCGGGCAAAATAAACGTAATCAGATATCTTTATTAATTTATCGTGAAATGACCCGGTCTCACATAGTAAATAAAACATCTAATTAGACTAATTATTCACTCAATCCTACAGTTATTTACTGACATATCCACTGTAACCACATTTACCAAAACACGAAAAAGCATTGAATAGCTCCATTGAAACTCACGTCCATTGAAGAGCGAGCAGGACTCCGAATAAGTGTTGGTGCCCATAAATTAGCTGGACACTGTTATCTGAACTGAACAGGGAGGTAAAGCATGGAATGGGCACTCAATTTGTACTATAGCTATGCACCGTTTACTAACTAAGGTAGTATGGAAAAGCCGATTGCCTGTAGATTATGTCAGAGTTTCTTGGCATTTCTTCTCTGCAGGATTTTGCTTTACGAAATGTTAATAGTTTAATTAGATTTATATAATTTTTTTTTAAATTAACTAAATGCAGTGACAACTTTTCCAGTAGAATTTTTTTTTTCTTTCAATAAGAGATTTTATAATCCTCATATTGAATATAAAGCATTTCATTTCATTGTCAACCAGAGATCACGGTTTGCCATCTGTCCCGATCCTGACTAACCACTTTTGTTTCATTGACATACATAAATCTTCTCATACACACTCGGCGGTTACAGGTACTTCTAACATGATCCTTTTACAATATGGATTTATCTGATTGTCATACGTCTTATTGGGCTACTCACATATATTCCTTTTGTCATCATTTTATTCATCCGCATAACATGTCCAAACCATCGAAACATGCCCTTTTCAATCGTAGTCACTACATCATCATCATCAGCCTGTATCAATCCACTGTTGGACATAGGCCTCCCCCAAATGACGCCACTTCTCCCTGTCAGTGGCCGTTCGCATCCATTCGATGCCGGCCAACCTGCGCAGGTCGTCTTCCCACCTTGCCCGGCAACGCAAGGCGCCCCACACTACGTTTACTGAGACGCGGTCTCCACTCTAGGACTTTTTTGCTCCAGCGACCATCAGTCCTTCTGCATACGTGACCAGCCCAACTCCACTTCAGCGTGCTAATTCTTTTCATAATGTCGGTAACTTTAGTTCTCTGGCGTATCACCTCATTTCTGATGCGATCTACCAGAGAAACCCCGAGCATCTTCCGCTCCATAGCACGCTGAGCGACCTTGAATTTGTGGGCTAGTCCCGCAGTGAGTGTCCACGTCTCAGATCCGTACGTCATAACGGGGAGCACACACTGGTTGAAAACCTTAGTTTTCAGGCATTGTGGTAAAGACGACGTGAGAACATGCCTTAGCCTTCCAAATGATGCCCATCCCAGCTGCACTCTTCTGTCCGCCTCCCTCTCGAAGTTGTTTCTGCCAAGCTGTATAATTTGGCCTAAATAGGTGTATCGGGAAACAACTTCTACGGGAGTGCCCCCAAGGGCAACCGGTCTCGGGACCACCAAATCATTAAACATGATTTTGGTTTTTTCTAAATTCATCCCGAGTCCGATGCGTCGAGAAGCAGCATTTAGTTCGGACAGCATTTCCTCCAGATCCTGCAGCGACTCTGCCATCAGGACGATATCGTCAGCAAAGCGGAGGTGCGAGATGTATTCCCCATTTATATTTATTCCCCGTTCAACCCAATCCAACGTTTTGAAAACATCTTCCAGTGCACTCGAGAACAGTTTCTGGGACATAACATCCCCCTGTCTGACACCTCTCTGCAACTGGATAGGTTTCGTGCCGTGGCTTTGGAGTTGAACGGTCATCATGGCGGAATCATAGATATGTCTCAGCACACTCACATATCGCCAGTCGACCTGAGATCTCTGCAAAGATTCCATGACTGCCCAAGTCTCGACCGAGTCAAAGGCTTTCTCATAGTCCACAAACGCGAGGCAGAGTGGCTGGTTATACTCGTTAGTTTTCTGTATAACTTGCCTCAACGTGTGGATGTGGTCCATGGTGCTAAAACCCCGTCGAAACCCGGCCTGCTATGGAGGCTGAAAGCTATCGAGCCTGGCTGAGAGTCTATTGGAGATGACCCTCGAGAACAGCTTATATATGTGGCTCAGAAGTGTTATCGGCCTGTAGTTCTTCAAGAGGGTTTTATCTCCCTTCTTGAAGAACAGAACAGCCACACCTCTGCCCCAACATTTTGGAGTTCTTCCGGAGAAGATGACACTATTCAAAATTCTCTGGAGCTCCTTCAGAACTGGTCTTCCACCAGATTTCAGGAGCTCAGAGGTGATTCCATCCTCTTCCGGAGCTTTACCATTTTTAAGCTGTTTTAAGGCCATCTCAATCTCATCCATAGCTATTTCAGGCATGTCCTCAGTAAAGTGGCGTGTCAATGTGGCCCTTGAATCGGAGGGGTCAGGAACCGGATTTCGGCATCGTGAGCGGTATAACTGTCCGTAAAAATCTTCTATCTCAGACAAGATCTCTGGTTTAGAGGTGACCATGTCTCCACGAGCAGTCCTCAACTTCGTCATATGGCTACGTCCCAGTTTTCGGGCGAATACGCGCATCCCACGATTTTGCTCGATCAACTCTTTTATGAGGAGAGCATTAGCCTTACGTAGGTCACGTCGTATTGCCTTCTTTATCTGTTTGTTTAGCGTAGCTGTTTGCGAAGGAGATGTCTGTGGAGTTTCTCGTCTTAACCTCATAAGGTCCAAAGTCTCGTCCGAGAGATCCGACTTACGGCTCCCAGCTCGAGCCCTGCAGAACCGGCTC
The DNA here is from genome assembly GCA_030578115.1 of Leucoptera coffeella. Classification (NCBI taxonomy): domain Eukaryota; kingdom Metazoa; phylum Arthropoda; class Insecta; order Lepidoptera; family Lyonetiidae; genus Leucoptera; species Leucoptera coffeella. The sequence goes on along the minus strand of JAMBLF010000030.1, from coordinate 477,775 downwards.
CCTTCCTCGCCGATTATTCTGGTCACATTTTCGAGGTCCTCGTCAACATTGGTCGTGATCTGCAGAATGGCAAAGCGGTTTCGAAGTTCCAACTGGAACTTGGATGAACCAGCAGCCATTTGCAGTCGGGTCGGTCGGAGCGTGGACTTCATCATGCGCATCCTTTCTAGCTAGTCACTACATCTTCTTTCAAACCGCAACCTTCTCTTATCACACTATTTTAAATTCTGTCATTCAATTTCACTCCTAACTTGCTTCTCACTGACCGCATTTTCACGGTTTATAATCCGTAGATTTTATGTTATATAAATTTCAGTGACAAAAAAACATTCGCAACCTAAACAGATAGAGAAAAATCAACAATATTTCTGTGACAGGTGACATCCTTTACATTAAAATACTACTTTAACAGCTACCGTCAACTACCTTCCATGCTACACCCAAAGCTTGCCAACCAAACTGTGTACGTGAATCTCTCATTATCACTGAATCAGTGGTTTTGTGTTGCGCCCATTAGTTCTAATGACACTCTGGCTGGAGCTTCTATAGGGAATCGAAATGTATATTGGGAGATGATAGAACAGGTGGTAGAATTGAATAGGTTAAGAATGAAGTACAATGATGTATGATAGTACATACATACATATCACGTAAGTTTCTCTTTAGTTTTTCTTTCGAGGGATAGGCAAAGATTACTGTATATCTTATCTGTTCTTACCCTGACATACCATTTTTGCTACATTAACATTCATACACATTCAGCGAATATTGGTACTTTTAAAATTAATACTTGCAATTAAAATCATCGAGACACGATTAATTAAAACAATAATATTTGGACATTATTACACCAATTGAACAAGCCCCTTGGTAAGTACATTTAAGACTTGTGTTAAGGGTACGAGTCAACGTATATTTAAGAAATGTGTACATATTATACATAGATAAATACATATATAGCATATATAATCAACAACCACACTGGAAAGCAGTAGAAAAGAGTTGTTCTCAACTCTGCCTCCACCGGGAATCGAACCCGGGACCCCATGATTAGCGTTCAGGTGTCTAACCGATCGCGCCACGGAGGTCGTCTTAATTGAATAATTCTGGACATATGAACCACAATCTTACGTTAACGTGTTATCAAACGTAGCTATTTGCACTAGAAATTTATCTTTAAACTTAGTAGGTTTGAAATGCCATATGCACTACATATTTTGTCTAAATTATCGCTCCTGACCTAAAGCATTAGAAATTAAGGTACAGGCTCTAAAACAACAAAGCAAGAAAAATGGGCTTTTCTATAATGTCCTATGATAGAATAGGACGAAAATAGGGTTTATTTAAACTAGCGATAGGCTAGCAACATCTCACCAAATATTGCGAAAATGTAGATGTAGAGTTAGTAGTTACGTGAAATTAAGCGATGAGCTAGTGTCAATAACCAATATTCCATGTTGCATTGTAAATAATACTAAGTTAAAATTCAATCCGAAAGGGATGTAATTTAATTTAGTCGTATATATTATCGTTTTATTTAGTCGCATACTGAGGCAGCACCTTTTCACTGCATCAATGGTTTTCATTCTTGATGTTTATTGTTATTGTTTGTGTGTTTAATGCAATTTGTGCAGTTGTGGTGCAGTGAATAAAGTATTTGCTTTCTTTCTTTCTTTCTTTAATTAATGTTACGTAAATTATCAACACATTAATTCAAGCTCAACTCCCTTAGTCACCTCCCAAATCATACACTAACTCACTCAATAACCTGTTCAAAAAACAACATACAAATACACATACAACAATATAAAAATATAAGAACAATATACAAACAACAACAACCTGACATTCCAACCTGTCTTCCAAAGACAGCATTTTAGACCAAGCAAAAAAAGAAAATCCAAAAACAACAGCGCATCATCTAGTAAATACATTTCGATCCTGCATTCTCTAGAGGCGCGACCTAGTTCAATCGAAGCTCTCAATTCGATGTATTGATTGTATTTTTAGAAGTGATTTTGGAAACTTACTAGTCGTACCAGTCTGGGACATAAAAAGAATGCTAACTAACTGCCGTTCTGCCCGGCATGTCGTAGGAAGCGACTAAGGGATTAGGGTGTCAGTGTATGCGTATGTATTAATCTATTGGGCGATAGGCTAGCAAGCTGTTACTAATGTTCCATATGACGTCTCAACTCCAATATTAATGCTAAAAAGTGACCTAGGAGATATTTTACATCCGAGGTTCTGTCCATCCTGAAACGGATCAAATGATGTGAACGTATGTATATCAAAGTGAATGCATGCTAAACAGTGATCTTGGAGATTTTATATGTCCATGAATCCAAAAGGGATAAAAGGACGAGTATATGTATAATAATAATAATAGTATTGTAAGACGTTATTACACCAATTGAACTAGCCCCTTGGTAATTACATTGAAGACTTGTGTTAAGGTTACTAGTCAACGTATATTTAAGAAAATATACATATTATACATAGATAAATACCTATATAATCATCAACCAGACTGAAAAGCAGTAGAAAAGCGTTGTTCTCAACTCTGCCTCCACCGGGAATCGTACCCGGGATCCTACGATTAGCGTTCAGATGTCTAACCGATCGCGCCACGAAGGTCGTCTATATATATATAACAATATGTATTAACTAAGTAGACAAGTAACACCCAAAACTATTGAGTGACTGGCAAGGGTAGATTATTCAGGCCAAGTTTGACGCAAGATAAATCACTCAGGAACTATTTTAATATCCCTGGACGCCGATCATAAATCTGGCTGTTTGTTCGCCAGATCTGCTGATGAGTAGTGTTTGCCCAAATGCGGAGATAGGCGCGAGCTATCTGGTTGTTGGGTCGGTTTGGGTTTGGGTTGGTTCTACTAATTGTAGGAACGTATATAAATAAATTTATTTAGTCAAGTTTTTACTTTCCTTTTTGGGGTGGAAAACTGATGTCTTTTTCAGAACTGACTGTCTTGAAAAAATTCTTGGTTATTAAAAATAAGCAAGTTATATTGGTACAAAAGAACATAACATATTATAAAAAGGACGTGACTTGTGGCATGACATTGAAGTCGTGATCACCTTGATAAATGATCAATTGACAAAGGTTTATTACTGTCATCGCTGTAAAGTAAATATGTGGGTGGAGTGGGAGGACAGTTACGTAAGGGCCAGGCCAATAAGACATGTGACAGTCAGATAAACGATATATTGAAAAAGCGTGAAATTAGAAGTACCTGTAACCGTCGAGTGTGTATGAGTGTCAATATAGCGAAATGGCTTTGTCAGGATCGGGACAGATGGGGATCCTTGGTCTTTTCCTATCCCTCTACAGGGAATCAGTGGTGATGTATATGTATGTATGGTTACAAAAGGATTTATAGAGCCAAAGTGGAAGGAGGTAGAGTTGGACGGAGTAGGCCTTATTCTTCTAAAGGCGGGTGTTCGCTGCGTAAAGAATATTAGATACATACACATCACGCCTGATTCCCTGTAGAGGGGTAGGCAAAGATCACGGATCCCCTTTTGTCTCGATGCTGACAGACCACTTTCGCTTAAATGACACTCATACATCTTCTCATGCTCATTTAGCGGTTATAGGTACTTCTAACGTCACTCTTATTCATATAAAAATCAGATAGACGCTCGGGTTTCGATTCCTTTTGACAATTTGCTATCATTCATCCGTATAACATATCCAAACCACCGAAGCATGCATTTTCAATCTTAATCACTACATCTTCTTTCAAACCGCAACCTTTCCTTTATCACATCGTTTTTAGTTCTATTTATAATTTTTAGTTTCCAAAAGTAAATTTTATTTTATGTAAAGAATATTCACTCTTATAACAAGCTATTTAAGAAATTTATTTGACAACCTACTAAGAAAACTCTTCTCTTACAAAATCACCAAAAAGCAGAATCAACGCACCCAATCTCCCTCGGAGATTAAACAGGTAGATCTGTTTAGGCCGAACCCTGATTTATGGGGCGCGGCCCGCAACAAATCACATCACGGGGCTGAGGGTCGTAAATCGAAGCTTCGAGGCTAAGGACTAACCATCACTTTGCTTAGTCGACCGTAGTGTCATCTTAGGGCATGCAGAATCGTTCGTAGATTATATGGAGGTTTTGTTTGGTATAGCTAAGGTTTACTATGAATTCTATATACTTTTTGACGACCTCCCGGGTGGAGGCAGAGTTAAGAACTACGCTTTACTTCTGCTTTCCAGTCTGGTCGTTGATTATATATGCTATATATGTATCTATCTATTTATAATATGTAAATATTTCTTAAATATACGTTGACTAGTACCCTTAACACAAGTCTTATATGAACTTACCAAGGGGCTAGGTTAATTGGTGTAATAACGTCCTACAATATTATTACTTTAAGTCTTTAGTTGCTTTCTACGACATGCCGGAAAGAACGGCAGCTTGTTAGCATTCTTTTTACGTCCCAGACTAACACAGAAACCTATTGGGCAATAGGCTAGCCACGAGTCATCAATTTTTTAATATAAAACCAAAGTAATAAGTGAACAATAAGATTTCATGTCTCCAAGGTTCTGTCAACCCCGAAAGGGATTAAAGGACGTGAATGCATATCTAGCTGTATGATTTGGGTTATAAGAGCTGTTAAAGGGTATCACCTTGATCATTTTTACAGCAACTATTGTGCTTATAGTTTTAAGAGATTCTCGATTTACACTCATGATTATTAACTAACGGGACTTATCGCGTAAGTTTTCATATAATAAAGGTAATTTTTTTATATAAAAACTTACGCGATAAGTCCCGTTAGTTATTAATCATAACTATTGTGCTGTAGATACCATTTCCCCTTATAGTCACCTCCTACGACATGCCGGGAAGAACGGTAGCTAGTTAGCATTCTTTTTACGTCCCAATCTAGCACAGGTCCTAAGATTAGCACAAGACAATCTTAACCCCTCTGAAAGCTATAAATAATGTCGTAAAAAACGTTTGAACAGAAAAAAGGCTCTATAAATTTGCGAAAGGGATGTGCAGATACCGAATTATGTTGAGACGGGGTCTAAATCGGACCCATTCTTTCGTTTTAGGGGTGTCGGGAGACACATATATTTTGTCCCGTTTAACGCCTTTAGTTAGTGATATATGTGTGTAGGGGTTGTGATTATTACTTGAAATACGTATGTTAAAAACTAAATCATTGTTACTAGAAAAGACATTGCTTTTGTGTATATAGTTATTCGAAAAGCTTATATAAGTAACAATATTTTATAGACACCCGCGATTTTCATTTGTTTTAAAAGAAAAACGGGATCAATTGACCAGTGACCAAGAATTGTAACATGGTCGAATCGTCGGGTAACAAATAATACTTACTTATAGTAATACTTTTTTTATACGAATAAAATATATGCGTTACGTCCTATTTTTCTCGTTAAATAATCTTTATACAGGGTGGCGCATTCAAAACGGTCAGTATGGGAAAGTCTGAAACTATAAGAGATACGAAGATTTGTTCTTAGGAACCAATCTACCGATTTTGATAAAAAGAAAAACTGCATTCATACTTTCTTTGAAAAAACAACTGTATCCAGTACGGGCATCGAACCCGGTTGCTTTGAAAAAATAAATTGGCCCTTTTCAGTTTTTCTTTTTAAATATCGATTGTGTAGGTCTTAAGCTGTAAATGTCTCTATGAAACATGGTGTCGAAAATGAATAAAATGCATAGTATTTTACATACACCGTAACAATATTCAACAGACATGTAAAATTGTCTCTATGGCTGTTTGTAGTTTTGTACTTCCCTACTTGTTACATACACCATATCATGTGGCATTAGCATTGCATTAATCCTTTAAGGAGGTTTTGTTATCTACAGTAATCAAAAACTAACAATCTATTGAAAAGTCCACTTAAAGTGACGTGTTAAACCATATTAGAAAATTTCTTGTGGGTTTACGTTAAGGATGAATTTTACAAAACAATCTATGACACCATTGAAGACCTAAAAGTAGCAATAAAGTCAATTGTAACGCAAATTCACCACATGAAAATACAAAATTCAATAGTAAGATCGTTACCTAAACGTGTTGAATATTGTATTGAAAACAACGGTGGTCACTTGGAAAACCTACTATGATAAACTAAAGTATGCCAAAACAATGCATTTTATTCATTTTCGAAACCATGTTTCATAGAGGCATTTACAGGTTAAGACCTACACAATCGATATTTAAAAAGAAAAAGTGAAAAGGGCCAATTTATTTTTTCAAATCTACCAGGTTCGATTCCCGTACTGGATACAGTTATTTTTTCAAAGAAAGCATGAATGCAGTTTTTCTTTTTATCAAAATCGGTGACATGATTCCTAAGAACAAAACTTCGTATCTCTTATAGTTTCAGACTTTCCCATACTGACCGTTTTGAATGCGCCACCCTGTATAAGACCCATATTAATTTAAACAAGCTAGCTTAACAAGTCTATCTCTATTCAATAGTTATACACTTAAAATACATACATACACAATATTTTTGTTTCCGTTCTTTCCTGCAGCAGAAATTCACTATAAATACACCTTCCAAAACACAAACACACCCACTCTCTAAACCCAAACCAGCGCCCTCTACATACTAAAAAGCGCTGATAAAAAAGCTAAACTATTCTCGGGGCTCTCAACAAATCAGCGTTAAAGTAGTAAATACATTACTTTGGGGCCTTAACGTCTGAAGTAGCTACGTGACCTACTTTGGAAAACAAAAGAGGAATTTTCTACCGCGCATCGGATACACTCACGTCCTTTCAGGGTGGGCAGAGTTTTGGAGACATATTGATCTTTAAGGTTATATGTACTACTATAGTATTGCTATTGGTTGTCGTGGTATTAATGTAAAATGTAAAAATAATACTAGTATATTGCTAGTCTGGGACGTAAAAAGAATGCTAACTAGCTGCCGTTCTTCCCGGCATGTCATAGAAGGCGACAAAGAGACTAACAGCATATTAAATCTATTGGGCAATTGGTTAGCAACCTCATCAATGTTCCATATGACACCACAACCCCAATATTTAGCTAAAAAGTGACATACGATTTATTATCGCGTCTCCATGGTTCTGTCCACTCCGAAAGGGACTAAAGACATAATTATATTTTTATATATAGAATTAAAGTTAGACCATCATATTCTAAACGTGACGTTAGGTGTACCTATAACCGCCGAGAGTGTATGAGAAGATGTATGAATGTCAATGAAGCGAAAGTGGTCTATCAGGATCGGGACAAATGGGGATTCGTGATCTCTGCCTACCCCTCTACAGGGAATCAGGCGTGATGTTTATGTATCATATGTATGTATGTATGTATGTATGTATTATAAACAACTCTACAACTTAATTCAACTGGAATCCCAAACCCGCACAGTGTAGAGTCTACAAAAGTAAATCGTTTGCGACTTGGAGTGACTTGAATACAAAATAGCAGTTTCATTGCACGGAACTGATTTGCTTTTGATTTACTTCCCGGTAAATAGCATTTGCATTTACTTCCTGGGAAATAGGAGGAAATACTTAGAAGTTATATATAATAGAATATATAAGATTAAGTATATAAAAAAAAGCGGCTGTAGCCCACTGGGTAAGAACTCGGACTTTTTAAGAGAAAAGGTTCTAGGTTCGATTCACGGCTCTGGCATGTACCAATGAATGAAATTTAAAATACGTGTATTTCATTTACGCACATAATTTACATATTTTGCCTTCGCTAACGGTGAAGGAAAATATCGCAGGGAAACCTGCCTATCCCTTGGGATAGGTAATAGCCAGTGCCTATATACGACGATACGGTTCACTACCTATCACGTTGGGTGCTGTCTATCAAGTGAAACGCGGGTTTCGAGTGACCCATACTTAACATGCCTTCGAAATTTCGGGGATGGGCACTCAAGCCTCTGACTATACACAAGTCGTGAAGCGTATATTTATTTATTTATTTTTATATATAAAAATGGCGTCGAAATGCGGTCACTGAGAAGCATGTTAGGGGTGACATTAAATGATAGAATTAAAAAAGTGTGATAAGGGAAGGTTGCGATTTGAAAGAAGATGTAGTGACTAAGATTGAAAAGAGCATGCTTCGGTGGTTTGGACATGTGATGCGGATGAGTGATAGTAGATTGACAAAAGGAATATATATGAGTGAAGTGGAAGGGTGGTAACGTAGGGGCCGGCCTAATAAGACATATAACAGTCAAATAGACGCCATATTGAAAAAGAGTGACGTTAGAAGTACTTATAACAGCCGAGTGTGTCAGAGGTGTACGATTGTTATCGAAACGATGGTGGTTTGTCAGGATCGGGACGGATGGGGATCCGTGATCTCTGCCTACCCCTCTACATTTGTTTTGTATGTGTGTATGTACTATAATTTAACCTAGGTCACCTTTAAGCATGAACTGGGGTTGTGAGGTCATAATGAACATTGGTGACAAGTTGGTAGTCCATCGCCTAATAGATTCCATTCATCCCAATTTGCCTCCCTTCGACATACGGGGAAGAACGGCAGTTAGTTAGCATTATTTTTATATGCTAGGCTATTTCATATATTAACACACAATAACATACATGTACATTTGTATTTTATTCTTTTGTACGCTAAATTCACCTAAGATATATAGCCTAAATTAAATAATACATTTTTAATGTTTAATTGTAATTAAATATATGTATGTATGTTCAATTTAACAATATTTGTTGCAATATTTGTAAGGGAATTTTGAGTAATTTGTATCCATAAACATAATATGCCAAAATATTTTTCAATACAATTTCTAGACAACCCCTATAGAATAATATAAATTTTGGCAATTATGTATAACTTAATCTATCAACAACCAAAATCTTAATCTACGCATTTTAACGCCACCCTACCGCTATCTATCATTCGCACCATCAAACTGTTGTCTCCGCAATTATTCCGTAACTGACACACTTAGAAACCATCCATAACGCAAACCAAGTTTCCTGTAACATCAATCATCAAACTAATATAACACTACGATGTTCTAGTAATTAATTCATGTTGTTTCGGGAATTGAATGGTATTTAAATAGCTGCTTTACAAACAAACGTGTTTACGACTATTAAACCTTGCGGGGTAGTCAGAGGTTCAGGTATATATGTATATCTGCAATCGCGGCATGTGCCAATCAAAAAATAAATATTCCGTAAAATTTCAAAACGTTTATATTTCTGTTCACTGTAAGTTATTGTGTTTAGTGGTGTGTTAAAAGTGTAGTAAATTTTAAGTAAATAAGTGTTTGTGTAGTGAAAACCGATTCAACGTATATATTTTTAAATTAAAAATCAAATTCAGTGTTAGAAACGTTTATTTTACAAAATAAAATGAAGTGTGAGGCGTGCAAGTCGACGGTTGGAGGCGAGGAGGTGCTGGTGTGCGTGGTTTGCAGCGCACCTTTCCACCACGGCTGCGTCGGGATGTCGGCGGCGCGGTACGCGGCCTCGCTCGAGGTCCTGCGCCGCACCTGGCGGTGCCCGCGTTGTGACAATGTCACCGTGGGCCGGCGCCGCGCCGATGACACCCCGGTGCGCCGGCAGCACGACCCTATCGACATGTCCTGCGAGGACCTGGACTGCTCGGCGCTCGGGCAGACGGCTCCTGGCGTGCCCCTCACGGTTTCGCCCCCAGTGGCCGCGCCCGTCACGCTGGCGGCCATCGCCGCCTTGCTGGATGCTCGGCTAGCAGCTAGCGCCGAGCGCTTCGACGCGCGGCTGGAGGCCAGCCGGGTGCAGCTCGCCGCCGAGCTCAAGAGCAGGCTGGTGCAGGCGGTGGCGCAGCGCGTCAAGGCCGAGGTGGCCTCTGCGCTCGCTGCCCTCGCGGACGAGCAGCACGCCATGAAGGCCGAGATCGCCCAGTTTGGCGCCAGGGTCTCCGCTCTCGGCGATGAGAACCGCCGTTTGCAGGATGAGCTGGCTGCGTTGCGGGCGCGACCGGCTGAGTTGTCGGCCCCGGTCGAGCTCGTTGAGTCCGTCCGGCGGCTGCAGGACCAGCTCAATGACGCGGAGTAGGCCGGGCTCGTCTGCGACGTGGACGTGGCGGGTGTTCCCGAGCGCAAAGGTGAAAGTTTGGAGCACACGGTAATCACAATCGCGCAAAAGGTAGGGGTGGCTCGAGGCGCGTGACATAGCGGAGGTGACGCGTGTGGGGTCTGCGCGCTCGCAGATTACTGAGCGTGGGACCGGGAATGCCGACGCGGCTGCGCCTGCGCGCCCCTCCGCATCCCCTCTCAGGCCGCGACCTATCATAGTAAAGTTTGTGCGACGTGACATTCGCGACAAGTTGTTGTCGGCTGTACGAGTGCGCCGCGGCATCGACACCACCGGCATAGTGGATGCCAGTAAGCCCAGTCGGATCTACGTCAACGAGCGGCTCACGAAGGCGAACCGGGTGCTGTTCGCGAGGGCCAGGGAGCGCCTGCTGCGCACCTTTCGCTGGCAGTCGGTGTGGGTGCGCCAGGGCCGCGTGTACGCGCGCCGCGACCCCACCAGCCGGCCACTGCTGCTGCGGAGCCTGCAGGCGCTGGAGGAGCTCAGCGACACCCGCGCGGCACCCGCCCAGTGACGGAGCTGCATTAGTGTATTGTGAATGTGGAATGTTTGTTTTCGTATTGTTAATAAGTTTATTTCATGATTATTATGTTATGGTTATGTGTTATCCTTTTTTTGTTTTAAGTGTTATATGTAAGATATATGTACTTTGGTTAGGTTCGGTTATGACTTGTGCATGTTATACCGTGGTTTGGAAGCACAGCTATTTCTTCATTTGTTTATGTATGTTTATAATTTATATTTTACGCTATAACAATTACATATATAATATTGTCTATACATTACTATGTGTATTTCATTTGTATTTTCATTCATATGTGTTTAAAAAACTATACTTAGTTTATTATGGATCTATAGTGCATTATCTATCTTTATTTTTGCATTATTACTTATGCTATTTATATATAATGTCATGTAGGGGACTTTTACGTATGATCTTTTTGTGTCCGGCGCTCGTATTGTTTTGCCATGGCTTGGTAGTGTGGTGGTGCGCTTCACTTCAATATCTTACTCATTTCATATTGAATTTTAAAACATATACTCATGACTAAACGAAAGTTTTTGAAAATTGGACTGTTCAATGCTGGGTCGCTGAACACTAAACACGAGGAGCTCGAGGCCGCGGTGGCGGACCTAGACCCGTGCCTGCTGGCGGTGAACGAGACCTGGCTCCGAGGCCGCGGCAGCGCCGGGGCACCGCGGCTCCCGGGCTACCGCCTCTCGCACATCCCGCGGCCGCCCGGCACCAGGGCGCGCGGCGGCGGGGTGGGCTTCTACACTAAGACATGCTTGAGGGCTACAGTGCTGCGTCATCCGTCGTCCCATCCCACCGTAGAGCAGATGTGGATGAGGGTCTGCATCGGCACCGTGAGGGTGTTGGTGGGCACCGCCTATCGGCCTAACTGGATTGACGCAGCCACATTCTTTGACGCTTTGACAGAAACTATGACCACATTTAACTCTTACGAACATATAATTCTGTTAGGTGACTTTAATATTAATATTTTGGACTCGCAATGTGCTTTGACCAAGCAGCTTATGACATTTTTAACTACGATGGGACTTGGGAACACGATCAGTCAGCCAACTCATTACACAAATCACAGTGCGACCCTTATTGACTTGATCTGTTGCCAGTCCTCGAATCGACTCTGATGTGACTCACATACCGGAATTAGGTGGCCACGCTATTGTCACTACGACAATAAAAATAATTAAGCCTAAACGAAATAAGAAATCAATTCTATGTCGTCCCTACAAACGCATTGACATAAATAATTTTAACGCTGACTTGAGACGAATTGACTGGACCGTGATACACCGACATAATACAGTTAATGACATGGTAGTACATTTTAATGCTTTGGCGACTATGCTGTTCGACCAACACGCACCTCTTACACTCTACACACTAAACTCACAACACACACCTTGGCTTACAAGCAACCTCAGGTATTTGATGCAATTGAGGAACAGAGCACACAATAAATACAAACACACTAAACTTGACCTTCATTTGCAAGAATACAGGGATCTGAGGAAGTTTGTACACACTTGTATGCACACAGAAAAGAAGGCTTATTTTGAGTATCACATAAACAACCACTTAAAGACTCCCAAGCTTCTTTGGAAAACTCTAAAGAGTTCTGTTGTGGACTTTAAGCCCAAAGAAGACCTTCCACCACACTTCGACAATCCAAACACCATAGCACAACACATCCTGGACACTCCTGGTCCGACCTCGTCTCCACCTGCTCTGCTCAACTCATTTCATACGAGCCGCTATGGCTCGGCAACCTTTGAATTGCATCCGGTGAGCGAGGCGTTCGTGGCTAGGGTGATCGGGTCTATTAAGAACAACGCCGTTGGGTCTGATTGGGTCTCAAGGGACATGGTGCATCTGATGTTGCCGGAGATACTCGATATCATAACACTACTAGTCAACACTTCTATCAAGTCAGGTACTTACCCGGATGCATGGAAAACGGCGTCCATAAAGCCGATACCCAAAATTGACGACCCGGTTGATGTGTCCGACCTGAGACCCATCAGTATATTGCCCTATCTATCGAAAATCCTTGAGAGGGTAGTACATGGACAAGTGACAGAATACATACACAAACACAATATCTTACCATTATATCAATCTGGTTTTCGGGGACAGCATAGCACCACCACTGCATTGATGGACGTATTTGACAATATTTTGACAAACGAGGACAATCATAACGCAACAATACTTGTGCTACTGGACTACTCTCGTGCTTTTGACTGTTTGAACACTGACCTGCTTTTGGCAAAAATGACTTATTATGGATTTAGTGACTTTACAGTTAATTGGTTTAACACATACTTAAACGAACGAAAACAAGTAGTTTCATTGACAAGGCCAGATGGTACCATAATACACTCGACAGTTCACACGACTAGTAGAGGAGTCCCACAGGGCTCTATCCTAGGTCCATTATTATTTATTTTATATACCTCAGACATTGCACTACACATAACTAACTGTAAATATCATATCTATGCCGATGACATTCAACTCTACACTCATATTGACATTAATAACTTTGACTCTGCTAAAGAAGCACTTAATGACGACTTGAAACGAGTATATGACTGGTCGGTTGACAACTGCCTCGTTCTCAACCCTTCAAAGACTAAGTACATGGTGCTGGGCAGCCAGCGAATGGTGTCCGGAGTTGTTTCGCGACGACCAGGTATTATAATTGACGATGTTATCATTGACAGGGTTGAGGAGGCTCGAAGCCTGGGCGTCGTGGTGGATAGTGGGATGCGTTTTGAGAGACACGTCTCGCAGCTGGTGTCTGCATGTTTCTATCGCTTAAGGGTTTTATACCAAAGCCGCGCGTTTTTATGTGTGGACATGAGAATAAAGTTATGTGAAGCGTTGGTTTTGTCTAAACTAAATTATGCTTTGGCAGCGTTCGGTCCGTGCCTCTATAAGAAATCTCGTAGGCTTTTACAACGCGTACAAAATGCTTGCGCTCGGTATTGCTTTCCCATTCCGCCCCGAACCCATGTTTCACCGTACCTCAATAATACTAACATACTAAATATTGAATCACGACAAAAACTACTACTTAGTTGCTTACTTTTTGACATTATTCATAACAAACAACCGAAATATTTATTTAATAAACTGACGTAGCGATCCCAGCAACAGAAATCGACCCGTGCTTGTGTACCACCGCTTGTTCTGCCTCGCCATCGCACCACCGCTTTCAAAGGAGCTTTTAAGTACGCCGCCTCCAAATGTTGGAACAATATTCCTCCACCAATTAGGAAACTGACGTCTAGACCAACTTTCAAACGTTCCGTCCGGGATCATTTGCTCTGCCAGCAAAGGGAGGCGGCTGCTCCTTCTGTTGCCCGTCGTACTAGCCACTGATTTCGTGTTGCCACTTGATTTTATTATAATACATTGTATATATTAATTATAAAATATCTATATAAATATATTTATAATATTTTTCACTAACCATATTATAGAATGTATATCGGTTTTCATATTATCTTAGTTAAATTTCATATGTATTTATATATTTATTTTGAATATTTAATTTATACACTATTTCATTATTCTTTATAATATAAACGTTGCCCTCCAATGGTTCCGACATAAGACCAGCGTTGCGTTTGCTATCAAACGCAACATACCCAGCTGAGTTGGAACCCTTTTGCTGCGACAATAACATGCACAAGTTTTATCCCCTAGTTTGTAAGTTTTAATTTTAAAAGTTTTGTATTGTGTATGTTTTTGTGGCTGTAAATAAACGCTTTTATTATTATTATTATTAAAATAAAGGTTAATGAATTTCTTTGTACATTTTCATTTACATCGAATATTACGGTAAGAAACATCGTGAGGAAACCTACCTGTTCCCCGAACAGGTAATAGTCAGTGTTTGTAAATGGCGACATGGTTTACCACATATCACATTGAGTACTAACTATCTGGTCAACACGTGGCTTCGAGGTGGCCTTAGATTTACTACCTTCGCAATTGTGGAGACGAAAACCTGAACCTCTGACTATCCCGCAAGGGTTTTTATGTATGTTTTGATTCCCAAAATACATTATGATATGAAGTTGTGTTTACATTAGATGAACCGGTTCTAGGGTTTGGCAAAACAATATGATTGGTTCATGTTTTATTCATGTTTTCGGTTCACTTGATAATCACGTTGTTAGAGGTAAGGTTAGGAAAAGAGGTTTTCTAATCAGAAAGTTTTGGTAACTAGTATTACCGCTCGATTTCCAGTATCTAGTATATATTGTAAATATATTTACGAATTTCAACATGTATATTTCTTGTTATTGCCTGAAGGAAATATTTCTAGTGCCTATATACGGCGATATGGTTCCCTACCTATCACGTTGGGTGCTGTCTATCTAGTGATACGCGGGTTTCGAATGACCCATACCTAACATGCCCTCGAAATTTCGGAGATGGGCATTCAAGCCTCTGACTACCCCGCCATAATAAAAAAGGGAGTATGTATACACAAATCGTGAAGCGTATGTATGTATGTAAATATTTCTAGGATAATCAATCCTAATTATTGTATGTGATATGCAATAATTATCGTGATAATTCAGAATTATCTAAATCACAACGAGTACCTACTAAACCATGTTAACAAAACATTACTATTTAATGATCTCCGTAGCAGTTGTTTGACCACCTGAACACTAATATAATCGTGAGGTCCCCAGTTCGATTCCAGGTGGAAGCAGAGTTAAGAACTACGTTTTTCTTTCGCTTTCCAGTCTGGTCGTTGATTATTATGCTATATAAGTATTTATCCATCTATAAAATAAGGATGCTTATTGAATATTCGTTGACTAGTACCCTTAACTCAACTCCCTAATGTACTTAGCAAAGTACTAGCTTGATTAGTGTTATAGTGTCCTAAATAATATTATTATTATACTATTATCACTCACATGATTTTTAGGCTCTTAAAACCTACTTTTTAGTTGTTATCTAGTGCTCAATGTAAAAAGAAAAAGATAGTGAATTTCACCTTTATATATTTATACATATACATTCATGTGCTCTTCTACTTCGATAATCAAAACATAATTTCCCATCCTTAGTATCTAAGAGGCATCATAGTATCTAAGAGTATCCATTGATAAAGTGACGTTTTGAAGCGGCAAAATGTCTGCCCACAAGACGTTTATCATTAAGCGCAAGCTTGCGAAAAAGCTGAAATAAAACAGACCGATCCCACAATGGGTTCGTATGCGTACTGAAAACACAATTAGGTACAACGCCAAGAGGCGTCACTGGAGAAGGACTAAGCTTAAGAGGTTTATACTTACAAAAGTTGATTTGAACTTATTATTTCCGCGTCGAAATTTATTTCTTGTCCTACAGAATCCATTAACTAATCCAGCCTAACCTTGCCCTCTTTACATTCCCTTTTGTTTCGATTCAACCCTAACAGAATTTTCCTTTACTTGATTTTCCACTTTATTGCTCTGTAATAAAGCTTACATTTAAATACATAAGCTTTCGATTAAGCCTTAAGCTATTTAATGTTTCAATAGAATTTCAACTTTATAAGTAAAGGATAGAGTGTATTTTTGCATCTGTCTTGTATTGGGTAATTTAAATGCCATTCAATATCGTTCAGTTAACCTTATTTTTACGAAAGATGTCGCCATGTTTAGAGTGCCGTGTCAAATACATATACACAAGTTTAATAGTATTAAAATTCCTTGAATAATGAAATACAGATCTAATTGGAGACATTCTTCTCAAGGTGGGTGTAGCGTGAAGAACAGAAGAGCATGTATGATACGGTTAATGGGTGTGAGTAAAGCAAAAGAGATTTGTCACCCGTTCCAGGTGGCGATCGATAGTCTGCTATCCCGTTAGGGACGTAAAGGCGTGAATATATTTATGGTAATGTAAAAAATCTTTGTTCTTATTTCTAATATACAATCACGTTAATTTGCTATCAAATTATTACAACGTTGGTATATTTTGGTGTAAATCTGTGATATGAAGTTATAATAATAATGAAGTTATAATAGTCATAATAATGTATATATACTTGTCATAAAATAGTCAGTATTCAAAAATAAACGGTTACGGTGAGGGAAAACATCGTGAGGAAAGATACCTATTCACCAAACAGTAATAGTGCTTGTAAATTGCGACATGGCTTAACACCTGTCACATTGAGTACTGACTATCTGGTTAACACGTGGGTTTGAGGTGGCCATAGAATTACTACCTTCGCAACTGCGGAGATGGACACCTGAACCCCTGACTACCCGCAAGGGTTAATGGTCGTGAATGCGTATATATTCAAAAATATACAACCGAATACTGTCAAAGTTTCCAAAAATAAGCATATTAAGGTATGTTTGAATTCTTAATTTTTAAAGTTGACTGACGATGCAATGTTACCGATGTTCTGTCCAAGCTCTTAAGAATTAACTCCTTTATGTTGAAAAAACCTTTAGTTCCAAAACCCAACCCTCTTTAACACACATATATGTACACGTTACAGACACTCGTTTATTATAGTTTTTATCGCAATGATTAATGGTCTTTGGGGAATTATTCTCAAAATGAACGTTTTCTATTTAAAGCTACGAGGGTGATTTTGAAAAGTGATTGGTATTGTTATACATACATATATAAACATAATAGCGACCCGCTCCGGCTTCGCACGGGTATAAAATAAATAGCCTACTACACTATTTAATGGATGTCATTATACATATAAACCTTCCTCTTGAATCATTCAATCTATTAAAAAAACCGCATCAATATCCGTTGCGTAGTTTCAAAGATTTAAGTATACAAAGGGACATAGGGACAAAGAAAGCGACTTTGTTTTATACTATGTAGTGATAACTACTATGATAAACTAAAGTATGCCAAAACAAGACATTTACAGCTTAAGACCTAAACAATCGATATTTAAAAAGAAAAATGAAAAGTTTAAGTTTATTTTTCAAAGCAACCGGGTTCGATTCCCGTACTGGATACAGTTATTTTGTCAAATAACGTATGAATGCAGTTTTTTTTCATCAAAATTGATAACATGGTTCCTAAGAACAAATCTTCTTATCTCTTATAGTTTCAGACTTTCCCATACTGACCGTTTTGAATGCGCCACCCCGTATATTGAAGTATATACATTACACATTTAATTAACTTACTTTCGGTGTCAAAAGCATCTCTGAGATTAAATATGTTTCCTTGAATGATATTCGTTCGGCCCGTACTAGTCTGGAACGTAAAAAGATTGTTAAATAGCTGCCATTCTTCACAGATTAATAAATAAATAATATAATATTTGGACATTATTACACTAATTGAACTAGTCCCTTGGTAAGTACATTTAAGACTTGTGTTAAGGCACTAGTCAACGTATGTTTAAGAAATGTATATATATATTATATATAGATAAATACATATATAGCATATATAATCAACGACCAGACTGGAAAGCAGTAGAAAAGCGTAGTTCTTAACTCTGCCTCCACCGGGAATCGAACCCGGGACCTCACGATTAGCGTTCAGTTGTCTAACCGATCGCGCCATGGAGGTCGTCAAACGTCGGATATTATTGTTGAAGCGACTAAGGGACTAGGGGTGAAAGGGATCACTTAGGCAATGGACTAGCAACCTGTCACCAATGTTCCATATGACATCACAGCCCAATCTTTATGCTAAAAGTGACATAGGAATTAGTCTCTGAGGTTCTGTCCACTCCGAAAGGGATTAAAGCATGTTAATGTATATGTATCTATGTATAAACCTAACACACCTCAACTCCTGTTAACCCCCTTGGGAATTCAGACCGTGGTGTATGTTAATTACTTTGGAGACCAATTATACGCCAATCTTCTCTAATTAGGTATTGTGTTTAGATTAAGGTCGGAAGAGATTAAAATATCACATTAACCATCATTTCATTTCGTAATGCGGTTGAGATTATTCAAAAAGGTATTGTATACAGACTGGGACGTAAAAAGAATGCTAACTAGCTGCCGTTTTTCCTGGCATGTCGTAGGAGGTAGTGACTAAAGGACTAGGGTTTTATGGAATCTATTGGGCGATAGGCTAGCAACCAGTCTCCAATATTCCATATGACATCAAAACCCCAATATACATGCTACTAAGTGGGCAATAAGATTTTTCATATTTCCAAGGTTCTGTCCACCCTGAAAGGGATAAATGGACGTGAATGCATATGTATTATGTAATAAGCGTGAGTGAAGTAAGAGAGATTTATCAGGTTTGTTCAAGTTGGCGATCGATAGCCTATGTCAATCCCGTCGAAGCAGTAGAGGTTTGAATATATGTATATAATAATAATAATAAAAAGCGTTTATTTACAGCCACAAGAACAAACACGATGCAAAACGTTTACTTCTGCATGTTACTGTCGCAGCAAAAGGGTTCCAACTCAGTTGGGTATGTTGCATTTGATAACAAACGTCTATGGTCCGACAACAAAGTCAGCAGCTCGGTCAAAGTTGAAAATACAAATAATTATTTTCGGCTGAATATTTAGTCAATTGTCATGCCAAACTAGTTAAATATGTTTGCTTTGGGATTATATTTGCTTCCACTTCGTTTTTCTTCGGTAGTAGCGGCTGGTGGCGTTGATGTAACCATGGCGACTGAATAACAAGTGCAAACGCCGTAGCATCAGTGTTTGTACTTCAGCCGACATAACCTTAGTGGTGAATGGCTTGATAAAGAAAAAAGAAACAAACGCTACGCTGGTCTAATAATATGTACTACATGTAAGAAAATTTGTGATATTGTCAGTCTCTGTAAAATTATGTTACTTCTTGTTACATATATACAAAAGGCAGCTACTTACATTCCATTAAGATCCCAGTCTAGCAAGGGACTTATCCCATTTAAGACCCTTTTAAAATACTTAGTTATACCTTTTCGATACAAAGATGGGAAAGGGTGAATAAATTTAAATCTTTTCATTCATTCAATTTGAATCACTCCACTTATATAAACTAACGTATTTGTGTTCATATGAGGTAAACAGAATCTTAAGGTAGCCTTGTCAATAGCATAGACTTCTATAAAAAAAAATAGCATAGAATTCTATAAAGAATTTTTTTAAAAGATTTGTATAACCGGAGTATTTTTTTAAAATACGCTCCTGCCTCTATCCTAACAAACCAATATTGTTTCATTTCCATATTTTTAACTACACATACACACTCGGTACATAATATGTTTATTAGATACTGATATATATCTAGAGTGTATGAGAAGATGTATGAATGTCAAAGAAGCGAAAGTGGTCTGTCAGGATCGGGACAAAAGGGGATCCGTGATCTCCGCCTACCCCTCTACAGGGAATCAGGCGTGATGTGTTTGTATGTATGTATATTGATATAATATGCTATTATCTATAAAAAAACATTTTGTAAAATTTGCAGTTGTCCGTAATTACTTTGCTGCCATCGATGTTGTCAAATGAATAAATAATAATACTAATACTATTCGGGACACTATTACACCAATCGAACTAGCCCCTGGATAAGTTTTATTAAGACTCAACGTATATTTAGAAATATATACTTATTATATATAGGTAGACACATATTATATAGTATATGTAATAAAAAACAAGACTGGAAATCAGAACAAAAGTTCATAAATCTGTATAATAACTCACGATTAGGTGTTGAATCAATCGTGCCACGGAATAATATCATTAAAATCGTAAATAATCGAAATATTGTACGAGTACATACAAACGGCGGTTACGTAGAGGCCGACCTAATAAGACATATAACAGTCAGATAGACGCTATATTGAAAAAAAGTGACGTTAGGTGAACCTATAACCGCCAAGAGTGTATGAGAAAATGTATGAATGTCAATGAGGCAAAAGTGGTCTGTCAAGATCGGGACAAATGGGGATCCGTGATCTCTGCCTACCTCTCTACAGTGAATCAGGCGTGATGTGTATGTATGTACATTCAAAATAACCTTATTATACTTTCCTCTTAAGTAGTGTAAGGGCTAAAGACAGCTGGAAACATCTTATTAAGTCTCTAACCCGCTAAAAGCAACAAGGGTGAATAAATTTAAGTCCATCATTGATTTAATCAGGAACGTTCGACTTGATAGATTCATTCTGTTACACCCTCTGCTATATGCGTGGATACACTTCGGAGATTTTTTTAGGTAGCATTTACATATATACATATCTATATATTATTTTAAGATATAAACTTAATGGTAAATACATATAGATACTAAAAAGACAAACTCGGATAGTCAGAGGTTCAGGTGTCCATCTCCGCAATTGCGAAGGTAGTAATTCTATGGCCACCTCGAACCCACGTGTTGACCTGATAGTCAGTGCTCAATGTGACAGAAGGTAAGCCATGTCGCTTTACATGCACTTACTATTACTTGTTCGGGGAACAGGTAGGTTTCCTCACGATGTTTTCCCTCATCGTAGTATTCGGTGGATTTTGCAAATATTTATGTATGCAAGTGTAGGAACTAAATTTAATGGTAATTACATGCATTTCTTTCTGATTGTTATAAGAAGCCCGAGTGAGATAAATTTATTGATAAATTGAGTGGCAATTTGAGAAAAATATACTATATCAATGTATAATAATGTATATAATAATTTAAAACTATGTTACTGACATGACTATTAGCACTGTAGACTATTCTATTCACGATTCAAAATAACGCATTTGTGATGACATAGTACTTTTGTGACAGATTGCTAACCAATCACACAATACATTCCATTACCCCTAGTCACTTAGTAGCCTCTTACGATATACCAGAAAGAACGGCAACTACTTAGCATTCTTTTAACGTCCCTTACCAAAATGCCTTTGAAATAAAACATAATAAAAACCGTACTACGACCCAGTCGAGTCGTAGCAGCATTTTTATTCACCACGGGGCCATAAGTAGCAATAAATGCTACGAAATATATTGTACTCGAAACGGCGAAAGGAAAATAGGCTTTAGGATAAAACGTTTATTTTGACATTGTGTAGCGCACTTTATCTTGTTTGGGAGACTTATTGGTTGGTGTTAAGTTGGGATTTTTAGGGTGTGATTAGCTGGTTTTTTTAAGGAGGCTCGTAATATAATAAGAGATTAAGTAGGCATGTATTTGAGTAATAATCTGTCAATCATATACGTTTTGTCTTTTATATATTAAGTTTTTTATTCTTCCTTTCATATAAATTTTTTTCTTTTCCATCTTAAGTACAAATACTACAACTACACAGTAATCCTAGTATCTAAGCTATATGTGCAGAAATAATTATGTTTCTGTGTAATTTGGTTTTTGTAACTGGCACTGGGGAAAAAATCCTGTAAGCCGGAGTTTCTTGTTGGTTCTTCTCCGAGACAGGGCTTCCGAACCAACGGTAGAATTTCAATGCTAAGAGACAACCAGTGTCAGGCATTTGACTTTCAATGAATGTACTGTGCTTGTACTTATGTTGAATACTTTTTTTACTTTTACTTTAATAACAGAATGTGCTAGTCTGAGACATAAAAAAATACTAGCTACCTGATTTCTTCTCGGATATTTGTACCCTAATAATTATGATTTAGGAGTGATTACAATTTAGCAATGGCCTAGCTATCTATTCTTGCTATTACATACACATCTTGCCTGATTCCCTGTAGATGGTTAGGTGTCTTGCTATTAATTTAATGTTATATATAATTCTTTAATCAGATCAATTGATTTTTATGTTATGTATTTCTGGTGAACTTATGATTGTACTTATATTTCGAAAATTAGGAGATTCTATGTAATATCAATATGACTCTTGTAAATAAAATAATATTGTAACCTTATCAAAATATTATTAACAAAATATATTAAATATTTTTGAGGAAATATGTATATCTCTATTTATCTATCCACCCCAAAACGAAAAGCCCGACCTTCTCCTCTATTTTTGAACCTTATTAACTAAGGCACAAAACATACCTTCAAACCCCTACAACTAAGCAATAGAGACACAAGTACAAAGCCCCTCAACCGCCGTCATAAGTAGTGCATTTACGAAAGGCAAATTCAATTTACACACGCCACTGGATAGGCAACTATAATGGGAGACCTCCGCTTAACTGGAGTGAGATTAATTCGATAATTTAACTCAATTTGTCCTCATATAATTAGAATGTATAAGTGCTTTCATAGTTTAGGGTGGTAGTAGAATATATGTAAAGAAAAATAGTGTAATTATAATAATAATTCTTTATTGAAACACCACAATACTACTGTATAGTATTATATTATCTGTGACAATACATTAAATGACACAATAGTACTGACGAATAAATACAATACAAAATTAAATAAGAAACATGTTATACACGACTAAGTTATTATATTAAAATTACCAATTAGATTTAAATGTCAGTCAATTAGTGTGTGAATACATTAACGTCCTTTATTCCTTTTACGCTGGACAGAACTTTTACTTTGAATATTGGGGGTTGCGAAGTCATAATGGAACAGCTGACAGGTTGCTAGTCCATAGCCCAATACATCCTATTAACCCCTAGTCTCTTATTCGCCTCCTATGTCATACTGAGAAGAAAGGGAGCTAGTTAGCATGCTTTTCACGTCCCAGACTATAGATATACTATAAGCAGACCTTTAATAAACTTTTTGACGACCTCCGTGGTGCGATCGGTTAGACATCTGAACGCTACTCGTGAGGTCCTGGGTTTGATTCCCGGTGGAGGCACAGTTAGGAACTACGCTTTTCTTCTGCTTTCCAGTCTGGTCGTTGATTCTATATGCTATATATATATTTATCTATGTATAATACTCGTACATTTCTTAAATATACGTTGAGTAGTACTCTTAATACAAGTCTTAAAATGTACTTACAAAGGGTTAAGTCAATTGGTGTATTAATGTCCAATTATTATTGTTTATTATAAACCTTCCTAGTTTTGACGTCACATGTCAGGATAGTAAAGTAAGTAAAAACAGCTGATAACATTCCACCCTAGTCCCTCACAAAACATCGTTCCACATGCAAACGTTTTCCTAATCTCTGTACACCCTAATGAGATTGGTTAGGGTGAGGGTGCATGGAAATGAGGTTGGATATACCTCCTTTCATGCGATAAGTGTTATTTCATACTACGAATTTGCTACGAGACAATTTGGCTTAATTGTTTGCTTATGTCCTTTTATCTTTTGGGGTGGATAGAAGTTCGTTCACGACCATTAACGCTAGCGGGGTAGTCAGAGATTCAGGTATCCATATCCACAATTGCAGAGGTAGTAATTCTATGACCAGATAGTTAGTACTCAATTTGACAGGTGATAAGCCATGTCGCCATTTACAAGCACTAACTATTACCTGTTCAGGGAACAGGTAGGTTTCCTCACGATATTTTCCCTCACCGTAGTATTTGACGCATTACGTAATTGAAATTTTATAACAAAAATGTACATAAAAGTTCATTAAACTTCATATTCATTGGTACATGCTCAAGCGGGATTTCAACCCTGTACCCACTGGTACAGAGTCAAGCCCCAAACAAGGTTAGTCGAATTAACGTGCAGATAATTTTTATCTGTTCAAGGTATAAATGGCGTTATGACAGCAGTAATAGGGAATATTGTTCACACTTATCACGCCAATTTCGCTACAAAGTGTACTCAGAGATTTAGAATCCCAATTCGTCTTTTATGACAAACAACTTTCGCTTCTGACATCTGTATACACTCGACGGTTATAGGTACTTCTAACATCACCTTTTTTGATGTTTTATCTATCTGACTGTCATATGTCTTATTGGACCGACTCTGAAGTAGATAGTGATTAGTCATTATTTTGCTATAATAATGTGTTTTATAATGACGCATTTTATGTCTTTATAATTCTGTGCATCCTAAATAACTTGATTATATGTATGTATGGTTGACAAATTAATAAACTGTATTGTAAGCAAAATAAATTTGGCAGAATCATCCAAATAATAACGATAAACCTTTATTAAAATACCCACATGGACACGATAATATGAAAGAACAAATAATGCATACAATTTATATAAAATTTAACAATAAGGTATCAAAATTTAATTAAACAAGACAAAAGTTACATTCAGTCAAATAATATTTCATATTAACTTTTCATTACAATATTTGTTATGGCAATCTCAAAGGGTTAAGGCTCTAATTTTCAGCTGGCAGCCCAACGAGGGTAGATTTACAAAATGACACAAATGTGCTCTCTGTACCAAAAACGATAATGGTATAAATATATGTATATACCCATACCTAACATGCCTTCGAAATTTCGGAGATGGGCATTCAAGCCTTTGACTACCCCGCCATAATAAAAAAGGGAGTGTGTATACAAAAGTCGTGAAGCGTATGTATATATATATATATATAAATATATATATATGATAAATGTCCCGTGCTATTTTGGGACGTAAAAATAATGACAACTAGTTGTCGTTCTTTCCGGCATGTCGTAATAGGCGACTAAAAGACTAGGGTTCAACGGAATCTATAGAGCGATAGGCTAGCAACCTTTTATGAATAATCCAAATGACATCAGAATTCCAATATTCATGCTAAAAAGTGGTTTAGGTGATATAATTGGGTATCCAAGGTTTTGACCACCCAGAAAGGAATTGAAGGACGTGAATTTATATGTACACTAGTGACCCGCTCCGGCTTCGCACGGGTATAAAATATATAGCCTACTCCACTATTTAATGGATGTTATTATACATTTAAACCTTCCCCTTGAATCACTCTAGTTATTAAAAAACCGCATCAAAATCCGTTGCGTAGTTGCAAAGATTTAAGCATACAAAGGGACATAGGGACAGAAAAAGCGACTTTGTTTTGTACTATGTAGTGATATGTATGTATGTATGTCTATATATGCTTAATCTCTCCCTAAACCAAATTTATAAAAATATATTAGCAATTCGCCAATTTGATTGCGAGGGGAGAATTTATTAAATTCACATAAATATTTCTTCTATTAACTTAACGCTTTATTCAATTTACGTTTTTCATTACAAACCTTAATCTTTAAGCTAATGTAACACGACTGTTTTACTTTGTGGTAAATGCATGTTGATGGTTCCTTCTCTAATATTTGATTCTCCAATATAGTAGACTATATAAATTTAATATCAACTTATGAGTGTATCTGCTTTAGGTATTGTAAAGTCATTATCATATATTAAACGTGAGAAATCAGGGTTCGATTTCCGGACGAGGCCGAGTTAAGAACTACCCTTTTCTTTTTTTTACAGATTGGACATTGATTTAATAATACGTCTTAATTATACGTTGACCAGTACCCTTCACACAAGTCTTAAATGTATTTCACAAAGGGTTAGTTCGATTGGTGTAATAGTGTCCTAAATATTATTGTATCATTGTAAGGACTTAAGTTTTACTAAAAGAGTCCAAGAAATCTCTTAAGTTTTATCTAAAAGAACATTTCAAACTACAATGGCAATATATGTTTGTATACTGAGTTCCATGCTAATTTGGGACTTATTAAAAATGCTAACTAGATGCTGTTCTTCCCCGCATGTTGTAGGAAAAGAAAACCCGGGTATTCAATGGAATCTGTAACTAATGTTCCATGTGATATCACAACCCCAATATTCATTGCTAAAAATAAGTTACCTAGAAGAGATAATCACGTCTCCAATGTTCTGTCCACCCCGAAAGGGATTAAAGAACGTGAATGTACATGTAAAAGGTATTATTTCGTCCAAAATGGTAGCTAATCCTAACAAAAGATGGCGCAATAATCCTTTTTCTCGTCAAAGTGACGTCCATTTAAACCATTTTCGTTTTCACTCCTAAACGGAATTCATATTCGTATCTTTTGTGTTTTTGTTTCTCTTTTTTTCAACGATTTTCAGAGATCTGTGGAATAAAGTGCTCAAATATTTACGTTCTTAAATTTGGTCAAACTTTCGTATTATTATAAAAACAAACACGTTCAGCACTATTAACCACCACAGCGCAGTCAAAGGTTAACTAGCTTATTTCTGACATACTTACATACAAATATTCACGCCTCTACATGCCCTACGGGATAGGCAGAGACTATCAATCGCCACCTGGAATGATCCTGACAAATATCTCTTGCTTCACTCACACCTATTAACCTTCTCATTCATGCTCTTCTGTTCTTATACACCAAAAAATGTTGTGTTTATTAAATCACGATTCCAAATATTTTAAAGTACCAAAAATGAATATATTATACAAACAGCTACTTACAGCCATTCTAAACCAAACCTGCCCAACACCCTTCTAGCAATAAATCCTCATACCTAAACTACACAAATACAACATTTTACGAGCACTAAATATAAATCTAGCACCCAATTCGGGGGTCCGTTCCCAAATATATTTAAGTAGCAATTTGTTTCGCAATTTATTCCTCCGTCCCACATACGGAACCCTTTCGTATATCCGACACGCACTTAACCCATTTTTCTTGCTTTGTTGTTTTAGAGCTTGTAAGGGTTATTTAGACATTATATTGCGTATGGGATTTTAAACTCTAATACATATGTATGAAGATCGATTTCTAGTGGCAATTGCTTAATTTGATCAATCTTATACTTTTATAAATAACACATTTACGAAATGCGTCGAATACTACGATGAGGGGAAACATCGTGAGGAATCGTATTAGTTAGTGCTTGTACATGGCGACATGGCTTACCACCTACTTTGAGTACTGACTATCTGGTCAAAGCATGGGTTCGAGGTGGCCATAGAGTTAGTATCTCCGCGATTGCGTAGATGGACACCTGAACCTCTAACTAACTTACATGGGGTAAAGGTCGTGAATGCGTTTGTTTTTTGTCTGTTATACTTTGGTCACTGCATAGGATAAATAGTGACAATAAGACCATAAATATGCCTAAAAGATTTGAATAACCTGTCAGTAATAACCTATCATTCATACATATACATTAACGTCTTTTAATCCCTTTCGGGGTTGGACAGAACCTTGGAGACATGAGAACATCTCTTTGGTTACTTATTAGCATGAATATTGGAGTTTTTCCTATGGAACATTAGTAATAGGTTGCTAGCCCTCCGCCCAATAGATTCCATTGGCTCATAGTCTCTTAGTCGCCTCCAACAACGGAAGAACGGCAGTTAGTTAGCATTCTTTACATTATTGGGAAAGAGTTTACGAATATTTCATACTCTTTTAGTAAATCAGTTCTTTAATGTATAACTACTAAAAAGTAGCAGTCAATAATGCCATTTTAAAATTATTTATAACTAGCAACCCGCTCCGGCTTTGCACGGGTATAAAATATATAGCCTACTCCACTATTTAATGGATGTTATTATACATATAAACCTTTCTCTTGAATCACTCTATCTATTACAAAAAATTCATCACAATCCGTTGCGTAGTTTCAAAGATTTAAGCATACAAAGAGACATAGGGACAGAGAAAGCGACTTTGTTTTATACTATGTAGAGATGATGTAATATTTATGATTGTATCCAGAAATCTTAGTTTCTTATACATCTATCTCACACCGAAAAGAAAGGTATATACTCATTCTACTAAATCCCAGGCTATCACGGTAACAGAGATATTGTCACGCATTTACCATATACAATAAGAGCCATAAGTCTAGACTTTTACGACATAAACGTGACCTAATATATTGGTGATTTGTGACACTCAATGATTATATGAATACCTATGCTGATTTGGAGACTTGAATTATTAAAGACATTATATGTCGTAAACCTTTTATCTTATTTTTTTTATATATTGATTCAATATTTTATAAAACAATACATACATATACATAACGCTTGATTCCCTATATAGGGGTAGGCAGAGATCACAGATCCCCATTTGTCCCGATCCTGACAGGCCAATTTCGCTTCAATGACACTCATACATCTTCTCATAGACACTTGGCGGTTATAGGTACACCTAACGTCACCTTTTTCAATATAGCGTCTATCTGACTGTCATACTACGATGAAAGGACATACATTTTATTTACATACAACCAAATAACATACATACATACGTTTCACGACTTGTGTATACACTCTCCCTTTTTTATTATGGCGGGGTAGTCAGAGGCTTGAATACCCATCTCCGAAATTTCGAAGGATTGTTAGATATGGCATGTTAATCCCGACTCTGGCATGTACCAATGAATGAAATTTAAATGTGTTTTTCATTTACGTACAAATAACTACAGTT
The DNA here is from genome assembly GCA_030578115.1 of Leucoptera coffeella. Taxonomy (NCBI): domain Eukaryota; kingdom Metazoa; phylum Arthropoda; class Insecta; order Lepidoptera; family Lyonetiidae; genus Leucoptera; species Leucoptera coffeella. Next base: position 448,835 of record JAMBLF010000030.1, on the reverse strand, counting down.
GTGACAAAAGTCAGCAACCTATCTATCTGGGCAAACAAAAGACAATCGGCGGCTGGCAGCGTCATGCGAGGCCATAGACAAACGAAGCCTCTCTACGGATGGGGTTTCGAGTCCCACTTTAACAACCAATTGGTAAAGAGTAGAGGTTGGATAGACTAGACGGGAAATAACTGTTATTAGGAATATGGAAAGAAGTATTAAGGATTACAACACTATTTAAATACCTTATAACTTACACTTTACATGGATAATATAAAATATTATGAATACAAATTTAAAAGCAATATTTATACGTATATATTATACGGTGATCACGTAATGTTGGTTCCAGTGGATAAATCGGAATAATGTACTGTGAACGATAGTCACCACGTTTTTACTGGCTATTTCAGAAAATTTTAGCGTTTAAGTGAGCAAAGACTGTATACAAAATATCTCAAACCTCAAAACACTGAAAAGAAAATCATATACTCCATTCAAAGTCTAGTCTATTTTCCACTATAGTCTGCGCTAAGTGAAATTGAATATCTGCGGCGGAGGCTTTTTATATCTAGTCGCTTCTGAATATGTCAGTTGCGGATCCGCTACAGCCTTTTACAGGGTAACTTAATTGAAAAAGCCTGAAGCTGCGGAAGTATGGAGAAAAATTTGTTTTCATACATGCACTCACGGAGTGCAACCCTTTTTATATTAAGAGGTTTAACAAAGGTTAAATATTGAAGTGTGTTTTTACATTTGTTAATTTTGAAGTATAATACTTTTTTGTTGATATCCAATGTTACTTACGTGATTTATGACGCTTATAAAGTATAATTGTTGTGTTGTGTTAAATTATAAATTTTTACGAATAATACTTTCGGGGTACTGAAAAATATTATCCATAATAGTAATTTTGGTTTTTGATTAGTAATATTTTTTATTATTGATGACTTGACTTCAAACATAGTACCGTTTAACATACATCCACTATAGTAAATCTTCGTCTATAAATTCCTTTTTAATTCTTGGTAAATTGCTAACAAAACCAACTTTACCTAAAATCTCTTAACCTCATTTTTCAACTAAAAGCAGCTAGTTACACCATTCCATACCAAATTCTCCATTACAATCCAGTCCCTGATTTAATACCTAACAAGACATAAAAAATCATAACACCCTGTCAGTCGATGATTAAAATTTCGGCTCTGTCAGTGGAAAAGCGACTTTGGGCCCTTAACTCAAAGTCCGAAGTCAGTTGCCTGTTTAAGATTTCATGACAGGGCCTAAAATGGCTTCAAATGTGCAATGTCAGTAACCATATAAAGCTTCGAATGTTTGGAGGGGTATCGTTGTGTTGCGACAGTCTAGTAGTTAAAGTAATACTAAGTTAAAAAAAAAGTAAAATGTAACTTTAGAAAGAGCGGGTCAACTCTAATACAGGCTTCATAAGCTTAAAAGGGAACTCATAATGTATTTTATATTGTAATTTCTAAAATAAACAATTATTGTTTTTTTTTTAATTTAGTGGTTCTTGAGGAGAATGTAAAAGATGATTAAGGGTAGTAAGATGTAGTATTTGGTATATAGCGATCGTGTTAGAAATGGTCAATAATGCGTTGTAATTTAGGTATAAAGATCGTATAGTATAATTAGTTGATGAGCTGTCATAAAATATACATATTAATATTATCACAAATCTTTTAGTAGTGCTAAAGATAACCTAGGAAATATGTCTGTTAATATTATATAATAACTATGTATACACATAGTATATCTTATACAGCATAATACAATTAAACTCATTTCTATATTGTGTATATATATGACGCTTCCAAATCGGTAAACACTATTCGGCTTTCGTTTATACAATTGATACATTTTTATGCAAGAGTTTACAATTTCGACGTAGCTCAGTAATTTGACATAGCTCAGTTGTTTCGGGATTGACTTTGTATAATATACCAATAGCATATAACATATACCAATGGGAATGCAGTTTAATGAATTACTATGCTACATTTTCGTAATGAAAATACATTTACGAAATGCGTCGAATACTACGGTAAAACACTATGAGGAAACCTAATAGTTAGTGCTTGTAAATGACGATATGGCTTGCCGCCTGTCACATTAAGTACTTTTTGTTCACACGTGGGTTCGAGGAATTGCGATCCGCGGTTGCGGAGATGGATACCTGAACCTCTGACTACCCCGCAAGTATAAATGGTCGTACGCGTTTGTCTTTTAGTTTACAAATACGAGATTCCTTTTTAAATGAAACCATAAGAATATCTCAACACAACTCAATCACACAATCGACTTAACAACCACCATAGTACCTCGCCACCCAATACTTCCCTTCTGAGCTATAATTCAGTTGCCGATCGAGCGTTCGCATTTAGGCTTGAGGCCTCCACTTCTATTGCTCTTCAGGGACATACGTGTTCAGAGGTTGTGTAAGGAGTTATACGATGAATGACCGGACTTTTAAATAACAGTGCAATATCAATTCAGTAACAGTGTGGGCAAAAAAGAGAAAACAAACGCGTATACGACCATTCACAAATGCGAGGTAGTGAGAAGTTCAGGTGTCCATCTCCGCAATTGCGAAGGTAGTAGTTCTATAGACACCTCGAAACCACGTGTTAACCACATAGTCTGGACTCAATATGGCAGGTAGTTCAATTCAGTTTTGGTGTGTATGTATGAACAGTGTGAAGTTGTTCGTAAAATAGCGTAAAGCCTTAATATAGCGAAGTTTGTCACTTTTACAAATCTACTACCAACTTCACACTATTGCTGTAGTGATGCTACAACTTCACACGTGAACTACGATGCTACCATGCATAAGTAGATTTCATCCCCTGTATAAATGATTGACTTATGACTGACTTTGTACAAAGTCAAGTAGGAATTAAAATACTTGTCCAGTTGTGTTTTTAAGCATATCTGTCTATAACCAATATTTAGGTTGGCGCATTCAAAACGGTCAGTATGGGAAAGTCTGAAACTATATAAGATACAAAGATTTGTTTCTAGGTTACCTAAACGCAAAAAACTAAGCAAAACCCAGCATACACTTGAACAAGTAACATTACATCGAAACCTTTTCTAAGCACAACTAAGTTCACTCGAACATACAATTCAGTTGTTTATCCTGTAACTTGACGTGGCAGGAGTAAAGGCTGTGTCGCGTTTTATCCCGAAAACTGCCCCATTCCCGCGGGAAGGCTAACGGGATTTTCTACGGGTCACTTGCAACTGCGGGCAAAAGAATAAAGGCATTCGTATGGCCCTTTTATTCGTAGTATTAAAGTGATTTTTTTGTGTATTGTGATTGTGTTATGGTTTTGTTGTGTGGCATTTAAATGGAATGTAAGTGGGTGTATTTTGTTTCACATACATATATATATATATATGCTTCACGATTTGTGTATACACACTCCCTTTTTTACTATCTCGGGGTAGTTCAAAGCTTGAGTTGCCATATCAAAAATTTTGAAGGCATGTTAGGTATGAGCCCTTTAAAACCCTTTTGTTGGCTATATAGAGAGCACCTAAAGTGATAGATAGTGAACCGCATCGCCGTATACAGACACTAGCTATTACCTATCTCAAGGTAGATTTCCTTGCGACATTTTCCCTCAACGTTAGCGACTTATGTACGTAAATGAAAAACACTTTTTTACATTTCATTAATTCGTATGCAGACTATTAATCGCTATCTGGAATGTTACAGACAAATGAATCTTTAATTTTGCCCATTAATCTTATCATTCTATTGTCACACTGCATACACGCTACGTTAATAGATTAGTTATATAATCATTTCATACATTTTAATATCAATAAAACATCTAATGCATTACATTAATTGGTACATTGCGACCTCCATAGCGCAATAGGTTAAGCCACTAAATGCTAATCGTCAGGTCCTGGTTTCGAATCCCGGTGGAAGCAGAGTTAAAAACTACGCTTTCCTTTTGCTTTCTTGTCTCATTTTGATTATATGTGCTATATATGTATTTATCTATATATAATAAGTATATATTTCTTAACTATACGTTGACTAGTACCCTTAACACAAGTCTTAAATAAACTTACCAAGGGGCTAGTTCAATTTGTGTAATAGTGTCTCAATTATTATTTAATATTATTTCATTCATTGGTACATCATGAAATTCCAATCTGAACATCTAATAAGTAGTCAAATATCTTGCCTTAAAAACTACAGCCGTTACCAAATACATTAAACATAACAATTTCATGACTATCCCAAAAAAATCCACAACAAAACCCCAACATCTCTCACAAGTAAATCATATTCGCACGCAACAATAGCAGCTACGGATCCGGAAGCTGGAAGTGTTGTCCATGGCCCATTAATCGCGGTGCACGCCATAAAGCCTTCCCCATAAAGCCTTCCCCATTCGATTAACCTTGTTCAGAGAAAAGTTTGATATGGCAGTGTTTATTACAGGCTCTGGAATGCTCTGGAATATGGTGCTTGTAATTAATGTTGATGTATGGTAAGGCATCTTGAACATTGTCTTTTGGTTTATGAGACAAGCCATAAATATTTTACAGTGCATGTCATTAAGGCACTAATGTTCCACAATAACAAGAAAACCCCAATGTTTATAATAAATAATGACCTAAGAGATATTATATCTCCGAGGTTCTGTCCACCCCGAAAGGGATTAAAAGACGTGAATTTATGTGTATATGTAATCAAGTTTTAAAAGATAAAGGTATTCGACAGTCAGAGAGACTTTATATTGAAAAAGGCTGCCGATATCTATAACCACCGAGTGTATGAGTGTCAATGAAGCGAGAAGTTGTTTGTTAGGATCTGGAACGACCAGGACATATGGGGATCCGTGATCTCTGTCTCTCCCTACAGGAAATCAAACATCTCGTGTATCTGCTCATGTATTAAACATTAGATCTAACTCCTTTCTTACCTCTTACGACGTGCTATAAATATTTACAATCCTGCTTGTTTCTTTTCAGTTTTAAAACGTTTACAAGTAAACAACAAAGAAATTTAAAATACAAACTGATTTTTTCTTTCAAAAAGCGTTCAATTGATTTATAGTTGAATTTAAAGATGGAAACAGAGTTATCCCAAAGTCAAATTCACTTGTACCAAATCTATTTTGCTTTGGCAACGAAACAAAAGAAATATTCCATTTGAAACGAAACTAATTCAATTAGAGAAAGGTTGTTTTCGTTTTGCGAGAAACCTTTTTGGTGTTTCGACGAGAAAGTCAAGGTTTGTACAAGGTTTGATACATACATACATGTATGTATATAGATAGTAAATCCATTGTGGAAAATCACAGATCTTCTTTAGTTAAGAATTATAAAAAACTAGCGCTAAACCCGCTCCTACTTCGCACGGGTATAAAATATATAGCCTACTCCACTATTTAATGGATGTTATTATACATATAAACCTTCCTCTTGAATTACTCTATCTATTAAAAAAACCGCATCAAAATCCGTTGCGAAGTTTCAAAGATTTAAGCATACAAAAGGATATAGGGACAGAGAAAGCGACTTTGTTTTATACTATGTATTGATAATAATATTAAGGTCACTATTGCACCAATTGAACTAGACCCTTGTTAAGTACATTTAGGTCATGACAAACGCGCATATGACCAGTAACCCTTGCGGCGTAGTCAAAGGTTCAGGTGTCCATCTCCACAATTGCGAAGGTAGTAATTCTATGGCCACCTCGAACCCACGTGTTGACCAGATACTCAATGTGACAGGTGGTAAGCCATGTCGCCATTTAGAAGCACTTACTGTTAGCTGTTCGAGGAACAAATAGGTTTCCTTACGATGTTTTCCCTCAGCGTAGTATTACGTGGTAAATCACAGGTTTTCTTTAGTTATAGATATAATAATTATATTGAGGACACTATTACGCCATTTGAACTAGCCCCTTGATAACTTCATTTAAGACTTGCGTTAAGGGTACAAGTCAACGTATGTATAAGAAATATATGTATATTTATATATAGTTCAATACATGATTATATATGCTATATTTGTATTGACGCTTTTCTTCTGCTTTCCAGTCTGGTTGATTAACCAGACTGTAAAGCAGAAGAAAAGAGTAGTTCTTAACTCTGCCTCCACCGGGAAACGAACTCGGGACCTCACGATTAGCGTTCAGACGGCTAACCGAAAGTGCCACGGAGGTCGTCGAGATTCGTTACCTTGGTCACTTATTAGGCTGAATATTGGGGTTGTGATGGCATATGGAATATTGGTGACAGGTTGCTAGCCTATCGCCCAATAGATTCCATTGACCCCTAGTCCCTAAGTCGCCTCCTATAACATACCAATACCATAACCGTACCAGTATAACATACCTCCTATAACAACGGCAGCTAGTTAGCATTCTTTTTACGTCACCCACTATTATTTAATTCTCAAAACCATCGAGAACTATATTAGATATAACAATTTCCAACCGACCATAATGTGTCCCACATTATTAACATTAAAATAATTAAGAGCTTGAGTTTTCAGCAAGACTTGGGTTCTAGCCAAGAGGTTTGTTCACGATTTAAGGGACACTCAACTAGATAACGGGCCTTTTTGCTCCGATCTCCTTGGTGTAATTGAGATTTATATGGCGGGGACTTTCCTAGATCGATGTATGCACTGCAGTTGAAGCAAGGGTTTCGATGGTATATGTAAAAGGTAGGTTTGCTTAAATATTTAAAACTACATTATCACGTTTAGCTCGTTGTTGGAGACTATGATAAGAATTTGTTAAGATTGCTCGGAATTTGTAGATTTAATTAATAATTATAATAATATTGTAGGATATTATTACACCTACTGAACTAACCCCTTGCTAATAGCATTTAAGACTTGTGTTAAGGGTACTAGTCAACGTATATTCAAGAAATATATACTTATTATATATAGATTATTTATAGAGAGGAAAAGCGTAGTTCTTAACTCTACCTCCACTATTTACACCATTTACAAGCACAAACTATTTACTGTTCGGGGAACATGTAGGTTTTGTTCATAAAGTTTTCCCTCACCGTAATATTCGATGCATTTCACTAAACTTCATTTCCATTGGTACATGCTCAAGCCGGATTTGAACCCTGTTCCCACTGATACAGAGTCAAACGCCAAACAACTGAGCTACGTAGAGTTATGGTGTAATATTATTAAACTAAGCACACAGCTAGTTACAATTCCATTCGTCCCAATCTATCAGCTGTATTACGGCGTTGGTGATTTAATATGATTCCAGAACGTTTTCCCACCCTTGAGTCGAGGGTATGCCGGCGCAGGCAAAGCTATACTTCACAAACACATAATTACTGTCACATTTCAGGTACTAGCAAGCACAGAAATGTTACACCTGTTAAGATGTAAAAATATTTGCATTTAAGAGTATTTATTTACGAATATGAAATACATACATACACATCACGCCTGATTTCCTGTAGAGGGGTAGGCAGAGATCACGGATCCCCATTTGTCCCGATCCTGACAGAGCACTTTCGCTTCATTGAAATTCATACATCTTCTCATACACTCTCGGCGGTTATAGGTACACCTTTGTCACCTTTTTTCGATATAGCGTCTATCTGACTGTTATATGCCTTAATAGGCCGGCCCCTACGTAACCGCCCTTCCACTACACTCATATATATATATTCCTTTTGTCAATCTGCTATCATTCATCCTATCAATTGAAATGCTGGTTCAAAACATAGATAAGTGTTTACGGCCATTCGCCCTGGTTGGATAGTCCGGGGTTTAGGTTTACATCTTAGCAATGGCGGAGATAGTGATTTTATGGACACCTCGAACCCAGGTATTGACCAGATAGTAAGTACTCAATGTGACAGGTGGTAAGCCATGTCGCTATTTACAAGCACTAACTATTACCCGTTCGAAGAACAGGTGTTTTCCTTACGATGATTTTCCTCACCGTAGTATTCAGAACACTTTGCAATTGTATTTTTATAGCAACCAATCATTATATCGATTATTCAATAAGCTTGAAATATCAAAACTTGTTAGTCAAAATAGATAAGAATTGTTTGTGTTAACAAAGCTGTAAAACATAATTTAAAAACTCCATTTAAAAAACCGTTTCAAAAACTACGATTTATTAAAACCCAATCACTTCTGCAGTCGTGTGTACCATCATTAAATGCAAGAAACCGTGTTGCAATGCGGCTGAGTGTGTACTCAGTATTGAGGCCTTAAGCGAGAGCAGCTCTTAAAATAACTTCGAAGGCTTTCATACTAGTGGAAAGCCTCTTAAAATAACGTACATACACTACGTGCATGTATGAGAAAGTTAATGGGTGTGAGTGAAGCAAGAGATTTGTCAGGATCGTTCCAGGTGGCGATTGATTGTCTTTGTTTTTTGTGTTAGGGATGTAGAGATGTGAATATTTGTATGTTTATATAGATAACTAGACCGCATTCCTATATAGGGATAGGCAGATATCATGGGTCTCCATTTGTCTGTATCCTGACTATTTATCTCCATACACCTTCTTATAATATAAGAAGGTGTATGGATATAAATAGTCAGGACAAGTATATTATACTTGTACGAGTATTAAACGAAAGTACTAGAATGGGATTCTATGGTAATACTACGATTAATATTCAACGGACATTACAAGACTTTTTACGTCTCAATCTACATTTTATCACAAATATTTCATAATTACGAAGCGTGCAATCGATAAACTGGTTCAATGTGCATGCACGTAACCTTTTGATCCCACCATGTCTCGAACTAACGTGATTCATAATCTTCTGACCCATTTTTCACCATATAATAATATACTGCATAATAATTGAGACATTATAACACCAATGGAACTAGCCCCTTGGTAAGTTCATTTAAGACTTGTGTTAAGGGTACTTGTCAATGTATACAGAAGAAATACATAGATACATATATATTACGCCTGATTCCCTGTAGTGGGGTAGGGAGACCACTTTCGCTTCATTGAGATTCATACATCTTCTCATACACTCTCGGCGGTTATAGGTACACCTAACGTCACCTTTTTTAATATAGCGTCTATCTGATTGTAGTATACATATATGTATATAAAATAAACAATGAAAATTAAATGCATGCCTTATTATTAACTGTCTATAGGTATGTCGTTAAAGGTGAGTAAGGGACTGTAGGTAAATAGAAAATACTAAGCGATGTTTACTCAATTTAATATATAACAATATAAAATCTAACTTGAAATTAATTTCAGGAAAAAATTGTGCCCTGAATATATTAAGTTCTATTTTAAAATCTACCAATGTAACATGAAATGAAAAATATTCTTCGAAATGTGTTATGATATAAGTAAACAAACTTTTGCTGGGGCCTCCATGATAAGGTAATATGAAAAGCTACAAAATGAACATTTATGATTCATATTTATATAAAAATCAATCCAAAGTCTGAGAATTATTAATTTAGAGTTTCCTTCACTGCTATTTCAGAATTAAGTAACTCATTCGACGCCGCGCCACTTTTCAGCGTCTTACTAGCGGAGCCGCCATACAAAAGGTCATGAACATGCGAGGCGTGTCCGCGGCTCTGCTACTAAGAAAAAATGAACACGCCACGCGTGTCCACTGGCTCTACGCGAAGTTTAATGTTTCTAAATACGTTAATAATACATTTTGGTAGTTTATTTCCTTAGTTCTGTTTGGGTAACGAAAGAGATAAGGTTGTGGCAACAGTGTAGTGATTTTAAACCAGGAATTATGGCGAAATATGGATATTTAGGTAAATAAGTAAATTTAATATGATGTGATTCTCAAACTTACTTATATTTTTATAAATTTATTTATTAAATTCATAATATTTTATGTTGTTTATATGGTATATAAATTATTTACTCATCTATCGACTAAAATCACTCAGAAACATATTATTTTGTAAGTACTAATATTATAATAAACAAGCTAACGTAGTGAGTTTGATAGAAAGTTAAACAAACTTTTAGCATTACAACTTCTTGGCATTACACAAGGTATTCGTTTTTAGTATAAACATAACGTCTTCCAAAGTAGAAACCACGTGAATAAATACCATTCGTGTGGTAAATACCATGTACACAAATTCTTACTAAAAATTTTCATGTAATTTTCGAGATATATTCGGAAACTTATGGACACGCGAGGCGTGTCCACGGCGTGGCGAGTAGAATTTTCAAGAACACGCGAGGCGTGTCGTTGGCTCTGAATGAGTTAACTTGGTAAATTTTTACTCACACAAATGAGATATTTTCCCATCTATCAAACCAATTTCAAACACACAGTTGAATTTAACACCAAAATTGTGTGTATAATATAAAAATCATATTATTCAATTATATTCTCTGTTATCATATTCTTTTTCTTTTATCATATTTTTTAACGAAATAAAAACAAAAATAATTCCCGACCAAAGAGGTTGGTTGCAAAACAAAAACCTCATTACACGTAGAACAGATAATTGTAAAAGATAAAATTGATTGTGCTACGAATACTATCTCATTGTTGCGTAGCAAAGGAGCGGAGCTTAACAAAAGGCTTTTGTTTTACGGAATTCGTAGTCTTTCCGCCTTTGTGAGCATATTTATTTTTGTACTACGAAGATTTCTTTATTTACAATTGAGTGTGGAAAGTTTCCTTATCTTGTGTCATTGTATAAGGACGGTCTTTTTGGGTATAAAGTATATTTTCTTAGACGCTTTTAGCGAATGTATTGGTACGTAATATTTCTGATATAGAATAATAGTGACAGGTTGCTAGCGTTTTGCTCAATATATTTACTGCCCCATCTTATATACATACACAAAATCCTTTCTTCCTATAAAGTGAATGACTACAGTAGCCTATATTACGCCATCTCCTTTCACATTGATAGAACACTTCTTAGTTCTATTAAAAGGAATAAGTATAATCTACTCTTATATACACAGATTATACTTACTTACAAGTATATTTTGCTCGTCTATATACACTTGCTATTTTAGTCACCTCTTACAACATGTGAGGTAAAAATTGTATACTCTCAATTAGTCACGAATATTACATATCAATGCAAACAGCCCCTATATACTTTAAGTATCCTTTATTATCCTAAAAAGTACTAAAAAGTTCATCTTTAAAGCTGTATTTCTTTCTCTACCTCTTTTTTGGTTATCCTCGAGATGAATAAGGTAATTATTTTTGTCGTGTTTGGTTCGTTCAAATGGGGATCCGTGATCTCTGCCTACACAGCTACAGGGAATCTTGTGTGATGTGTGTGTATGGTTTGTCGACAAAGACAAAAGTATATAAAAAAAACATAACAGTCAGATAGACGCTATATTGAAAAATGGTGACGTTAGAATTACCTATAACCGCCGAGTGTGTTAAGGTGTATGAGTGTCAATGAAGCGAAAGTGGTTGTCAGGATCGGAACAAAAAGGGATCCGTGATCTCCTACCCCTTTACAGGAAAACGGCGAGATTTGCATGTATGTATGTTTTATTTAAAATGTTCGTAACAATTTTTGTAAGCTTTTGTTGAGACAATTAGTGAAATTGTTCCAGTCTAGAGATTTCGTAGTCTAATTAAGTCGTTTCACAAACGAGTGAGTATTTGTTAATTGAATTAGGACACTTGGTTCAGGGGAGATGGTTTGTGTCAATATTGGTATTACGAATTACAGGGACTTGCAGTAAGCTGTAAAGTACAAATATTTTTCTGCTTTGACATAGACAAAGGACAAACGCATTCATTACCATGAACCCTTGAAGTAATTCAGGTGTCAATCTCCATGATTTCGAAGATAGTAATTCTATGGCCACTTCGGACCCACGCGTTGACCAGATAGTCAGGATTCGATGCGACAAGTGGTAAGCCATATCGCCATTAACAATCACTATTTCTATTCGGAGTTAGGTTTCCTCCAGGAGAAACAGTTAGGTTTCCTCTCGATGTTTTCCCTTACTGTAGTATTGCGAGTAAATTAAAATTAAATGGTAAGTGTACTATGTTCCTTGGCAAATAAAACCAAATTCATATTTCTATAATGAATGAAAACTTCTTTAATCTACTCTTTAAGGATGTGTATATGTGTTACCAGACTTAATATAAGTTGATTTTATGGTATTAATATAGTCACTTAGTAGTACCTATGTAGAACAATAGTATTATGAAAGAAGTATGGTCTAGAGTGAAACAACATATAGTATAGTAAATATCGTATAGTATATTGATGTCATCAAGCAAAATGGCAGCTAGTTATATTATTTTAAATCCCAAATAAGTATGTGATAGTACCATAAGAAAAATAATAGAAAAATATAATAAAACACAGTATTTTTTATAACTTTTTATTTTCTTTCAAAATTTTTTACACGTATACAATTTGTAAGTTAGAAAACTACTCAACAATATACATTATTCAAGTCTCAATTTTATAATTACGACAAAACGACATAAATTGTTAATTTTCTTGTTAAAAATAATAATAATTTTCTATATATTCTTTGAATTTTTCCAAAAAAAAGATTACTGCCTATTTTTTGTTGAAAAAAAGGAATAAAAATAACTTATAAATGCTGTTTCGTTTATTCGGCAAACTTATATAAAACAATAATACTAATCTCGACATTTCTAATAAAAAAATATTATTTAATTACAAATTATTGTAATATTTTGTGAATTATATGAACACAGCTATTATTTAGTGCAATTTTTACAATAATCTATTGAATTACCGATTCATTATTAATTGGATTTTGTTAAAAAACGAGTTTCATCTTTTTTACAACAAAAAAAATAACTATTCGTTAAATGTACACAAAAACGTTATAAAATCCTTTTTAATAATCAAAATACAATTTAAAACAGTATTTCAAATGTAAAGAAATTAACATATTTCGTCCAAATATCAAGAAATTTTACGATACTTATAGTAAAAAAACATGAATAGATGAAACTCTGCAATCAAACAAAATCCCAAACCCGCATGGACGGACGATTTCACTCAATATAATTATATAACACATACATCTAGATAAGAAAGAAGCAACCTTTTCATTAATTCTGAAGCCAAAGAGAAATATTAAGCATCGGCTAGAGAAAATCACATTTTATCTATTGATTCTTAACGAAAAATATATAGGTATGAAGAAAAAATCAGATCATTGTTACTTTAAACCTAATTAATATATCACCTGTCTTTGCAAGGTATATAGTAAAAAGGAAGAGGTACTGTCTATTTTAATAGTAGAGAGTTTAGGCCGTAAAAAATATCGTAAGAAAATAAAAATATTACACATATTATTACAATATGTTGAAAAAGTTGCTGATTTCGGCACCAGTCAAAACGTAAAATGTGCTATACACTACCCTGTTACTTAAATAAATCATCATTATGTTATCTCAACAATTAATAAATTAATTATATCATAAAATCTCAAAACACCAATTAGGTTTTGTCTAAGTTTATTTACAAATTGGGTGTGATGAGATTTTACAATATTTTTCCAATATCTCGATGATTGACACAGCAAAATGTTGATAGATCTGTATATTGTAATACTCGTAATAATACGTAAATCAGAAGTGACTATTTTTTCTCATAAAGAGTACAAGATCGTTGGTAAATACATGTATGCAATTTTACAATGACCATGTTTATTCAAGAGCAAATTTCTTAAATGTAAAAATCATTATAAAAGAGCATTCTTCTTCTAAATGTAAATTACTTTAAGACAGTTTGTTATTAACAAATACCAGACTTCAGGATATGAATAATAAATAAATATTGGAAAAACTCAAACATTTGAAAGATTAATAAAACAAAAAATTCAATTGACGTACAAAATAAACCGTTCTACAAAACCCATATCAATTTAAAACTAACCGGGTCCACCATCAACAAAACGTAGAGTCAACCATCGAGACTCCGTAACCATTGTATTGCCTAGTAATTTAATATTATTATTTACACATTAAAGATTAGTCCAACACTTTTCAAACACTATTTATTTGGTATTCCCATTCAAGTTTATTAGAACCTTAAATAACTTATTGCTAGTTCGTTGGTGGCTAAGTTGAATTTGTTTGTGGAACATGACGTTTAGATTCTTCCATAATTTACATTTAAAAGTAACAATATTCTTCAAAAGAATGACAAAGTTGGAAACAACACAGAATCGTGAGTATATCGTGTTGCAGAAAATGGTGGTCACAATATTTACTTAGAACCAACAGCCAGTAATATTCTGAATAAAATAAACGAGACGATTGCTGATTGAGAAGCGTCATCATTGCAAAATCTTTAACCACGCCAAGAAAACACTTCACTAATATCCATTTACATAATCTTCATTAAGATGCACATTAACTTAAAGACTGACCATATGCTTTCAGTTTTATAATTTTTTGTACAAAATTTGTAGGTAAAGATGCATCCACGTTTTGTCACATTTAACATAAAATGTATAGATAGGTTCTGAATAGATAACAATTGGCTTGACAACCTATCTTTTTGACTATTTAGTGAAGCATATCTTTCAGTGTTAGACCTTTACAATGACAACACCTACCGTTTCCTAATTTGGTAAATCTAGATAGTCCAACCTACCTAGGTCTTACAGCACATCATCATCCGGATGGTTCTTCTCATATATCTCTTGCATGCGTTGTTGTTCCTTGATCTTTTTCATCTGAGCGTAAATGGAAGCTGCCTTGTAATTGACTGGACCGTAGTCTTTCATCTCAGCGTCGGCGTAAATAAACTGGTCATCTGGCTTGAATGGCTGTTTGGGGATAGAATAGAGGTTAGTATTTGTACATACATACATACACATTATGCCTGATTCCCTGTAGAGGAGTAGGGAGAGATCACGGATCCCCATTTGTCCCGATCCTGACAGAGCACTTTCGCTTCATTAACACTCATACACACTCGGCGGTTATAGGTACTCCTAACGTCACCCTTTTTCAATATAACGTCTATCTGACTGTTATATGTCTTATTGGGCCGGCCCTTACGTAACCGTAAGCATTTGTATAGATTCATTCAGGATTGTGCTATTATTGAGAGACAAATACTCAAGTTTCTATTAATACATACATATGTTCACGCCTCTACGTCCCTAAGGGGATAGGAAGACACAATCGATCGCCACCTGGAACGATCCTGACAAATATCCCTTGTTTCGCTGACACGTTTAACCTTCTCATACATGCTCTTATATTCACGCGGTTGTAATGTTTCCAATTTGATCTGTATATAATCTATACGGCCTACCCCTTCCATCTCTACGTTCCACTTTGGCTCTATAGTGAATGAATTTGTCTCTTGAATAATTTAAGTGCAAATTTTAAGACGTTTATATTATATTGCAGGAAAACATCGTCAAAAAACCTATTGTTAGAAAAGGTAGACCAAGCTAGTATCTGCGAGTGCGGTGCACTAATTGTCTAGTGATAAAGTAATACTTTCGTATGTTGGATATCAAAAATGAAGTATCGTCAATTTCAATTCGATTCTTATAGTTAAATAACCGATAGTTGCAAAGATTAATAAAACAATTAGATTTTGATTAATGGGACTTCAAAATGAGTAAACTTAAAATAAAACTAAACAAAAATGGTAATATGCTTTGTTAAAAGAAATCACTATTAAGCATTAGTGGCATTTTGTATCATTCTAAATATATCGCAATACCAAGTAACCCTTGATCCATAAAATAGGTGTGGTCTGTATTAAAGTCAAGAAAAACATCGTGTGCATTATCAAAAGTCTATGACTTTACTGCTGAAATAATATTACTCTTGCCTGATTCGTTTAAAAATTAAAAAAATAAGATCTTTTATGTTTTAGCTAGAATACAAATTAAGAATAATTCTAATTTCTGTAAATTTTATTTGATCGTCAAGGGTCACTAAAGTTTAAGTTATTAAGGCACAAAGCTGGTTAATTTCTAGAAGGTAAGTAAGAGACCAAAATGGTTAGATTTTTCATAGAAAATTTCGTAAATATTACCTTCTCAATAAATGTATGTGTTGCTCTTGGATAGCGCAGCCTAGAAAAAACAAACACGTCACAAATAGCATATTTTTTGAGCATTCTCTTAAAATTATAGTTTTAAAGAATTGTATGCGCTTGGTCTTAACAAAGCCTTTGATTGTGTTGCAAGCGATTTGTTAATGTTGGAGATAAGCTTAACTGTGTTAAGTTTAAACTTATAAAGAATACTTTTTGTAAATCAATTACATAGATATTAATAGAATAATCTTACTTAATGATTTGGATAAAAAGTGCTTCAGCATTTTTAATAAAAATTATAAGTCAAGCCTTCTTGCTTTAGAATTTGTAAATAAAAAGCAAAGCACATTATTATTGAAGCTTTATAAGAAATCATATTTAGAAGAAAACCCATGCGATATTCACATATTACCATTTTTGTTTAACTTGTTAAGAGATGATCATTAAAATATTAGGATTCGATGTTTTAAATAATATTCAAAAACTTAAAATAACAACGACATCATTCATGCAAATTTTCGTCAAAATTTATAAACAAAAACTGTACACCAAAAAGACATTTTTTTTTACTCTGATAGGTTATACGTAAGATGGTGACTATCTAGAGACTATTAGGCTTCGAGTGGTCAAACAAAACAATATGATCACTCAAACCTATGAGTACCTTAAAAAGCTAGGTATTAGTGTTTAGTCAAAGACCTTACTCACCTTTTACACGTCGATTTCGTTAAAATTAAGCGTGGCATACTCGGCTCTCTGCTGGTTATTCTTTCTTTGACTATTAGCGTCCATGCTATTATTATGACTTTGATTAGTGCTACTTATACTCTCTGGATTAGTAGAATACGTATCGTACAAATGTCTATTAGAATTAACTGTGTTTTTGAATTTAAGATTATGGTTGCCTAAAGCTAAATCTGCGTACACTAATTTTCTATGCTTATCTTTATAAATCTTATCCTCTTTTGCACCTAAAGTATTGTATGTATTATGATAGTCCGGACCTAAATTTCTAGTGGAATTTGATATGTAGTTATCTTTCAGCATTTGGAGATACGATCTTCTCTCTGCCTCGTACGGGGTTTCAGAATACTCTGGCTTATCATAGGTATCGTAGACTCCTACGCAGGAAAGTTTTTCCCTGAGACTCTCAGACTTTTTAAGACGGTTTAACTTTTGGCTGTTTTTCTCCTTATTTCTATTTAGGGTTTTACTGTAATATTGTGGGTCTGGCTGATATAACAACGGACCCACTGTGTTATTATATCTCTCATGTTCATTCACACGTTTGTCAGTCCTCACAGGCTGTAAATAACAAAAACTTTGATTCTTTTGAAGAGGAATTTGGAAGTTTTTCTTATGTTTTCCCTTAGAAGAGTTTATGTTAATAAAGTGGTTGCGCTTTTGCATGTATTGTTGCTGGAGAATGTTAGTATTCTGAAAGGAAAGTTAATTAGATGTTAGTTTTATAGGGAAGTTAGAATGATCCTAGCTTACCAAGTAGATAGAATGTAATTTGAGACTTATGTTTGGAAGATGAAGTAAATATACGTCGTAAAAGATAAAAAAGTAAGAGAAAAGCAAAAGAAAGCAAAAGTTACGAAAACAAATCAACTACCTCACAATGTATAGGAATAGTTAAATAACTTTGAGTGGAGTTACTCCTTCTGATCACACATCTCTTTGGAATAGGTCTTTCAGTCAGTTTCGGTATTTGAAGCATTTTGGTTGGAGTGATAACTACCTTTTTGGGTAGACCAACTTTGTTCATATTATTTTGCTCCGTAGCCCCAGCATTGAATTTATCTATTGCCGATTTTACTAGAGAAACTGATGGCATAGCTAAAGAAATATTAGCTTTAGGCGTTGCACCTATAATATTAGGTTTAGTCGTTGATATATTAGATTTTTCATTCTCTATCTGACTTTCATCACTCTCTAGTATCGTTGCTTCTTTCTCATCTGCTTTCGTTTTAGTATCAGTGTCTTCGAGATTCAAATCTCTTCTTAGCTTTTTAAGACTTTGATTTAGCTCCTCATCTGTCATTGCTTGTCGTTCAGGTGAATCCACAACGTCAGTTAGTTTGCACTCTGAACTGTTGATTAACGGTAGCGACATATTAACGTATAGCTGATCATCTTTTACAGGTGATTGAAAAGGTGATATTTTGGTTCGTGGAGCCGGTCTGGGTACACTAACTGTAGTGTCATTCAATTCTTCGCATACTTGTATAGAATCAGTTAGATTCTCGAACATTTCTACACCACTAATATCGTTATAATCACCCGGTGTTACATAACAATTTGCGTATATATTATTTGAGTCAATAGAATTGTTTCCGTTTACTTGTTCCTTGTTATTGTTGATTTCTTTGAAATTGTCTCCGTACTCAGTGTTAGGGTAGAACCTTTCGATGTTACGTTTTCGGACCAATCTCATGGATTGGAACCTTGGTGGTTTACGGTTGTTCCTAGTATTTAATGAGGAGAACTTTCGAGTCTCGGGTTCGACATCTTCGTCAATCGTTGGGAACTGTTTCAGATATGACGTATGCATGGGTGGTAGGAAATGGTTTAATAGGACTGTTTGGTGAACTGGATATACTTGTTGAAGAGTAGATATCACTGGTATACCGTATGGATATTGGGGGTTTGAAGGTGCAGGTATTGGGTAAGATATAGGGGAACGTATATACGAGGGATGCATGACTTGTGACAATTGAGGCGAAGTATATTTCTGTGTTTCTTTTGGTTTATTCTCCATTTGGCTCTCACTTTTCATTCTCGGCTGTATTACTTGCACTGGCTGGTTAGTAAGTCGATGTTAACATAGAAAACAAAACATGAAAAGAAAAACAAAAACGAAATTAGACAAACACAAAAACAAAACATCAAAGCATGCTACATGTTAAAAAAAACGTAATTTATAACAAGTTTCTGTTAAATAATTTGACGTCTAACTTATTAAACATTCCAAACACATACGTTTGACGCTTATGCAAATAACATTATATTTACTTGCTTATCTGTATTTACCATACGCATCACAGTATTGTTAAGCCTTAACACAGTAACAGAATTAATTGAATCTGAATGGACATTTGAATAGCTTTTACACAAAAATAAACTTATTATCTGTAATATAACAAACGTCAATCAGGCAAACACCCTTGGCCAAATAATAAAAACGCTAAGAAAATAGTGATCAGTATATAAGGGATTCATTTAGAAAGACCCTTGTGGGGTAGTCAGAGGTTCATGTGTCCATCTGCGCAATTGCGAAGGTAGTAATTCTATGGCCTCCTCGAACCCGCGTGTTGACCAGATAGTCAGTACTCAATGTAACAAGCACCGTGTCGTCATTTACAAGCACTGACTATTACTTGTTTGTCCTCACCGTAGTATTCAGTGGAAATCGCAAATGTATTTTTTTATTACCAAAACGTACATAGAAATTCATTAAACTTCATTTCCATTAGTACTAGCTCAGGCGCGATTTTAACCCTGTATCCACTGATACAGAGTCAACCCCCTAACAACTGAGCTATATCGAATTACTGATTTTTCTTAGCGTATTTATCACTTATCTAAAGGTGTTAGTATAGAACAAGGTTTCAAAAAGTGTTTTACCTTATTGGGTGCTTGTTGGAGGCCGTGAAATGGCAGGTTCTCATATAAACCAGGGTTGTCACCTCCTAGCTGACCGTTCATTGAATTATCGATGCCATTGGTCGGAGGGCCTGTTGGTAATAAAATATATTTGATTAATTATATAAATAAATAAATTATAAGGGGAAATATTGAGGTGTATTACTGTGTCACGTAAACTATCATACTCTATTTTTTTTCTTTTTTTTGTGTATTTTAATTAATTAAAATGACAAGAGGTTGAAAATAATACACCATGCTAGCCTAGGACGCAAAAACTTGCAAAGTAGCTGTCGTTCATCCTGGCATGTCGTAGGAGGCTACTAAAGGACTAGGGGTTAATGGAATATATTGGACGAAACTAGCAACCTGTCACTAATGTTCGATATAACTCAGCCCCAATAGTTATTAAAGCTACAAAGTGAATTCCACCCCTAAATGGATTCGAGGACGTGAATATAATGTAAATAATGCAGAGAATAACATTATTGATTATATGAGAGCTTATTTGCTGACATGTCGTAAGAGATGACTCAAATATTATTCTACTGAGCCAAACAATCAATCACTTAAAGTACCCCATGGAATTTTTATGACACATAATTTTGTACGTAATGTCCCTTTTAGGAAAAAATGCTGTTTTAGGAATTTGCCTGTTTGATGATATAAATTTCATAAAGAGGTAACTGTACGAAACTTTCTGACTATCTAGTCAACACAGGGGTCTGAGGTTACCATAGAATTACTAGACATGAACCTGTGTCATAATTGTAGTGTAAGCATTTATTTTTGTCTTTACTAGATTACCGTTTTAGATAAATAAAGTACAAAAGTTAGTTTTTTTTCTCATCTCTCTCAAAAGCCCATAGTTTATGATACATACACATTCACAACCTTTATTCCATTTTGGGGTAAACTCAAGCTTATGTATACGATAATAATATCTCCTAGGTTTCTTATAAATATTTGGGGATTTCTTGTTACATGGAACATTAGTGACAAGTTGTTAACCCATCGCAAAGTAGATTCCATTGAAACTTATTTTACTAGATTCAGAGCATCTTGTCAGACTGTGAACCATATCTTTTCAAATAATTGACTACCTATTATTATCTATTGAAAAGATCTCCCTTAAAAGTAGTGTAATAATATAAAAATTGTCTTATTTAAGCTCAAACTTACTTTCACCTGGTTTTTTACGTTTCCTTGTACTCAAAACTTGTGAACTCAAATCAACAGTATTTGGCAATGAAATAGTGGATTTATCACACACAGTTTTCCTTTCAGGCTTTTTAAAGGACACCACTACAAACAAAACATGCAACATTAGCGTAAACAAGCAAGCAAGATAAAAAAAACTTTGAGGAAACTTTGTAATTAATAAGTAGAAATATTAAAATGTGTCTGTGGTCACATAAGAAACACAAATGCAACGTGCAAGTGACACAAAGCATTAATTTTTTAAGCTAGCACATAAAATGATTCATTTCTTAAGCTTAAGTTAATGATCACTGTGGATGTTAACAACGAATGTATGTATGTAAATGAAAAATGTTCTTAACGTAATATTCGAAAAAAACCATACATAAAAAAAATATCCCTCAACTATCTATATATCACATTTTTTTCGCAATTATCAAATACACCAAGTTAAGTCACTGGTACAAACTTGGTTCGCTGTTTTCGAAGTATGTAAGCGATTGTCATAAAATATAACAATAATTTAAAAGAGAAAACAATATTGGTTTCAAAATGTAAAAAAATAAAACAATTATATAAAAAATTATCTTATACCGTATAAAAAAAAAACAAAAATAAAATACCTCCATCAGTAACCACTACACTCGGCGTGTCATTTTGAAACAGGGACTTCAGTCTGTTCCTGGGCAAACTATAGCCCGACTTATTGAGTGTCATCAACGATATCGCTCTCTTATTACTCTTATTTATCTTATTATACTTCCCACTCTCATCTTCAGATATCGAGCCTTTCCTTCTCAAAGTCCTGAGCAGTTCAGTAACCACATTCTGCGTATGTCTTTTCGGTCTTCTACCTTCTTCATTTGCAGTCTTATTCTCGCTTCGTTCTAGCAATCCTAGACTGGATTCTTCTTTCACTTCTCTTTCGTTATTGTTAGTTTGCAGTTTCATCTGATTTTTGGGGCTTAGAGTATGATTGGAATTCACGTGAACTAAAACCCCTGGTTTTAATGGCCATTTATTAGGTGATGCTACAGTAACAGGTGTTCTTTCTTTTTGATTTGGTGTATCCTCTTTTGCTTTGCTAGCGTTTATAGTAGCTTCAAGTTGAGATAAGTTAGCTTGTAAGGTGCTGGTTACTGAAGAATCTGTGACGCTAAACTTGCTCATTTCAAGTTGACTTCTAGAGGTGTTAGAGTCAACTAATCTGGTTTTGTCTGAAGGCTTTTGAGGGCTGAATGAGAGAGAGATTCTCGGTGATAGAGCAGGCAAGGCTTGCGATATGATCGATTGAGCGATAGACACTTCGTTAAGACAACTGCCTTCAGGACTGTTAATGTCATGGAAAGAAAGATGGCGTTGTTAAATGATAAAAAAAACATGAAATAAAAATAAAACTCACTTAAAAGAACATAAATGAAATGTGTATGTGTGTTGATGTAAGTATGTGATATAATATTATGGTGGCACGATTATAGAGAGAAATATAACAGATACTTTTAAAACATAAAAATAAGTGTAAATATTGTGGATATCTACTAAAGCCTAAACTCTGGCTAAAAAAAGGCAAGCTTTTGCATAAAAAATTACATTTTGATTAGTGTATGAGGCAACAAAAACCAATTTTCGTAAACTATAAGCGTCAGTGATGCAAACAATTTTGGTGATGGGTTAGTACCTGAAGTGTTAATTGTTGTTAGTCTCAGTACATCTGGAGTTAGTGCTGTTAGAAACCTAGAGAAATAGACAAATCTAGATTTAATGAGTATTTGAATACATTTATTCGAAACTTAATCACAAACTCTTGAACGAAATTCAACTCATTTAAGAGATAGTTAAAAGTATGTTTGAATTTATAAATAATAATAAAGATATTCACATAATAGAATAAACAGGTATAGTAGAAAATATATTCAGTATAAAAACTATAGATAAAATCAACTCTAGACATAAAAAATCTATCTTAGTAAGTGCACAACATACTCGTGGTATTTACAAAACAAAATTAGTCGTCAGAAATTCATTAGATCAATTTCCAAATTCGCATTCTAAAAAACCATTGGTCCACGCGCAAAACCATACTTGTCTCATAATTTTTAGTGTTTTTTTACAAATAAAATTACATAAAAACATTTAGCCTGTACTTAGTACAAAAAAAACCATTTTTTTTTTCACTTTTTGCGTTTTTTTCTAAAAAAAATGAGACAAGCACCAACATTGACCTCTTAAAGTGGGCTTCATAAATTCCTGTGAACTATTAAGGATGACCGCGCGGGGACAATGGGTAAAGTGTCCCACGAATGGACCCGGACCAATGGCGACGCTAGGGAATAATAAATAAATAGTTTAAAAGAGTTCAGTTGAGGAAAACATAGATGGCTCTACTGGGTAAAACTAACATTGAAGAAATATTTTTTATCAAAAGATTAAATCATTATATTAATCGTAATGATATGATATTGATATTTTATATACAGAGATAGAAGTACATATATCAAAGAGTTGATGTATATTTATAGGAAGAAAATAATACATTGTAATACACCAATATACAAAGAGGAAGAATATATTTTAGTATTCCATATGTATGTAAATAAAGTAGATTATTTTTCGATACATGTAAAACATTAACGAAAATGTTATTAATGTGTCTACAAAATGATAAATATCGTAATGTATTGTACGTATGTGTATATTTTATTGAACTATTTCAATATACTTACTTCTCACGTTCCTCCAACTCGACTGGGTTATTATCTATACCCAATGTATTTGTTAGTGGCAAAGACGACATTAATTCAATCCAGGAAAACGTGGTCATGATGGAAAAAGCAAAACAATCATATTAGTATTCATCACACAAAACACACTGTTAAAAAAACGGCAGGAAATAACATACTAAGAACATGTAGGTGTGAAAGTGGTATTAGAATATTATACTAAATTACAAACACACACACACATCAAATTAGCGGAAATAAAGGTTTATATATATTAGGTTTATTTGAAAAGACCAAACAGTAAAGTCGATGTAAATTTACTAAAATGAGTCTTATCGCCATTGTTGAGAATTAATTACTTTAAGATTTTTGATGTTACATGTGAATATCTGAGTTGTATTTCTTTAATCTTTGTTTCCATGCACCATAGATAGGTACATCTTCTCATACTAGATCAAAGAAGAAATTCACTCAAAACACTTTTTAAAGTTATCATACAAAACAGCAAAGCTTAAACAAAACTAACGTAAAAAAAAATGTTTTAGATATTTCATTAGTTTATGGAACAAGTACGAAAAACAAGGCAAATTTTACTACATATTCATTCTATTCTCTTCATTCTATCAAGCTGTATGCAACCTTGGAGTCATGCTATCACTTCAGTTACTTTTAGCAATAATATATCGAGATTTTAATGGCTTTAATTCTATTCTTTATTATTAGGGTCTTAAAGGCGTTAATTAGGTATATTCCATATTAAGCTTTACACAACACAAAATTCCCTTTGTACAAAAACAAACTTACATTTAGATTTGGCCCTCATCCTTCTACAGATGCAGATGATGACTATACAGAGGATAATAGTCACCAGCAGAATAGCCAGGATTATTCCACCTATCAGGATCAACTTCTGCTGGTCCTTCCACCACACTTTGTTACCTGAGAAGAAATAACATACATACATATTCACTTACTTTAATTAATTTATGACGACCTCCGTGGCGCGATCGGTTAGACACCTGAACGCTAATCGTGGGGTCCCGGGTTCGATTCCCGGTGGAGGCAGAGTTGAGAACAACGCTTTTCTACTGCTTTCCAGTCTAGTTGTTGATTATATATGTACGATATATATATGTATTTATCTATGTATAATATGTATACATTTCTTAAATATACGTTGACTAGTACCCTTAACACAAGTCTTAAATGTACTTACCAAGGGCTAGTTCAATTGGTGTAATGTCCAAATATTATTATTATTATTAAAATTTTGAGCCTCAGAGAAACGATAACAAGGTCACTTTTTATCATAAGCATTGGGGGGTTGTGATGTCATATGGATGAATTTCATTATTCATAAAATTGATTTATACATAATCTAAACAAAAATGTTACTTACTGTACATTTCCAAGTTAGCTTGCAAATAAATAAGTAATTATTTATAAAGTTTTATAACTTAAGGAAAAAAAATGAATAAGATATCATCTAAATTTTTCAATAAATAAAAGTTTTGATAGGCTTTGGTGGATTAAATAAAAAATTCTTCAAACACCAACATTTGAAAATTACAGGATCAGTATAATTCTCGCTGTGCAACCAAAGTACGATATCTTATCGGTTACATTCTTAAACCCCCATACTCTCTTAAACATATAAAACATACATATATTCACGCCTCTACGTCCCTAACAGTACAGGCAGAGACTATCCATTACCACCTGGAACGATCCTGACAAATCTCTTGCTTCACTCACATTAACCTTCTAATACACGCTTTTCTGTTCTTCAATACATACACCCGCCTTGAGAAGAGTTTCTCCAATTTGATCTGTACAAGTTCTATGCGGCCTACCGTCCAACTTTAACTTCCACTTTGGCTCTATAAGTTCCTTAAGGTTCTTCACTACATAGTATAAAACAAAGTAGCTTTCTTTGTCCCTGTCCCTTTGTCTTAAACCTTTGAAACTACGCAACGGATTTTGATGCGGTTTTTTAATGGATAGAGTGATTCAAGAGAAAGGTTTATACATATAATAACATCCATTAAATAGTGGAGTAGGCTATATATTTTATATCCGTGCGAAGCCGGAGCGGGTCGCTAGTTATAGAATAAATTATATTTTATTTATTTCTTTACTTACCTATAACATCCCTCTCACAAGGTCGTGATATCCCAACAGAGTTGTTCGCGTAGCAAAGGTAGGTCCTGTAAACATCTACACTCGTACTCAAACGAAGGTAGCTCTGGGGCCCGTTTTGCCAGATCTTCTCGTCTGTCAGACTGTCGTTGTCGTTTTTCAACTTCCACGTAAATGAGACCTTAGGAGAAAAGGATTATTTAGATATGAGTTATATGGCCATTGAAACCTGCCTATCCCTCGGGATAGGTAATAGCCAGTGCCTATATACGGCGCTACGGTTCACTACCTATCACGTTGGGTGCTGTCTATCAAGTGAAACGCGGGTTTCGAGTGACCCATACCTAACATGCCTTCAAAATTTCGGAGATGGGCACTCAAGCCTATGACTATTCCGCCATAATAAAAAAGGGATTGTGTATACACAAGTCGTGAAGCGTATTTATTTATTATATGGCATGGAGTAATTAATAAGAGGAGTGGACCTTACGCTATATTTGTATGAAAACTAGCGTGGCATTACGCGGGGTGAAACGAGGTACGCGGGATGGAGGGGAGATATTACAACCAATCAAAACACGGCATCGGCCAATCAAATCAGGTCTTTATACTACACGTTTTTAGACTCCGCACCAATTAAAGCACGCCAATTGGACTCCGCACCGCGTAACGGGGACCGCTCCTTTCGCCGGGTCCTCTTTATATTTGGTTCGTGGGTATGTGATATAGTAATTCGACGTAGCTCAGTTGTTGGTTTGACTCTGTATCGAGGGTACACGGTTCAAATCCCGCTTGAGCATGTACTAATTGATTTCTATGTACATTTACGAAATACGTCGAAAACTACAGTGTGGGAAAACATCATGAGGAAACCTACCTGTTCCCCGAACAGGTAATAGTTAGAGCTTGTAAATGGCGACATGTCTTACCACCTGTCACATTGAAAACTGACTATCTCGTTAACACGTGGGTTCGAGGTGGCCATTGAATTACTACCTTCGCAATTGCGTAGATGGTCACGTTGTCTTTTTTGTCAAATGTAATCTTATCCTTACCTCACTAGGATTAGCATTGGCCGTGCACATAAGAACTTGTTCGCCGTCCAACTCTACTTGTTTGATGCTGCATTGAGGGATATCTGGAATCAAATTACTAACTTATAATCCATCCATTCCGTGGGATCAGGGACGTTAAAAGAATGTTTACTAGCGGCCAATCATCCAGGCATGTCAAGAAAATTTAATACAGACATGTGCTAGTATGAGATATAAAAGAATGCTAACTAGCTGCCGTTCTGTCGTAGGAGGTGACTAAGGGACTAGGGGTACATGGAAGATACTAAGCGATGGGCTAGCAACCTGTCACCAATGTTCAATTATGACATCGCAACTCCAATGTTATGCTAATAAGGGTAAAACGAGATGTTTTCATGTATTCAAGGCTCTGTCCACCCCGAAAGGGATAAAGGACGTAAATGTACATGTAAACTAAAGCACTTATGACCTCCGTGGCGCAATCGGTTAGACGCTTGAACGCTAATCGTAAAGCCCTGGGTTCGATTCCCGGTGGAGGCAGTGTTAAGACCTACGCTTTTCTTGTGCTTTCCAGTCTGGTCGTTGATTATAAATGCTTTATATGTATTTATCTATACATAATTAAATAAATTTCTTAAATATACGTTAACTAGTAACCTTAACACAGGTCTTGAATGTACTAAGCAAGGGACTAGTTCAACTCGTGTAATAATAGATAGACGCTATATTGAAAAAGGTGACGTTAGGAGTACCTATAACCGAGAGCGTATGAGAAGATGCATGAATGTCAATGAAGCGACAGTGGTCTGTCAGGATCGGGACAAATGGGGATCCGTGATCTCTACCCCTCTACAGGGAGTCAGGCGACATGTGTATGTTATGTAATATTATTGTCAGCATTCGCGTCTCAGTAAACGTAGTGTGGGGCGCGTCCCGGCAAGGTGGGAAGACGACCTGCGCAGGTTGGCCGGCATCGAATGGATGCGAACGGCCACTGACAGGGAGAAGTGGCGTCGTTTGGGGAGGCCTATGTCCAACAGTGGATTGATACAGGCTGATGATGATGAATATAATAATAATATTTGGACATTATTACACCAATTGAACTAGCCCCTTGGTAAGTACATTTAAGACTTGTGTTAAGGGTACTAGTCAACGTATATTAAGAAATGTATACTAATTATACATAGATAAATACATATATAGCATATATAATCAACGACCAGACTGGAAAACAGAAGAAAAGCGTAGTTCTTAACTCTGCCTCCACCGTGCAATCGAACCCGGGACCTAACGCAGCGTTCAGGCGTCTAACCGACCGCGCCACGGAGGTCGTCTAATATTATTGAATATTATTGTATTACTTACACTGCACATCCAAAAACACGGTAGTCCTGATCGCGCCATGTCTGTTATAAGCTTCACAAACGTAGTTCCCTCCGTCCTTCCTTTGTACCACCCCTAGCAACAGTGTGTTGGTGCTAGAGAGGACTAAGGAAGCGTTTCCATGGTCCCTGCTCAGGCTTTTGCTTGGATGCTCTCGTCGCCAGGAATAGGCTGGTAGGGGGAAGCCACTGGGGAAATAAGATGTAAGTTATTTTAGAGCGGTTGTAGCCCAGTGGGTTAGACCTCGGACTTCGTATGAGAAAGGTCCTAGGTTCGAATCCCGACTCTGGCATATACCAATGAATGAAATTTAAATGTGTTTTTCATTTCCGTACATAATTTACAGTCGCTATTGGTGAGGGAAAACATCGTGAGGAAACCTGCCTATCCCTCTATCTATCCCTAGGATAGGTAATAGTCAGTGCCTATATACGGCGATACGGTTCACTACCTATCACGTTGGGTGCTGTCTATCTAGTGATTCGCGGGCTTCGAATGACCCATACCTAACATGCCTTCGAAATTTCGGAGATGGGCATTCAAGCCTCTGACTACCCCGCCATAATAAAAAAGGGAGTGTGTATATACACAAGTAGTGAAGCGTATGTACGTTGTTATTTTCAAATATCCGGGTACTCAGAGGTTCAGGTATTCATCTCCGCCATTGCGAAGGTAGTAATTCTAAGGCCACCTCGAACCCACGTGTGGACCAGATAGTCGGTACTCAATGTGACAGGTGGCAAGCCATGTCGCTTAACAAGCACTATTACCTGTTCGGAGAACGGGTAGGTTTTCTCACAATGTTTTCCCTCACCGTAGTATTATAAATTTATTTATCTTTTGCTGCCGTTCTTCACGGCATGTCGCAGGAGGCGTAAGAGGTCAATGTTTCATATGACATCACAACCCCAATATTCATGCTAAAAAGTGACCTAGGACCTTTATAATCTCTCCGAGGTTTCGTCCGCCCCGAAAGGGATTAAAGGACGTGAATGTATATTTGTTATGTTATTTACGGTATAAGATTCAGATACGACTGTACGAGTATATTCAACATATAGACGTTATTATATTCTTATAAATATCTTGTAAACCATAACTTACTTAGCCTGACAGACGACCTTCTCCGGGCGATCGTTCTCGACGACTGATACTACACTTGGGGTCACCGTTATGTTTTCTGGCTCATCTAGATAGAACATAAATAAGTTGTAATATTATATTGATATGGTTAAACATTCATACATTTGAAGGGTTTAAATGAAAAACAGCCTTTGTCAAACACATCAAAAATTGAACAGAGTATGCCAAGCTATGTAGGAAAACTTTGCCCACAACTTTCCATAAAAACGATTGTTTGGCCACTTGGAAGAATACCATATTGGAACTGTCTTGAATATTGTTTGACATCCTAAATAGGAGTAGTTGAAAAGCAAAAGCGTTAATATTAATAAAATAAGGACAAATGATCAAAACAGTTTTTTGCCCATACTGGAAATTCAACATTATTGCCTAAGGCTGTTTTTCATTTAAACCCTTCATTTACGTTCACGTCCCCTAATCCCTTTCGAGGAAGACAGAACTTGGAGACGATTTTATCTCTAAGGTCACTTTTTAGCATGAATATTGGGGTTGTAATGTCATATGAAACATTGGTACAGGTTGCTACCAACAACTCCGGCACATCAATTATACAATTCTAGAAATCATAAATATAATAATATTAAAAGTGTTCTAGACAAAAGACAAACGCGTTAACGACCATTAACCCTTGCAGGGTAGTCAGAGGTTCAGGTTTCCATCTCCAAAAAAATGATCTAGTGTTAGTATCTCTATCCTCTGTGTCTGTTAATGTGTAAATGTACTGTGTGTGCAATAAAGTATCAATATATTATTTCAAATATATATTTCTACACTAGGATAGACAGCTAGAAATTTTTAAGACCATACTAATCAAAATTAAATAAGTTCAATCGTGATGTTTAAGTATTTATACATAGAGTCAACGCTAAAAGTGCAGTCCCAGTAACTTTTTATAAGGTTTACGTTTATAAGAATGAAAGACAATATTTTACATTTCGAAGCACGCGAACGTATAGTGGCCATGACAATGCATAGAGGCGCCAGTTTTAAATTGTTAATATTGTATTTTGTTCTTATAAACTTAAACCTTATAAAAAGTTACTGGGACTGCACTTTTAGCGCCGACTGTGCATACATATATTCACGCCTGTACGTCCTAAATGGGATAGGCAGAGGGTACTTATATGAAATGAAATGCTTTTTATTCAATATGAGGATTATAAAATCACTTATTGAAAGTCAAAAAAAAAATTTTCCACAGGAAAAGTTGTCATTAAAATTAGTTAATTTAAATAAAAAATATTAAATAAATCTAATTAAACTATTGTCATTTCGTAAAGCAAAATCCTGCAGAGAAGAAATGCCAAGAAACTCTGCAGACATATTTCAATACAAGACATATTTCATATACTTACATTCAATAGCAAAGGTGGTAGTACTATTCACGCCCGGTCCAGCAGCGTTGTGAGAAGATCTGCACATATACTTCGCTGTGTCTGATACCCGATCAAGTTGATGACCTGGCCAAGCCGTCATGTTCCAGTACTGTAGAATAAATATTAAGATACACCAATTGAACTAGCCCCTTGCTAAGTGCGGTTAAGGCTTGTGTTAAGAGTACTAGTCAACGTTTATTTAAGAATAATGTACATATTATAGATAAATACATACGAGTATATAGCAAATGTAATTAACGACCAGATTGGAAAGCAGAAAAACAGCGTATATCCACCGGGAATCAAATCCGGGACCTGACGATTAGCGTTCAAATTTTATTTTAATACACATAAATTCACGTGCTATAACCCTTTTCTAGGTAGACAGAACCTAGGAGATATAAATGTCATTAGACAGTTTAAATATAAACATTGGAATAGCGATGTCATTTACATGGAACATTCTGACAAGGTTGCTAGCCCATTGCCCAATAGGTTCCATTCACAGCTGGTCCCTTCTAAACGTACACGTAAACATTCACGTCCTTTAACCATTTTCGTAGACAAAACCTAGGCGACATAAAATCTCTTATGTCATTATTAACATTCACATTGGGATAGCAATGTCATTTACATGGAACATGGGTGCCAGATTACCAATCCATCACCTAATAGATTCCATTGACCACTAGTCCCTTAGAAGCGTATACGTATACGTCATTTAAAAGGAAAACTGACAAGGTTGCCAACCCATCACCTAGTCCCTAAAAGAACGTACGCGTTCACGACCGTTAACCCTTACGGAGTAGTCAGAGGTTCAGGTGTCTCCGCAATTGCGAAGGTAGTAATTCTATGGCCACCTTGAACCTACGTGTTGACCAGATAGTTAGTACTCAACGTGACAGGTGGTCTGCCATGTCACCATTTACAAGCACTAACTATTACTTGCTCTGGGAACAGGTAGGTTTCCTCACGATGTTTTCCCTCACCGTATAATTCGATGCATTTCGTAAATGTGTTTTTATTACGAAAATGTACATAGAAATTAATTAAAATCCATTTCCATTGGTACATGCTCGAGCGGGATTTGAACCCTGTACCCACTGATACAGAACCAAGCCCTAAACTGAGCTACATTCAGCGACATGCCGGGATGAACGGCGGTTTTATATCTACAGGTTCCATCCACCCCAAAAGTTCTGGCAACAGATAGGTTTCCTCACGATGTTTTTCCCTCACCAAAGTAGTCCCATAACCACCACAGTAAGTGGTAGACATAGTCTATCGCTGTTGTAAACTGAAGTGGCAGTGGGCCGGCCACGTCTGTCGTAGAACCGACGACCGCTGGAGTAAAGCGGTTCTTGAGTGGAGGCCGCGTCTCGGCAAACGTAGTGTAGGACGCCCCCCTGCCAGGTGGACCGATGACCTCAAGAAGGTTGCTGGTAGTGGCTGGATGAGGGCCACGAAAGATCGTCTTTTGTGGCGTACACTTGGGGAGGCCTACGTCCAGCAGTGGACTGATACAGGCTGATTGATTGATAGTAGTCCTTAAACTTACCAAAATGCTCTCAGTCGCCTCGAAATCATTCCTGTTGACTTGAGGCTCGATTTTCCTTTCCACTACGTAGTATTTGTCTGTGAGACTAGGGTCAATCACTTCGCCATTCTTCAGCCATTGCACGCTGCATAATGGTGCACATTCTACTGTGCAAGAGAGTGATATGTTCTGTGGAGATAAGTAGGTATTAATGTTTAGGGGTTTTTTGTTCATTTTACAAGAAAACACGGAAGTTATTGTGTATGTTTTATGAAATAGTAGGTATTATTAATTATACAATGCATAAATATGTTTTTTTGATAAAAATTTTGCTTAGTTAGTATAGATCGTGATTTTGGTATAATTGTCGCTAATCAAGACATTGATAAAGCTTTATAAAAAAGAAGATGAAATAAAAGATGGCGATCGTGGATTATCTGCCATCAGAAATTTAACAAAATGCTTAAGAATCCGTAGTTTGAAGAAAACTGTTGTCGCCTTGTAATCAATATTTGCACTAGAAAAAAAAGTTTACTGCTTACAAAAACTATAGCAAACAAACAAAAAAAAACATATGAGTCGTGTACATAAGAAACAAATGAGCAATTGTTGTTCAATCATTTAATTTAAAATTTAATACTTTTAAGGTAATAAAATTTTCATAATCTACAAAATAGGTCCTATTGCGTCATAGTTCATTTGTAAACCTTTCACCAGATAGTTTGCACCCAAAATGACAGCTGGGGTACCAGATTAAGTGGGTAATGAAACTACTTATCATAATATTTTCTTTCACCGAAGAAATGTAGTAATTAAATTTAATAACGAAATCCATAGTACTTACATCAGATTTGTATAAAGCACCGCTGTATTGGTTCATTGCGTATTTGAAGCTTGGTGGAGCTGTAAAATAAATAAATACTAAGCTTTTTAAGAATATTATATAATAATCATCAAAAGAAAAAAAAGATTCCAACGAAATAGTTACATTTATCCTGTTGTTAGAAACAAAAGTATCAGAAAATTTTTAATTTACAAATATTCTCTTCTAAATTGAACAATTTCATTCTCATTCATTCGCTCTATTTCACTCTTACTTTCTTTCATTTGCTCACCTTTCCTTCATTCATGACACCCATGCACTATAACCAAAGAACGTCTATGTAGAGCTATATAAACATACATACACATCACGCCTGATTCTCTGTAGAGGGGTAGGCTGAGATCACGGATCCCCATTTGTCCACTGACAGACCACTTTCGCTTCATTGACATTCATACATCCTCTCATACACTCGGCGGTTATAGGTACTCCTAACGTCACCTTTTTTCAATATAGCGTCTATCTGACTGTAATGAGACCGAGTCTCAGTAAACGTAGTATGGGGCGCCCCCCGGCAAGGTGGGAAGACGACCTGCGCAGGTTGGCTGGCATCGAATGGATGCGAACGGCCCCTGACAGGGACAAGTGGTGTCATTTGGGGGAGGCCTATGTCCAACAGTGGATTCAGACAGGTGATGATGATGATGATGATGATAATGTGATAGGAGGTAAGCCATGTCGCCATTTAGAAGCACTAACTATTACCTGTTCAGGGAACAGGTAGGTTTGCTCACGATGTTTTCCCTCACCGTAGTATTCGACGCATTTCATAAATGTATTTTTATTAGTTATTTTTAAACACTCGCGATTTCTACTCATTTTATTTACTATGAGAGACCGGGTCATATCACGATAAATTAATAAAGATATCTGATTACCTTTATCTTGGCCCGACGTTTCGACCCAGTTGCATAGGCCGTGGTCGCGGGAAGACATATGTGGGAAGTGATATCCGGTCTCTCATAGTAAATGAAATGAGTATTTTTATTAGATATGTAGAGCTATATATACATACCCAGCACATCTATAGAAGCAATCCCCGGTTCCCCTTCCCCACCAGCGTTGATGCCTCGGCAGGAGAAGTTGGTGCGATGGTCCAGGGTCACGGGGTCGATGGTCCAGTTCTGGGACACGATGTCGGAGACCAGCCTTCCACCGCGGTGCCAACGGAACCTAAGGAGTTAGGACATAAACAAGTTGAAGGTGTATCATAGACAAAGACAAATAAACTTTATTTGTGTCACATAATTATGTAATATGACATACGCTTCACGACTTGTGTATACACAGTCTCTTTTTTATGGTAGTGTAGTCAGAGGCTTGAGTGCCTATCTCAGAAATTTAGACATGTTAGGTATGGGTCATTCGAAGTCCGCGTATCACTAGAAAGACAGCACCCAACGGGATAGTGATATTTAAATACAAATAAAAAAAATACAAAAATATCGCTAAACGTACAACAAATGTTAAATTAAGGTTTGGACTGTATTATTTTAATAAACAATTTAGTATTTTTGTATGAAAGTCAATATTTATTGTACATTTTTGTTGATAGTTTAAATACTTATTACTCATAAAATATCATCAGTTCAAACGGTTCATAAAAAAGTTACAAGATATAGACGAATCAATCAATCAGCTTATTACCCTGCAGGGCATAACATGTTACCCAAAGGGTAAACTACAAAACATGTTTACTTGTGGCCCTCATCCAGCCACATCCAGACACTACCAGCGACCTTTTTCAGGTCATCGGTTCACCTAGCAGGGGGGCATCCTGCACTATATTTATATGAATAAGAGTTCATAGTACAGATATATTGGTTGGGTTATGATCACTAATGACATTTTTATTAAAATTTTACAAAACAAAAGATGGAGAGACTTATTTTAGTTTTAAGAGATTCGCGATTTATACTCATGATTAATAATTATTAACGGGACTTATCGCGTAAGTTTATATATAATAAAAGACTGACGATTCATGGAGGCGAAGAAACATGAATCGTCAGTTTGCCCGTGACCATGGCTACGGCAACGTAGCCGAAACGTCGGGTTAATAAAAGGTAATTTTATTATATATAAACTTACGCGATAAGTCCCGTTAATAAATTATTAATCATGAGACTTATTTTGATCTTTTAATCATCAGTTTTTTGGACAGCTCAAATAGTTATTTATCATTTTCATGTTCATTTTACCTATTGGCTTCAGGTCTTCCCCGTTCCTGGATGCTGCAAGAGAGGACCAGGCTCTTCCCTTTCACCACCTTCCATGGCGAATAGGTGAGTGTGGCTGGACCAGGGGGATCTACAAAGAAAAGTTTGAGATTAGTAGTAGAATGGAAGAAAAGAGGCGAAATTTGCGAAATAGAAGATAGTTAGAAGTAAGATACCCCAAATTTTACTAATGGTAATTCTGGTTTTATTACTAACTAGCGACTCGCTCCGGCTTCGCACTTCTGGCTATTTAATGGATGTTATTATACATATAAACCTTCCTCTTGAATCACTCTATCTATTATAAAAAACCCGTTGCGTATTTTCAAAGATTTAAGCATACAAAGGGACATACGGACAGAGAAAGCGACTTTGTTTTATACTATGTAGTGATGGTAATTCTGGTTTTATACTTATGTATATAGCGATTTGGAATTTTATTCCTTCTCGTTTTTCCAAGTTGCAATTAAATTTAATCACTATCATATGTTTCTCAAGAGACTCTTCTCTTCAGATACTCAAATTCCACTTTTGTTGAGCGTATCGTAAGACAAACACTGTCATTGTAAAATTTCATTCATTGCGTAAAGAATCTAGGTTTCCTAAGACTGTTTTCACTTACTTCATGACTGACCATTATTAATTCCAAAAACCTATGAAAAGCAGATACAAAGTCACCAATAAAACTAAAGCTAACTTACAATTCACCACCAGTTCAGTCTTCTTGCTCTCTCCGCCCCACCCAGCCGAGTTCTTCCCTTTACAAGAGTAGTTGCCATGGAAACTCTTGGTCGTGTCCTGGAGGAGAAGCATTGATGGGTCCACTTCATTGCACAGGTTATCTAGAAGGAAGAAGAAGGATTAAGAAGAGTTGCCTACGAGTGACGTAAGTACAGAAGATAATGTTGGTGTTTTAGATGAAATGAAATTGTCTTGTTGGTGTCTAGTAAGTTTATTAGTGTTTTCTGTTATCCCTGAGAATAGTAGATTGATAAAAATTTTAGCTAATGGTAGTTCAATTTTCAATTCTTTAAACTAGTAACTTATTACAGTAATAAAATAATCACGGTTGGAACAACGACTGTACTATCTTTAATTTAAAAAGAACTTAAGTTTTCTAGTGGCATCGAAAGTTATTGACTATTATAAAAAATAAAAAACGAGCTTCTGATTCTATCAAAGGTTTGTAAGAAACATTAAAGTACTGAATATTTCAAATCACTTATCAGGTACGAAAGAATAAAAAAAAACTGTAACCAAGAAACTTTAGCTTGGGAAATTCTATACAAATTCCCATTGGGAATATAAGTTTCAAAGTTTTGCAAAGAATCAATTCATTCTTAGTATGCCGGAATATAACACCAATATGCTCAAGGAAGTTTTATTTGTAACATATTTTATATTTGCATTGCTATAATTCTATTTCTTTAGAAAAGTAACGTAGTAACCTTGCTTATGTGAATTAAAATGAAATCCATCACAAAAAAAAACTCTTAACTTTGGCGAATTTTCTCCAAAATTCAACACAGCGCGAAAATTATCAAAGTAGTATATGTATATATGAATTACTGTTATTACCTAGGTACCTTTTTCAAATTTCTCCAATAAAATTGCTGCTTTAATGTGAATGTAAGTGTTATAGCTCATGGAATGGGCAGGCACAGTAAAAGGTTTACTTTATCTATATTTATGACTATATAACTTATCGGAATATTTCATTTTTATAGATTTATTCTACACCTTTTTATTATTTAGAATGGGATTGCTCTTGGCCCATACCAATCTAAGTAGTTGGATTGGTCAGGCCTAAGGTGGAGCGAGCTCTCCCAGAAAGTGCTTGTGCACCCGCGCGATTTGAACAACTTACTTGACAATAATAATCTGCGAGATTTATTGTACCTGTCGTGTACCTACCACCTAAAGGTGTGAATTTTTTCCCCTATTTTGACCCAGTTATCAAGGATACAGTCTATTCATGTTAAGAAAATAGCGATATATAATAAGATCATGAAAGGGTCATAACATTCAGATACGCCAGGCACACTAACCAATGTGACGTGATCAATGATACGTCACGTCGTTAGTATGAAAACAAATCACATTGAGTCTCATTTAACAAAAGCTGTGATGACTAAAGTAGACTTAACTGCTTAATTATCTATGAAATATTTACTACACATATATAGTCACGCTTCTACGTCCCCAACGGGATAGGCAGAGACTATCGATCGCCACCTGGAACGAGCCTGACAAATCTTTCTTGCTTCACGCACACCCATTAACCGTCTCTTACATACTCTTCTTTACTCTTACCTGCTAAACCATTATTAGGGTTGCATTCTGGCAAATGCTTCAATATTTCTCCGTCCAAATACCAGATTACTTCATCAAGAATATTGGGGTTCCCAGAGGTTACTTCGCAGGTTAGTGTCACGTTTTTGTGTTCTGTTTCCATGATGGGACTGGCTGGTTCCATTACTAAACGCACTTCGGGTTTGTCTGTTGGAGTAAGAAAATAATATGTATATTGATATCTTGTAAGATAGTGGCTTAAAATAATTTATGAAAAGCTTTAGTCAAAGAAACAGGACTAGACCAAGATCTAACAGTTTCTCTCTTTCTTATTGAAGGTAGTTTGGAAATGGTATCTGAGAAAACATTATCGATATATCTCGATGTTCAATGAATGTCATATTACTGTACTTATTACGAATAAATATTATTTGGTTATTTTTTTCAATAAACCTCTAATAATGAATGAATCAGAATATTAAGTGATAACATCTGGGCACATCCCAGCGTCGTAACGGAGGGGTCTCGGCCCTGAAGTGTAGGGAGGGCCTACAGCTGAACCTAGCCATCAACGAGGTGTGTGTACCTGACTGGCCCTAAGTCCCTATAGCCTAACCCGAATATATACTTATATATAGTAGTAATATTTCATTATTTTGAAAATATTGGGTCACTCATAGCCAGAGTGTCATCACATGGCTATTCACTATCGTAACAAGCAGGATACAAATCCTCTGTCTTTCACATATATTAGAATTTTACCTACCAATCATAATCTCCGTATTAATAAGTCTGAATCAATCAATCATTTCAACCAATGGTTAGCAAAAGTACCCTATTTTACTTACACAAAATATTCAAACTAATAACGCCATCGCTGCTTCCGTTGCCCACTGAGTTGAAGAGTAAGCAGCTATAGTTGCCCATGTCCCGTCCCTCAGCTCTCTTGATGATGAGGCTCTGTTGCTCCGTGTTGCCATTGTGGTACCTCTCTGTGTCGTTTGTGTGGACCTTCTCGCCGTCTTTAAACCTGGGGATACAAACATATACTTAAGTCCTTTTTAAACACTCGCGATTTATACTCATTTTATGTACTATGAGAGACCGGGTCATATCACGATAAATTAATAAGAAAGACTACTTCCCGCGACCGCGGCCTATGCAACTGGGTCGAAATGTTGGGCAAAATAAAGGTAATCAGATATCTTTATTAATTTATCTTGATATGACCCGGTCTCTCATAGTAAATAAAATATACTTAAGTCCTTTTATAACAGAAACGGAATATGACTTCTTCATTCTTTACCATTATTATATAAAGCTATATATATAGTATAGATGACAGGCATATCTCTTTGTCACCTTCACAAATTTTATATGGAATTGCAGAATATTCATGACAGATTTCTTGCAGAGTCTCTAGAATCATAAAGGTTTATGACGAGAAAGAAGAAAGCAAGAAAGAAAGAAAATTAGATTTTACATTAAGTCATAAATAAAATAAAATAAAATTGCTTTTAATCACACTAGACGCAGTAATTCATATACACAAATAGAGAAAAAAATTAATTATATAATAATTTACATTAATGGAAACAAGCGCACATGGCAACCCCGCGCAAGTGTGAATAGGATTTGTCTCAGCTAATGTTGATAATGTTGATAGTCATAGATTTTTGTGAAATATGATTTTCTATGGCGAGTGTTGACTATTCTCAGAGTCAAAGAATGTGTTTGTTCTCACTATCAAGTTTTCTATAATCGTTGGAAAACTTACCTTGGAATTTACATAGATATTATTCAAAATGAATTGGTATCATCCTCTCGTAGTAATTGAAACCTAAGCATTATATTATCGAAATATTATCATTAAATATATCTTTCCATACCATATGACTTCTTGCAGGGCAGACGGGTTACTCTCGTACAGACATTGTAGGAGAATCTTGGATCCTTCCAATTCGGTCATGTTTTCGGGAGTCACACGTACTATAGGTGGGACTGTGGAAAAAACATATTTTTTACGAGAAAGAACAAAAACAAATGTAGATAATAAAAATTTAAATTCTGTCAGTAGTACAAATTAAAAGAGTAGAGTAAAGAGTAG
The DNA here is from genome assembly GCA_030578115.1 of Leucoptera coffeella. Taxonomy (NCBI): domain Eukaryota; kingdom Metazoa; phylum Arthropoda; class Insecta; order Lepidoptera; family Lyonetiidae; genus Leucoptera; species Leucoptera coffeella. The sequence continues at coordinate 409,112 of JAMBLF010000030.1, read as the reverse complement.
GAGTTGGGAATCGTAGAATTTTTGGACATATGCGTTTTATTTTATACGTAAGCCAGCAGAAAGAAAAAGAAAAAATATACTACAATTAACAATTTGTGTATAATTTTGTCACTTTTGGCATAAACAATCCCACTCTGTTACATGACATCTCCTCAGTGATCTCTCATGCCAATAGTCACCAGGGATAAATCTAATACCACTTACACCAAATCTCCAACTCTCTCTCAGCTGGTATGGGAGGCTCCTTCATCTCAATCATGACGTCATTGATGGCCTCACAGCGAAACTTGCATCCGTTCTCAAACCTTGTCGCTTCGAAACTGAAGTTTGAGACTGTCTCGTATGTAGTGTCACTCTAGAAGAAAGGAATTAGTTTTATTTACAAGAAAAGTCTTTACAACAAACATGGCATATTTAGAATAGGAAAATTGTGTTTAAAAGCCGGTCTATTCCTCAGGTTAGGTAATAGTCAGTGATTATACAAAGTGGCAAAGAATTCCATCTATTATTACCATAGTGTATAAGTAATACACGCAACTTATACAAACAAATATACTGACGCTAAAAAAATATTTTGTAACGAAAAAGAAATTGTGGTAACTGAATTGAAAAATTAAATTCTCTGAAAATATACTCTCACTTACCATAACAACTTCGGATAGCTGATGTGTGAAGCGAACATGAAACAAAACAAAAATAACATTATTTAAAACAATACACCTTACAAGTTAAAAAAATATCAATAGGCTAAAAAAACATCGGTATGATGAAAAAAACTGACTAATTATTCAAAATAATTCTCTATTTATTAATAGTTACGTATCGTAGCACCTATCACGTTTAGTCCTAATTATAAACTCTCAAATTATATAACTGTGATTAAGGAAAACGAACATGTAACCATAATGCTAGCAATAACGACCTCGAAGCTTTTTTACCTCTAAAGAAGACACCATCTTAAAAGGAAAATCTTTTAGTCTTAAGCCATTCAGACTTTCTCAAAATACAGTACGCGACAGAAAAGACACGACAATTTTCTTTCAGCACTTCTCAGTGTTTGTAATCAGTGATCCGACCTTTCAACTTGATTGTCGACTATCTAGTGAAAAAATGGCTTTGACAAGATAAACCCTTGACTTTTCCCAGCATTTTAAAGTAAAAAACTGTGTCTTTCATTAAATTTGGCCTGATAATACATATAACAGTCAGATAGACGCTATATTGAAAAAAAGTGTCGTTAGGAGTACCTTTAACTGCCGAATGTGTATGAGAAGATGTATAAGTGTCAATGAAGCGAAAGTGGTCTGTCAGGATCGGGACAAATGGGGATCCGTGATCTCTGCCTATCCCTCTACAGGGAATCAGGCGTGATGTGTATGTATGTATATAAAATAAACGGTAGAGATTTCGCAACGCTATTTCTGTGCAAAATTTTCATTTGGAGAATTGTTAATTTTAACACACGGTTCCCCGAAAACCCAACAAAAACCTATCAAATAACCGATCCAATTTCATCCCGAAATAAATTTCAATGATACAGTGGCTTAAACACGCGCAATACAGCCTTTTCGGGGTTAACAAATTAAAAAAATACAACCGATGAGCTTTTCACTGGAAAAAAATCTGTAGGGATTAATTTTTTTCACCGTATCAGCTTTTGCAATCAGTAAATACAACGAGTATTTTTAGCGTTACGGACTACAAATATGCACTTTATTTAAAAATAAATTATGTACTAGTCGGTTTTTGTTTCGATTTATACGAAGTAAAAAAAGATACACCTACAAATTCACATTCCACATATTTAAATCGATAGGGTATTAAAATTTCCAAGAACATATCGTCACATTTAGCTTGTTGTTAAATACGCTATTGTAAGGACTTCAGAAATTATGTCTAATAGTTCATAAAACGACCTCTACTCCCGTAATCATCTTTTACAATGTCCGTAAATAACAATAATCATAACATAACAATCTGAAGACGGAACATTTTTGCTCCACAATGGCACACACAAGAACTAACTTGTTGTTAAATATAAGTTGTATTATGTCTTCTTGTGTGTCTTGTAGTTATTAAATAAACGTATTATTAAATACTACATAGCTGAACCTAACACAAAGGTGCAGAAATCGCAGCAATTCGAAAATCAGCATACATTAAACTTTGCTGTACCAAAACAGCAACTTGTCCAAAACTACCCACTGTGCATGGCCAGATCATAGTAGGACGGCTTCGTTGTAATTTCAAATAGCTGTGGAGAGAATTTGCGCTTGTAAAAGCAGCCACCTGTGTTAGCACAGGGGTGCTTTAGAGACGGTTGGGCTGACAAAACTAGGTTATAAGTTTGTGGCGACCTCTATTTATTTATTTGGAAACCTAACGGATACAAATTATAGTTTAAGTATAAAGTATAAGCCTTAAAAATAAGAATTCAATTTGTTCCTAAAATGGTTCCACAAAGAACAAAACATGGTAGAAAGCGATCGTTAGAACTAAAACTAAAAGTTAACATTACTAACAAGAAAGGGAGTGCCAAACCTAAGTTGCAATTAGTTAAATAAAATTACCACAATGGAAGCAAGAAATAAACTAATGATTACAAAAATCAATATCCTAGAACGCGCAATCGAAATATTTAACGGAAACAAGATATATACAGATTTCCAAATCAGGCCATTAGCCTGGACGAACACCTGCCCAGGTAGGAAGCTTCCGCTTTTCCTGTAGGACACAGTGGATCCTACAAGTTTATGTAATTTCTAGGAACCTTTCAAACTTTTGTTTATAAAGTGAAATTCATAATGGAATGTGAGTGACATAAATTTCGTAGAATTGGTTCTTATCTTACTGATGTATTGAAATTTGTATTAATTGCAATGAATTTCTTATTGCATGTTCAGTTTTGCTTTTCAATTGCAAAATACATCAGTTGTGCATAGTGAGTATTTCTAAGTATTATAATTAGACCTGTGTTGGATTGGTACGACAAAAATTGCTAACTAACAGCTTCCAGGTTCTATCCACGCTGAGAGATATTAATGTAAAAGTGGCGACATGGCTGAACACCTGTCACATCATTGACTATCTGGTCAACACGTGGGTTCGAGGTGTCCATAGTGTTACTACCTTCGCAATAACCTGAACCTCTGACTACCCCGCAAGGATTAATAGTCCTTTGTCTTTTGCCCATTTAATAGTCCGAATATTTCTTAGCCCCTCCACTGCCATGCCTATTCAGGCGGAGAGGCGGCCTGCGCCGTTCGCAATAAGTCAAATTCAATAATGCGAACAAATGAAATGCGAACAGACGGACGTCCAATGCAGAATTTTATATTAGCTCATACTTTGTCTATTAAAATCAGTTTGAGATGAAAATCTTTGGATGGAGCCACAGTGCAAGTTTGCAGATTTTGTGGCACTTTTGTTTCGATGTTTTAGTACCTCTAAAAGTGGACCATCACTACATAGTATAAAACAAAGTCGCTTTCTTTGTCCCTATGTCCCTTTGTATGCTTAAATCTTTAAAATTACGCAACAGATTTCGATGCGGTTTTTTTAAATAGATAGAGTGATTCAAAAGGAAGGTTTATATGTATAATAACATCCATTAAATAGTAGAGTAGGCTATATATTTTATACCCGTGCGAAGCCGGAGCGGGTCACTAGATTATCTATAACTTTGTGTATTATTGTGACCAATTTCTCTTCATTGACACTTATACATCTTCTTAAACACACTCGGCGGTTATAGGTACTCCTGACGTCTCCATTTTTCAATATAGCGTCTATCTGACTGTCATATGTCATCAATATGACATTACAAATTATCATGCTTAAATGTATCCAAGGAGATATTATCACGTCCTCGTTCAGTCGACCCCAAAAGGCATTAAAGGATACATGACGAGGGAATCACCTAACCTCGGACATAATTTAGCCGTTTACATTCCCCGTATTATGAAAGCTGTTGAAAATTTAAACCATTTAAATATGCACGTTGTACCGACCATTCCGAAGATTACTCTGGGGGCTCCATTCAACGTTTAAGCACGGAAACCTCCGTATACACACACGGTGGTGAAATGAGTTGATTGTGAATGTAGGTTGGTCCCTTAACGTTATGTAATATGTTATAAAAACAGCTATAGAATAAAATAAATTTGTTTCTTTTAAAGTTCGATCTGGAAGTGTCAGATAGACGCTATATTGAAAAAGGGTTACGTTAGGAGTACCTATAACCGCCGAGTGTGTATATGAAGAATATGAGTGAGTGGAATGGAAGATCCGAAGATGTATGAGTGTCATTGAAGTAAAAGTGGTCTGGCAGCATCGGGACAGATGTGAATCCTTGATCTCCGCCTACACCTAGTGCCTGTAAACGGCGATATGGTCCACCAGCAAACCGTACAAACATATATGTTGTAAACCGTATCGCTGTATACAGGCGTAACCTATCCCGAAGTAGAGGCAGGTTTACTCACGATGTTTTCCCTCACCGTTAGCGACTCTAAATTACGTACCTAAATGAAAAACACATTTTAAAATTTCTTTCATTTGTAGTTGCCGGTAACGGGATTCAAACCTTTCTCATAAGAAGTCAAAAATCTTACCCACTTATCTACATCCACCATATTTACCCATAAATTTGACCCATCCTACCCATGCCTCTCACCTTGACATCATGCTGGTCCGTCTCCACCACCTCCGTGCCGTTGTACCAGGTGATCCTGGCAGCTGGTTTAGCCCCACTCACCGTGCAGACCAGGGTCAGAAGAGTACCTTGGACTGCGTGTTCACCCACGCCTGTCAGGCTGATCTTGTTGGGTGGCACTGTGGAGAGAGAAGGTTTATTGTAAAAAGTTAAAAGGGTTAGGAAAAAATAGATAAGAAGCTTTCATTTGTTTGACAAAAGGAATATATATATGAGCTAAGTGACAGGGTGGTTACGTAGAGGTAGGCCCAATAAGACATATAACAGTCAGAGACGTTATATTGAAAAGGGTGACGTTAGGAATATTTATAACCGCCGAGTGTGTCTGAGATCATATAAATCCTTTAAGGACTAAACAGAAAATAGGCACGATAAATCATCGATTGGTCAACGCGTGGGTTCGACATAACCATAGAATTACTAATTTCATAATTGCGGGAATGGATATTTAGAACTGTGACTACCCCGCAAGAGTTGATCATGTCAACTTCTATCATACAATGATAGAGTATTTAATAATTCTTAGTATTATGGCCGGCCTAATAAGACATATAACAGTCAGATAGACGCTATATTGAAAAGGGTGACGTTAGGAGTACCTTTAACCGCCAAGTGTGTATGAGAAAGTGTATGAGTGCTAATGAAGCGAAAGTGGTCTGTCAGTCTGACAAATGTGGATCCGTGATCTCTGCCTACCCTACGGGGAATCAGGTGTGATGTGTATGTATTAAACATACATATGGCAAAATAAGGAAAAAAATTAGTTATTTTACTGCCCAGTGTTAATCTGAGATGGAAAAAAGAATGTTAATTAGCTGCTGTTTTTCCCGGTATGTCGTATGAGGTGACAAAGGGACTAGAGGTAAATAGAATCTATTGAGCGATGGGCTATATATATATTATCAAAACCGCTATATTTATACTAAACAGTGACTAAAGAGATATTATCGTGGCTCATAAGTTCTGTTCAACCCGCAAGGATTAAAGTACGTACATATGTATGTAGTAAAACTTGGTCTCTAACTATACGTTTATATCCAACACATATTTGAATATCCATAGCCTACGCAAATACCGAGTTTCACACCTGCCTTCTAATAAAAGGACTCTAAGGGACGATTAAGGGACAAGGTTCAAGGCTAGGATCCATAAACGGCCATGTCGACTTGTAAGTTTTGGCATCTCTAAGGACACATTGCAAAGGTAGTTTTATCATGGCATACAGAGTATATATTCATGTTTCTATGTACAGTCAGCGCTAAAAGTGCAGTCCCAGTAACTTTTTATAAGGTTTAAGTTTATAAGAACAAAAGACAATATTTTACATTTCAAAACTGGTGCCACTATGCATTGTCATGGCCACTATACGTTCGCGTGCTTCAAAATGAAAAATATTGTCTTTTGTTCCTATAAACGTAAATCTAATACTCTTAAAAAGTTACTGGAACTGCACTTTTAGCGTTGACTGTACACAAATTCATGCAAATTATTTAACGATATATATTCCTTATATTAATCCTAGAATGCGATAGGCAGATACTATTTTGAGACTTAAAATGGTCTGACAAATCTTTCTTACTTCACTCACACCCATTAACGTTCTCATACACGCTCTTCTGTTCTTCACGCTACGCACACACGCATGGAAAAATGATTTTCTTATTGTTATATAGACATAGGTCTAGTTTTAGTTTGGGACTTAACTAATGAGCTGCTTTTTAGTATTCATAAGAGGTGACTATGGGATTTTAAGGTATGTACTTTAGAGTAATAGTTATAAATAGTTAGCATCATTTTATATCCCAGGCTAATTTAGAATAATGGTTCAAATACGTGCCTAAAATTTTGAGTGCTGCGATAAACTGACAATCTCAATTTATAATCGAATATGAGTTTAGCAAATGTTAACTTAGCCTTTCAATTTTAAATTATTAAGTTAGGTATAAAAGTTCTACCCGCTTTTAATTTATTTTAAGCTAGTTTTCGAGCGACCATCAAATAATACAAAAATACACACCAAAAATACTGAATTGTACATCAAAATAATACAGTCCCAACTTAAACCTAACATTTATTGTACGTTTAGCTATATTTAGCTACTTTTCAGTATTTATCACATATCAAAAAAAATAATAATAAATGTTTTTCTTTCTTTCTTTCTTTCAATACATAGAGTGCTAATCTCCAAAATTTTGATGTAAATTTAGGTATGAACCACTGAAAGCCGTAGTGAACTGTATCGCCGTATACATGCACTGGTTTCCTAACTAAGTTTTTACTTACTGTTAGGTACTGTACTTTTGATCTACTTTTATTAATTACTTTCCATTTATTTCAATACCCTTACACCCTGCCTACCCCGAAAGGGATTACAGTCCTTGCCGAAATTCACGTCGTAACAGTTTTAATAACTTTTCATTCATCATGCGGCCATTAATTTTGGACTTTAGTCAGCATATTCAGTGGCGAGGGAATATAGACTTAAATACACGAGTATAAGGTTCATTTTCCCACTGTTAAAGTGGAAGGTTTAATCACGAATATGATTTAAGGGATATAAAGGTTTTATTAAAAGTTTCGCTTGTAAGGGACTAGGTTGGGACGTAACTAGCTGTCTTATATAAGTATTTAATGATAAACGAAACTTTACAAAGAATATACTAAAAGTATAAAAAAGTAATTAAATTTTTCTTTTTATACGCATACGCTTTCATACGCTTTTTAGTATATACTGAGAAAAGTAACTGTAATATTTATTAATCTAGTATTATTTCAATCAATCAAGAGATCACTGATACTTTTTGTCCCGATCCTGACAGATCACTTTCGCTTCATTGACACTCATTCATCTTCTCATACACACTCGACGGTTATAGGTACTCCTAACCTCACCCGTTTTCAATATAGCGTTTATATAATAATATTGAACACTATTACACCAATTGAACTAGCCCCTTGGTAAGTTCATTTCAGACTTGTGTTAAGGGTACTAGTCAACAAATATTTCAGTAATCCTTTTAGATTTTCGATTATTGTTAACTATTATTATTTTCGTTTTTTTTATTTCTTTACATTCACCAGTAAAGTTATGTCGGTTATTTTCGGTTTATAGTTCTTTGTAAATATTATATTATTATTTCATATTGTATTGGGGTAACCTGTAAAGGTAGTATGAAATAAATAAATCACCTCTTACTACACACCTAAAAGACCATCTCACATCCTATGTTCCTTGAAAACCTTAATACAACCTATTCGCCCTACCAAACCCAATCTCCCGTAACATCCCTTCCCCACCAATTAGGTGTCGGAACTCGAGCCCTGGGCCCTAATTAGAGGGGACTGAGGGATTTATCGTCACCATTTATCAGTGTAGGGGGTTTTGATTAATTTGTACAAGTATGACGTGAGAGTAGGACGTAAAAAGAATACTAACTAGCTGCCGTTCTTCACAGCATGCATGCAGCAGTCTTTGCCTATCATGATTAATAACTAACGAGACTTATCGCGTATGTTTTTATATAATAAAACAATACGAGATAAGTCCCATTAGTTATTAATCATGAGTATAAATCGCGAATCTCTTAAAACTATATTTGCCTATCATGTTTGGATAGTAGAGGTGTACATATATATATACAAACATATCACGCCCGATTCCCTGTACATGAAGGAGTAGGGATAACGGATCCCCATTTGTCCCGATCCTGTCAGACCACTTTCGCTTCATTGACACTCATAAATCTTCTCATACACACTCGGCGGTTATAGGAACTTCCGACGTCACATCAATATGTAGATAGGCTAGCAACCTGTATGTTGATTGGCTAGCAACCTGTCACTATTATTCCATACGACATCAAAACCCCAATATACACGGTAATAAGAGACCAAGACATTTTCGAATCTCTAATGTTCTGTCCACCCCGAAAGGGAATAATGAAAGCTAACAACCAGTGGCTTTAGTTGGAAAAAAAGCCACGAAAGTTATGTAAGCAACAAGTAATTGTTGATTAATGAGACTTGTGTACATATTAAATGAAAAGTGATATATGTATATGAGTAAAGTGGAAGGGCGGTTACGTAGAGGCCGGCCCAATAAGACATATAACAGTCAGATAGACGCTATATTGAAAAAGGGTGACGTTAGGAGTACCTATAACCACCGAGTGTCTATAAGAAGATGTATGAGTGTCAATGAAGCGTAGGTTTCGTGATCTCTGCCTACCCCTCTACAGGGAATCAGACATGATGTGTATGTTGTGAACATACATACACTTCGTTAAAGTTAGCTTTTCTATAAAGGAGCTAGTTCAATATGTGTGTCAGTTTGTAATAGTTTCCATAGTTTAGATTGATTGGAACGTTGTGTTAGGTATTGGCGTGAATATTCAAAGCTTTAAGTCACTAAATTAAGTTTAGGACTCAATTATGACCTGAATTACTAGAAAATAGAGTTGAAAAGCTAAATTAAGACTTTGGTACTAGTTATACATACATACATATATTCACGCCTGTACGTTCCTAACAGGACAGGTAGCGACTATTGTTCGACACCATAATCCTGACAAATCTCTCATGCTTCACTCACTCCCATTAACCTTCTCATACATGCTCTTCTGTTCTTCACTACGTACACCCGCCTTGAGAAGAATGTCTCCAATTTGAACTGTATATGTTCTATGCGGCCTATCCTCTCCTACTCTACTTTATGTGTCTTGTAATGTTTTTTGTGGTCTATGTGTGTAGTTAATAACATTGTTTCCTTATTTCGAATTACGATAATACAACACCCTTTTAAGTAATGTTAACGGGTCGTGTTGGTTAGTTGCATCGAATATTGAGGCAGCACCATTTCATACGTGTATACACATCACGCCCATTTCCCTATAGAAAGGTAGTCATGACGGATCCCCATCTACCCTAATCCTGATATACCACTTTCGCATCTTGACATCCATACACCTCTTTCTACACACTCGGCGGTTATAGGTACTAACGTATCCTTTTTGCCATATTATTCTAAATAAATAAACCATCTCAGTTAATTTCAACCAAATTTCCTCACCAACCAATTTCTCTTTACAAAGGCTTAACAAAATAGTGTTGTGCCCAGGTAAGATTTTATCGACATCGATAAACTTATTTTGTGATTTGATCGACGTTTTACAAAGGACCTTGGGTATAAGCGGGTTATTTGTATGCGGTTCGCGTTTGGCAAAGGGCCCGGGAAAACGCCCGGGTATAAGGCTGTGTTTATACTGGATATACAGTGTAAACAAAATGGGTTTGAAAGTGACTACGGGACTAGGGGTCAAAAAATAGACAAACGCGTTCGCGACCATTAACGCAATCGCGGAGCTAGTAATTCCATGGCTACATTGAACCCACGTGTTGACCAGACAGTCAGTACTCAATGTGACAGGTAAGCCATGTCGCTATTTATAAGTACTAACGATGTTTTCTTTCATCGTAATATTCGGTTTATTTGGTAAATGTATTTTTATTTTTCATATATTAAGCGATGGGCTAGCAACCTGTTACCATTGTTTTATGACATCACAACTCTAATATTCATGCTAAAAGAGACCCAAGATTATGTCTTCATGTCTCCAAGGTTTTGTCCAACCCGATGGGAAATAAAGGACGTGAATGTAGCCTATCGCACAATAGATTCCATACACCCCTAGTCTCTTAGTCGCCTCCTACCACACGCCGAGAAGAACGGTAGCTAGTGAGCTATCTTTTTACGCCCAGACTAGCACAGGACTAATATATTAACTTGTCACTACATAGTATAAATCAAAGTCGCTTTCTCTGTCCCTATGTCCCTTTGTATGCTTAAATCTTTGAAACAACGAAACGGATTTTGATGCAGTTTTTTTTTAATAGATAGAGTGATTCAATAGGAAGGTTTATATGTATAATAACATCCATTAAATAGCGGAGTACGCTATATATTTTATTACCGTGCGAAGCCGGAGCGGGTCGCTAGTTTTATTATAAACTCACCCTTACAACAAGACTCAATCTTATGGATTCGTAATCGAAATTCATAAGGTTTGTACGTAAACCTTTTTATAGATTTGTAGGCTTTTATTATTCAAACAAAAGAGCGTGGTAGAGGTCGCCCTTGTAAATACATAGTTACATAGAAATCAAGCCTTTGTACCTTTTCAGGGTAGGCAGACATTTTACACGCGTATACGTAGAAGTAGTACAGTAATATAGTATTGTAGTAGTATAGTAGATAGTTAAGGATTCGTGTGTCCATTTGCTCAGTTGCGGAGTAATAAATTCATTTTATTTACTATGAGAGACGTCCCGCGACCTCAGCCTATGCAACTGGGTCGAAACGTCGGGCAAAATAAAGGTAATCAGATATCTTTATTAATTTATCGTGATATGACCCGGCCTCTCATAATAAATAAAATGATTATAAAACGCGAGTGTTTAAAAGTAACTAATAAATTCATTGCTATATAAATAACTTTTTACAGTTTAGTCATCACGTAACGTGACAGGCGGTGCTGAATATTGCTAATTAATGAGAATAGCAAGTAAGTTTTCTTACAATATTGAAGTTGTGATGAGATATCCTAGGTCATCTTTTAAAATACATTATAGATTGATGATGACAGGTTTCTAGCCCATCGCCCAATAGATTATATTACCCCTGCTACGACATCTCAGGAAAAATGGCAGCTAGTTAGCATTCTTTTTACGTCCCAGACTAACACAGGACTTCAAATCTAGTACGGATTACGAGACCTCGATATTTATGCAATAAAAATGACAAAATCAAAGTTTCCAAGCTTCTGTTTACCCCAAAAAGGGCTAAAAAAGCCTACTCCATTCACTGAAGTTGAAATTTAACTTAGTCCGTTGCCATTCGTCACTTTAATTTGGGCAGGAATTAATTTTAATTAAAGCCTTCGTTATGTCAGAGTTGAGGACGAAAATAATTAGACCTAAAATCCTCCATCATTTTTAACTAGTTGAAAGAAGGCTAGACTCTGTTTATACCATTGGAATGTAGAGCTGTTATAATGTTATCTTTTTGTTTCTAATTGTGAAAAAATATTTTGAATTTGTTATTAATAAAGAAAGAAAGAAAGAAAAACATTTATTCACTGCTACACATACACATTTTAACATAACACTATTTATACACACTTTGATACAACATCAATACTCGTACATATAAGGAGTAGGCACTTGATGCAGTGAAAAGGTGCTGTCTCAGTATTAAAGGTATTTATTTAATCTAGACGCCTCTAAAGTTCAGACAACCCCAAAGGGTTTCAACTACATGAATATATACAGATTAACTTACCTTTAACATCCAAGCTGATCTCATGCCTCATATCCTCGTCGAGAGCAGCCGAAGATACCACACACGTCAGTCTGCCTGCCAGCTCCGCACGTGTCACCGTGAAGGTTAGGGTGTGATGCACTGTGTTGTTGGTAGGCGTTTTCGTTTGGGCTGGAATGAGAGGGAGATATTAGGTACATATATATAGTTGAACGCTGAAATGTATGTACTTGTATAGGTATGATACGATATAAAATATATAGTTTCTTGGCATTTCTTCTCTGCTGGATTTTCCTTTACGAAATGCCAGTAGTTTAATTAGGTTTATTTTAATTTTGTAAATGATTAACTAATTTAAATGTGAAATTGTTTTTTTTTTTACTTTCAATAAGTGATTATATGATCCTTATGTTGAATAAAGAGCATTTCATTTCATTTCAATAAATTAGGTATACGATTAGGTTAATTACTCATATATACGTAACACATTGTGGGATTCACTGTAGAGTGGTAGGCAGATATCCTGGATCTCCATCTGTTCGGATCCTAAAAAAACTACTTTCGGTTCATTGACACTCATACATCTTCGCATATTCATAAATGCAACATACATACTCGTATTAAATTAGCGTAATTAAATCCCTTTTTGGATGGTCAGAATCTCGGTGATATAATATCTCCTAGGTCACTTTTTAGCATGAATATTAGGGATACGGTGTCATATTGAAACATTGGTGCCAGGTTGCTATCCTGTGGCCCAATAGAGTTACAATACGATATGTAACTAGCATAATTCTTTATGTAATATTTGAGTTAACAAACAATTTAAGTTCAATCCATTCGCAGTGTTCACAAAAATCATATAGACAATATCATATCAACTATAACATCTCCAAAACCTAAGACCTAACAAACTGTTATTCTGAAAAACTGGTAAAAGGTTGCTAGCCAGCCGCCGACAATATCTCAACCAGGAACATTAGAATCGCCTTAATTTCCCGAAGGCTGTAGCTAAAAATAAGGCTGTGCATTAAGCTATTCTGCCTTATCGCAAATTAAACGCCATTTATGGGGCTGTAATATTTGAGTTACGATTCGCGAATTACCATAAGCTCAGAGTATTATGAAAAGGTGTTGGTCATAGAATGGGAATGGTTTAATTAAAACTGTAATGTTTGGAATGCTGCGATTTTACACATACATAGATCAAATTGGAGAATCAAGGCTTGTACGTAGAGTGGAGAACAGAAGAGCATGTATGAGAAGGTTAATAGGCGTGAGTGAAGAAAGAGATTTATCAGGATAATTATTTGTAAGTATGTATATGCTTTTCTGTCTGTACAAGGCCGAAGAGCAAAAATAATGTTATGTAATTTAGGTATGGCATAACTTTTTTTTAAATAGTTATTCTACATCCAAAAAGAATAATATCTTTCGATCGCCATATCCAACGATCCGGACAAATCTCTTCCATTTATTTATTCTGGCTAAATAAATTTCAATCATATCCTCTCTTTCATCTCCCAATCTCCATATACCCATATCACCTTTATATACCATATTTAGTACATAAATACATTTATTCACGACTCTAAGTCCCCAAAGGGATATGCAGAGACTATCGATCGCCACTTGGAACGATCCTGTCAAATCTCTCACACCACACTCTCATTCATAAATCTTCTCATACATGGTCTTCTGTTCTTCACACTACGTACACTTTGAGAAAAATGTCTCCAATTTGATCATAAGTCTTTTTACTACATTTTCCTACAACAAACTATGTTACAACTACTAAAACATAGTTGACCACGTTTGTTCAGAGTACAATAACGGTTGTCAATACATCGTCCAACACTAACCCTAAATTCTCTATTACACAGTACAGCTTCGTAAACCTCGTTGTTTAGGATAGCACAATATCCAAACTTATTGAATTAAGTGTTGAAACTTAAACTTAATTGATAGGACGAGCCTGCAAGATACGATAGTATGGATATACTTAATTAACTTTGACCCTCAGTTAATTTAACTATGGAATGTTCCTAAAATATAGGGCTTGAAATAGTCTCTGTTAGTCTGTTTGACGTAAATAGAATACTGTGTCTATTTCGAAATTAATAATAAGACTAAGGAGCAATGGTGTAGTAATCTGTTAGGCGAAGAGCTAGCAACCTGTCACTTTCGTCGCCTCCTACGACATGCCGGGAAGAACGACTGCTAGCTAGGATTTGTTTTACGTGCTCGACTAGCATGGTATGTCTTAGGAAGCAACTAAACTAACTAATTAGGGGTTAAGGGTATTGTATTCCAAAAATAAATTCACGAACTGTCAAAAATCCGACATTTCTAGCGCAGCAGCGCTGAGTACATTGCGCGTTAGTGCTGTTTTAGCGGTTGGACAGAATATAAAATATAAAAAGGCGCGAATTTCAAAACATCGCGAAACGATGAAACGTTTATGGGAGTTTTATATTAATAATATAATTGATTTTTAAACTCAATAGTGTGCCGATTGCAAGACAATTTTTTAATTGCTAAATAAAACGTACATTATCTATCTAACATAAAATAAACATTGTGATGATTTTTCGACAATCCAGACCGACTTCTTAGCAGATATTCTCTGTCGAACGTGACAGATAGTTTTGATCATGACGACGCGCCGCCGCCGCGGCGTGTAAATTGCAGATAGTTATATCAATAAATACGTATCGTTTCCATATGATGTAACGTATAAACTGATATTCTCACCCAAATCCAGATGGTAATCAATCCAACACGAAATAAATTCAAGTTTTCCAGTGTTTGTAATGATGCTAGTACAGATTACATTATGTATATATGTAGGTATGCAACTACCTAACCACTCATTTACTGACTCCGAAAGGTTAACGAATTTGTAAAACTATGTTTTTAGATTATAATGCTTTTGAAATAAAATATGTTCTTCAACGAAAGATCGGCTGTAGTCATTTTTCATATGCGTAAGTATTATGATTACCTAGGTTAATTCAGTTCATTCACGGTAAAATTATATAAGTACCTATTCTACAATACTTTTTACCATATTGTAGATATAGTAGTCATACAATTTATTAGTTACATTTACCCACACTACACATATTGAAATAAAATTGAGCTCATGAATTTAAGTGTAAACTCGTTGCAATGCATACAACCTAATTTTTTTTTGCCCTAATACTGCTTGATCTTGCGACTAAATTTACAAACGGAATATGTACTAGGATCACAGACTTTTATAGGCGGGCAGTCGTACGAAAAATGTAAATGTCTCGATTTTCATACAGATATCTTTTGATCCTGATAAACTACTATTATACTGTCAATTATTTGTTTTTGTGTTATGTAATGTCAATAATGTTTTTGCTGAAATATTTTATGTTGTGATCGTAAAATAGGATTTTACGGTTGTGATTTATACACCGGTTCTCGTTCTATCACCGAAGTTAAGCAACGCAGGCGTGGAAAGTAATTGGATGGGTGACCATTTAAATTGTTCACGTGCTGTTGTTTTAGTGAGGGAACCTGGTTTGGTTATGTAAGGACTTAGTTAATCACCTATTACATTGGCTATTGATAATCAGGTAACGATTGGGTTTCGATTGACAAAAAAATGCCAAAAAACTTAGTTGCCACTCAACATCTGACTACCCCGAAAGGGATGTGGGATGTGACGTAGCCATATCAATCGGGGTCGGCGGCAGCGACGTAATGTGAGCACAGTATTTTGTACCTATTCAGGATTATAAAACTATAAACACTGCGCACTCGTAGATAGTTTTCAGATACTTTAGTAACTACGATTTAATTATATGCATTGAAATTGTCTTGTTGCTTGTTGTTTTGTCACGATGATGTGTCTTCTCGGCATACTCAAAACACATACACCTGACCTCACAAAGCGTACCTACCTATTTTATTATTTGTTAATTTGATATAGTAACAGTCTGGCGTATTTAAAATGAAAGTAGTAAGATGATTATTAGCTCTCGGAATCTGTAACTGTCAGCTATTCTTTTACGTTTAAATATGGTTTAGACCACGAACCTTTGTAATTGCTCTTTGGTATAGAAACTAGCACCAGATGTAAGTACCTCTGCGTCCAAATGCTGGAATGAAATACCTCCACCTATTCGAGAGGTTGCTTCTAGGGGAGCTTTCTACCTTAGGTATAAGGCTTGTTTTTTCGAACAACAAAAATCCTTACCCTAACTCCTATCAATGTCTCACCTTGTCAGTGCAAATACCATAGTTATATATTTTTCTTTCTATATATGAGTTTGAATAAAAAATGTATGTGTATGCAGCCTAGCTGCATCGTATACTGAGGCAGCACCTTTTCACTGCATCAATGGTTTTTTACATACCTATTTTTTTCCATGTTTGTGTTTTGTTAATGTAGTGAATAAAGTTTCTTTCTTTTTTTCTCTGTAGGTGTTAAAATTTGCAAACACACATCGTGTATTGATATACAATTTACTACTTACATAAGCTCCTGAAATAAGTATACTATAAATTTAGTTATAGTCTATAATGTATGTAAGTAATGGTTACTGCACTAAAATATTGTTTGTAATAATAGGAACCTATTATTTAATTTTATAAATGCTCATATTAAGGTTACATTACACTTTGATTAGTGACTAGGTATGGACATCTACTGATTAGTGTAAGTTATTTCCTGTGTATGGAAATGAGTTCTATTTTTAGCGAGTAACCTTGTCCAGCGTTCCGTCACTGCCCCCTCACTCATCTAAAATAAGTTAAAATCAACGCTAATATAAGTCAATATCAAATCAGTATCATGAATTAGATTTAAATTTAATTAATAATAATTTAGATTTAATACTGGCCTTACAGAAAAAAATAAGATGACAAATTATCTGCGCGTATCGTTACAACTTGGTTACAACAGCACGATGTCCAGGCTTTAGACTGGCCTGCGCAATCTCCAGACTTAAATCCTATTGAGCATGCCTGGGATATGCTTCAGAGAAGAGCTCTAAGAAATTTCCCAGAAGATATTGTCAGTGAAAACCATCTTTTATTGCATCTTAGCAGGACTTGGGACAATATTCCACAACGGGATATTGACACCCTTGTTTTAAGCATGCCGAACCCCTGCAGATGTGTCAGGAATGTCTTAGGAAGATCTAAACATTATTGATTTTCAGTGGAACACTATTTTAGTAAAAAAAAGTAAATGTTATGTAGAAGTTTTAATGTTTTAAAAATAAAGTTTAGTTTGAAGTTTTATCAGAGGTTTTTCTCTTGTTCTAGATTTTTTTAAATTACAACTTTCACTAAAATATTTTCATTTAATCAGATAGGCTAATAATCAAGGTTTAATTTAATATACAGGCACAGATGATATAATACTACAGATACAGGTGTCTTAACTAAAAGGTAGTATAATTTTAGTTATTTAGGTTTGAGTTAAATATCCCTAGACCATGTTGATGTGTGTATGTTCTTACAGATACCTACCACCTTATTCCAAAACAAAGTCGATGTTTTGTTATAGAAACAAGTCCGTGTAAAACAATTGCAGCCCCTTGTTTATCTCTGGGATAAATACTTTTGAGGTTACCTTTCTGTTTTAGTAGTGGCCAAGAATGTTTTTATATCTAAAATAAGTTAAAATCAAAGTTAATATAAGTCAATATCAAATCAGTATGATGAATTAGATTTCTTGCAGATAAATTGTTGTCATTTCATTTGTAAATTCTTATGCATGAAGGATTTTTCTATAAATATCGATTCACAAAGCAATGCGGCGGGATAATAGGGGATATTTTATGTAATGTTATTTATGTTTGCGATATAAACAGGTTCCACACTACGATAGTTTCAAAAACACTGAAATAAATCACATCAAACTTGATATAACAAAATCATAACAAACTTTATTGTCATGGCGGATGCACGTTCCGTGTATCAATTGAGTTGTAAACGAAACAAACACTAATAAATTATAATCAGATTATTCAACAACTTATTATTTATTAATATATATTAAAAACATTGTAGTCATAAATATATAAAAGTAATCAATATTTAAATAATAAATCACTTGTGGTAAATAATTGTAATTTTATAGAAACAATAAGAAATATGGTTTTGGAACGTACTTGAGTGAGTACCCTAACCCGACCTCCTGTAGAAGTCTGTGAGCCTAGTAATGCGCTTGTATTTTCGTATGGTTTTGAGCTGAAAAAGAACTTCAAATATTCGATTTATGCGTAAAGTTTGCCGAGCCAAACAATACCTACAGACTACTGAGCAAAATTTTGAGCAGCAGGATATGTATAATAATTATACATTTTTTTTGGTGCGACCTCCAATACCGCTATGAGAGCCTAGTGACCGAATTCGGATTTCGATAGCAATTTATCTCTAAAAAATTGTTTCGCGGTCTACCCTTCTTGAGAGAGATGAGTCTGAGTCGTAAAAAAAACAAAATCTAACTGGCTGCCGTTCTTTCCGTATATCTGTCCGGTACCGGTATAACCTATTCTGCAGTACGCTAAAAACTCTAATTCAAGATGCCAAAGAGTATCCCAAATGTATATTTATGACTTCGAGCATCACAAATGCATACTCAAACTCTGACTACCCTGAATTCGGTCACGGTCATTATGCATAATATATAATTATGTATATGTGTGTGTATACATACATACATATATATATACACCATAAACAACCTATCCTGGGGTTCACTAATTGTTGCCTACCTACTGGGAAGAAAGCTGAAGTGATGTCAGTAGGTATCATGTATGTATATTCTGAACTTCTTATCATAATATCCGAAACATCAAGCGGTAAATCAAAATTATGTACATTAATTATCATGATTTTTTCATATCATGTCTGACATACCTGTCATAGGCATAAATGACGCAAGAATAAATTTATATCACATATGGCGTCGCATCAAGTAAAATACTTCTTAAAATATACATGTAGAATAAATCAACTTTAGCAGTTCCCTTCGAAAGAAAAAAATCGCTTGTAATATAATAAGCAATAACCTCAAACATCAAAGTGATTACACATTGTTTTCCAAATTTCACTTATTGAACTAATAAATAACTGATTTCGTGTAATTATCTAGCGGTTTAGCTGTGATCGCCAACAAAATGGACGTGCTCCCCACGCTGGCATTCGCCAAATTCTGAACGCGATCTATTGAAACTAGCGACTCGCGGCGGACGCGTTAGCTGTCCATATAAAAATGTATGAAACAGATGGCGGCCCAAAATTGGGCGTTTTATACTTACGAAAACTGCAGTATTATGAATAAAACAGGAGCTAATATGTTTTTAGTCAAATTATTTAGTATTTAGAGAACCCATTATTGTATATTTTGATTTCAGATCTTACTCCGTGACGAAATAAACGAAAAAATACAAAACCCTGTTTGCGCCATTTTTCTGATTTTTTATCAACTTTATGCGTTTATATTTACGTAATTATTGATATTTAACTCTTGAAACTACTTCAGTCATCAATTTCAGTCTTTCATTATGCTACCTTGAAAGTATGATAGGTGTCGATAAGTTCTAAATAGGTTTAAACTGAAAAATGAAAACACTCGTTTCGCTCATTTCCGCGAACAATACCCTTAATAGAATCTATTAGGCGATAGGCTAACAAACTGTCACCAATATTTCATATATCATCACAACCCCAACATTCATGCTAAAACTATACTTAAAGATTTTATCGTCTACAGGTTTCTGTCCAAGGAATTAAGTAACGTAAACGTATATGTATGTATTTGTTACGTCTTATGTCCTAGTCGTATACCTAATAATAAGTTTCTTAATTTCATTCTATGTTCAATATTGTATCCAATTGATGTTTATGTATCAATAAAGATATTACTAATTCTAAATCCTATTACACTTGCGCGGGGTTGCCATGTGCGTTTGGTTCCGTAAATGTAAATTATTATATATTAATTCTTTTCTCTATTTGTGTCTATTTGTGTTACTGCGTCTAGTGTGAATAAAAGGAATTTTATTTATTTTATTTTAATAACTCACCTTCCAACCGTTCCTTTCCATTGAAAAGCCAAACAACCTTCGGCTGAGGTTTCCCCTCCGTCACGACACATGTGACACTGGTCTTAGCCCTCTCGATCAGAGGTCCGAACCTCGCTCCGTCGGGAAGCGACCTCCCGTCAGCTGTGGTCACTTCTATTGCTTTGGGTTTAACTGGAAGGAAAGACAATGTTTAATAACCCCGTCTGCCCGTGACCATGGCTGCTGCAACGTAGCCGAAACGTCGGGTTAATAAAGGTAACTTTATTATATAAAAACATACGCGATAAGTCTCGCTTGTTATTAATCATGAGTATAAATCGCGATTCTCTTAAAACTATGAAAGAGAATGTATAGTAATTATATTATACATAGATGTGTATGAGGTGTATGAGTGTCAATGAAGCGAAAGTGGTTTGTCAGGATCGGTAGAGATGGTGATTTGTGATCTCTGCCTCTTTCTAGAGGGAATCAGGCGTGATGTGTATGTATGTATCTAATTATACTACAAATGATATACCGACCTACTAATTGAGTTTACTATCTTTTTAAGATATTCTCTGTTTTAATTTTTTATGGTATACAATAATAATTTATTTTAATAAATATTAACATTTCAACAATGGCAAATTTGTAGTAATTGTCGGTTACATAGGAGTCGGCTCAATAAAACATGTGATAGGCAGATAAACGCCATATTGAAAAAGGGTGACGTTAGGAGTACCTATAACCGCTGAGTGTGTATGAGGAGGTTACTATAAGGATGTCAATTCAGCGAAAGTGTTTTATCAGGATTGAGACGAGAGGATTCATGATCTTGTTTCCCATTTGTAAGGAAACTGTTGTGATGATTATACATTCACACACCTCATACACACTCGGCGGTTATAGATAGGTCAACCGCTCCTTTTTTTAAATATGTCGTCTATCTGTCATTTATTTATTCCACCTGTATACGTAACAAGGAAGTCATTTACAATTCCATTATCCATCCCATTCTAAGGTTTTTCAAAGGAATTTGTCATTCAAATCGACGACACTTGACATTTCCCGATAAAAGGTTGAAGGGTGACAAACAGACTGTTAATTGGAAGAAAATATCCCTTTGTGTGTAGTCTGGGACTTGAGAAAATTGTAACCAGGTGTTAGTTGATTTTGATTTTGTTAGAACTAAGTAATGTATGTAGGTAAGGAACTAGTAAGTAAAACAAAAACGAACAAACGCGTACACGACCATAAACCCTTGCAGGGTAGTCAGAGGTTTAGGTGTCCATTTTCGCATTTGCGAAAGTTGTTCTATGGCCACCTCGAATCCACGTGTTGACCAGATAGTCAGTAACTACTTAATGTGACAGGTGGTAAGACATGTCGCCATTAACAAGCACTAACTTTTATTATTAGTAAGTTAGCTAAGTAAAAGTAAGATATATTAAAATAAGAACTATGATTAATGAACATTTTACTTGTATATCCTAAAAACGGGCTATATGTAATGAAAAGTTACATTTATCTTATTAAATTTTCTTATTGATGTATCTTAAAATCAGTACATGTAACTAAAGGCTAAATTTCATTGAGAATAATTACCGTGAGTCACTCATACATGTATATAAACAATATTTTTGAGAAATTTGCGTTTTTCATTCATTTAACAAGAATAACGGGAGTATAAGACATACACATAATGAAATATACGCGATAAGTCCCTTTTTTCTAGTAAAATTTATATAGACGAATATACAACCAGCAAGTGTGTATACAGACGTATTCAGACATTTCTAAAGCTCAGTTAATTATAAGGATCTATAAAAATAAAATAAGAACGTGACATATACATAGATGTTCCTTTATACGTATGTATACAGTCCTTGGAGAAATCATTAAAACACCTCTTGTTCGACAATCAAGCACCTGTCAGATAGAGTGTCAAATTTGAAATTCAAATATCGAAAAACAGAAGAATGCTGGCGTCCAAATTGACGTATTGAATACGAAAACGGTCTCAATTCAATTGCTCTCCTTTTCATAACATTGACATGTAAATTTGCGCTCATAATTTCGCGTACATTGAATTGAGAATTCTCGGGAATTGATTCGGTAAATTGATCGCAAATGTTTAAATGATAATAAATGATTTATGTTAATTAGTAGTTCTTTAAAACGCGTTCACGACCATTAACCTTTGCGGGGTAGTCAGTTCAGGTGTCCATCTCCGCAATTGCGAAGGTAGTAATTCTATGGCTACCTCGAACCCACGTGTTGACCAGATAGTACTCAATGAGACAGGTGGTCAGACATGTCGCCATTTACAAGCACTAATGATTACCTTATAGTTTTAAGAGATTCGCGATTTATACTCATGATTACCTGTTCGGGGAACAGGTATGTTTACTCTCGATGTTTTCCCTCGCCGTAGTATTGTATTTCATGACAACTTCTTAAAGTCGTGAAGCGTATGTTTGTTTATGTTTATGTTCTAACTATACCAAATTTTATTATACAAAAAAACGCATTAACGACCATTAACCCTTGCGGGGTAGTCAGAGTTTCAGATGTCCATCTCCGCAATTGCGAAGGAAATAAATTTTAAAATTTTATTATAACAAACAATATACAGTTCCAACTTACTATAAGTAGCGAAATCCGTGACCTGAACCGTGTTGCAATCCTCGCCGACTTGCAAGTACGTGATCTCGCACCGAAAAACCCCTTCATCATCGGGCTGCACGTCAGCTATCACCAGCTCCGCGAATGTGGAGTTTGGCTCGTGGGATATTGAGAGTCTGGAACAACATTATTTCAGATTAGATATATGACAGTCAGATAGGCGACATATTGAAAAAGGTTGACGTTATAAGTACTTAACTAACGAGATTGTATGAGTGTCAATGAAGCGAAAGTGGTCTGTCAGGATCGGGACAAATGGGGATCCGTGATCTCTGCCTACCCCAGAGCAGAGAGCAGGGCAGACGTACGTAGCGTGAAGAACAGAAGAGCATGGCTACACTCAATTACTTTGAACATTTCAAGTAAGTTCCTTGCTAGTTTGGGAAATAAAAACTAGCTGCCGTTCTTCCTGGCATGTCGTAGGAGGCGACTAAGGGTCAATGGAATATGTTGAGCGATAGGCTAGCAACCTGTCACCAATGTTCCATATAACATCACAACCTCGATATTCATGCTAGAGGTTCAGTTCACCCCGAAAGGAATTAGAAAACGTGAATGTATATAAAAATATTCCCATCAAAAGCAATTCGGAAACAATAGCCTTATAATTGAATAATCTCTTTCAGGCTTCTAATTCACGATTTGTTGTGGAGCGTTCACAAAGCGTTACATTAACAAAGGCTGAATCCAATTCCTTTGAACTTTTTTGCGCGAAAACAATTAAGTTAATAAATAATAAACACAAAGCACAGGGCAAATATTATGCCTTGTTGAATATACGTCGAAAATATATAATAATAATATAATAATGTTTTTAGGACATTGTTACACCATTTGAACTAGCTCCTTGGTAAGTTAATTTAAGACTTGTGTTAAGGGTACTGTTAGTCAACGTATATTTATAAAACATATACTTATTATACATAGACAAATACATATATAACATATATAATTAACAACTAGACTGGAAATCAGAAGAAAAGCGTAGTTCTCAACTCTGTCTCCACCGGGAATCGAACCCGGGACCTCACGATTAGCGTTCAGGCGCTCAACCAATCGCGCCACGGAGCTCGCGCACAAATAACTATACTAATCGTAAATAAGTACTGATTATTATTGAATATTGCTTAGAATAGATGGGGTTGCCTATGATTTGTTTCCTCAGGGTAGAAGTTATAATAATGTTTGTATTAACTTATGAAAGACAAATGTATTTTTGGTTCTTTGACTCGCTAGTTTTTTTTTTGTTTTTTATTTATTTATTTATTAAGGAAACAAAACAGAAATGAACACAGAACATAAATACGTAAAAACAAGGATACATAGGAAAATAAATGCGCTCATTTCCATAAATATGTCTCACAGAGAATTCAATCCAAAAACTGTTAAATCTGTAGTAACTAGTAAGCAGAGGTCACGGTGCCTTATTATCCAGATATACACAAATGTCTATCGCTTCATTAACATCCATATACCGCCATATATACACTCTCTGGATATATACTCGTATAAACACTCCATTCGTTTTTCTGTCCTACGTATTTCAAATCCTACTAATCACAAGACAAAGGCTTTCACGACCATTAACCCTTGGAAGGTAGTCAGAGGTTCAGGTCCATCTCCGCAATTGCGAAGGTCGTAATTCTATGGCCACCTCGAACCCACGTGTTAACCAGATAGTTAGTACTCAATGTGAGAATTGGTAAACCATGTCGCCATTTACAAGCACTAACTATTACATGTTCAGGGAACAGGTAGGTTACCTCACGATGTTTTCCCTTACCGTATAATTCGCTGCATTTCATAAATGTGTTTTTATTACGAAAATATACACAGAAATTCATTAAACTTCATTTCCATTGGCACATGCTCAAGCGGAATTTTAACCCTGTACCCTCGATACAGAGTCAAGCCCCAAACAACAGAGCTACGTCGAATTTTTCGTCTTACTACTAATCACATTAATATCAATAAACTTTATCGTCTTTTTTGCCCCTACAAGCTATTGAGTCACCATGTCACATTGTTAAAGGAACAATAACGGAAAGTCCATTCAACAATGGAGTATTGTTAGGTTTTCCGATTAACAATACCTGTTGAAAGGTTGTATGGGTGTGCGGAATAAGTTAATAGGTTGCGAGGCACGATATTTTTAGTCAAAAGTACATATATTGATGCCTCTACGTCCCCGGCATAGGCAGAGACTATATCGATCGCCACCTGGAATGGGTGATAAATCTCTTGCTTCACTCACACCCATTAACATTATCATACATGCTCTTCTGTTTTTCACGCTACGTAAACATTTCAGTTACGTACATTATTTTTGTTAAAAAGTACATAAATTAAGTCAAATTATTTTTATCGAATATAATGATTATAAAAATCACTTACTTACTGAAAGTAATAAAACCACATTTTGCCATGAAAACATTGTCACTAACATTACAATTTAATATTATTGGTTTTTTCATACATATATTTAGGCCTTTACTCCATAATAAGGTAGGAAAAGACCACATACATAAAGGAATTCACGCCTTTACTTCCCGAACGGGATAGACTATCGATCGCCTCCTTAAATGGGTGATAAATCTCTCTTGCAACCATTAACCTTCTCATACATGCTGTTCTGGTCTTCATGCTACGTACGTGTTAAGAAAAATGTTTCTCATTTGGACTGTATATACATCTCATAAATACATTAATATATTATCAAAGTCAAAAAAACAAAACAGGTAATAGTTAGTGCTTGTAAATGGCGACATGGCTTACCACCTGCCACATTGAGAACTGACTATCTGGTCAACACGTAGGTTCGAGGTGGCCATAGAATTACTACCTTCGCAATTGCGGAGACAGAAACCTGAACCTCTGACTATCCCGCAAGGGTTAATGGTAGTGAACGCGTTTGTATTTGTCCAAAAGAAGAGGTTAGCGAACCCATCTCTAAAATTAAGACCCGTTTAGTTACATCAAGTCTTCAAATTCTTATTCAAACCATTTAAATGTTAGTTTCATTCCCACGCTTCTCCACACACTCTGTAAACACAAGTCGTGAGCCAAGACACGTAGCATACATCTTCTTAAGCGTGCGGTTCAGTGACAAATGTGCTGGCTCCCTAATCTATGTAACTCGTAGCAGTTGAGAATCCACTCCCGTAGTACAAGATTAATTTGCTACGAGAAGTGTTTGTTATTCGTAGAATGGGGTATTTGGTTTGCGTTTGCTTAAAGAAGGTTCTATTTAGGAAGTTATTTGTGTATTTTATGTATGGTTCGGTGAGGGAAAACATCGTAAGGAAACCTGCCTTTATCTAGATATAGGCAATAGGCATTTAGTGAATACAGCAATATGGTTTACCACCTGTATTTAGATACACGCAGGCGATCAAGTAAACTGTGGCTTTCAAGTAGCTAATTATAATTATGATGGGCGTTCAACCTATGACCCCTAAACAAACCGGATTTAATGACAT
Source organism: Leucoptera coffeella (assembly GCA_030578115.1). Taxonomy (NCBI): domain Eukaryota; kingdom Metazoa; phylum Arthropoda; class Insecta; order Lepidoptera; family Lyonetiidae; genus Leucoptera; species Leucoptera coffeella. Next base: position 382,865 of record JAMBLF010000030.1, on the reverse strand, counting down.
ATATGTATCCAATCATAATATTCAAAGGATTGTTGTGAAGATATGTAAACATTTAAATAGTCCACAACTTTAAAGCACGATGTGTGCCTAGCTATGTCGTTAAAGGTCTATTTTGATCAAGTTTTATTAATACAAAAACAATAAATTAAGATAAAAATCAATAACAAATTTTAAACATTAAACAAACAATTTGCACATACAAAGATATTTCATAGTCACTGCTTGACGATCTCCGTGGGGCGATTGGTTAAGCACATTGAACGCTAATCGTGAGGTCCCGGGTTCGACTCCCGAACTACGCTTTTTTCTGCTTTCCAGTCTGGTTGTTGATTAAATATGCTATATAGTAACCTTAGTAACCTTAAACTTATTAGTAGTAGATTTTTTTAGGAACCTTAACACTAGTCTTAAATGAACTTACCAAGGGGCAAGTTCAATTGGTGTAATAGTGTCCTAAATATTATTTTTATTATCTCTGCTTATCCCGATAGTGAAGTAAAGGCCTCTGTATACACGTACATAACACCAGAAATTCCGGAATGTAGTTTATAACGATCGCATCCAGCCATAGTTTCGAGCACTAAAGCCTAAATGGGATGGACAGACCGTAAAAAATATGTTCCAGAGACCGGCCGTAAACATTTTACGATTTCTACCATACGAGGCCTTACTAACTACTATTTTTATATCATATTCTGAACATAATGAAAAAGAATTTCTCTGCTTACCCCTTTACTGGGAAATAGGCGTGATGTGTTTGTATGTATGTATGAAAAAGGGTGAAGAAGTACCTATACCCACCGAGTTTGTATGAGGACGGATGTCAGTAAAAAGGTTTAACAGGATCGAGACAAATGAGGATAGCTGATCTTTACCTACCCATGTATAGAGAAACGGTCGTGATGTGCTTGTATAATGAATACACAATCGTTCAAGACTTTCAAGGTAGTCAGAGGTTGAGTGTCCATCATCAACTAAGTTTTTGTCATGGTCTTTGGTATCTATCTTGGTAGTTCTAGGTATTGGTAACTTTACCTTTTTACAAAGCCGTCTATCTGAGTGTCAAATGTATTGTAGTTATATAAGAAGACAAACGCGATCACAACCATTAACTCTTGCGGGATGTTTAGAGATTTAGGTTTCTATTTCCGTAATCGCGGAGGTAGTAATTCAATGGCCACCTTGAACCCATGTGTTGACTAATACCTGTTCGGGAAATCGGTAGGTTTCCTCACGATGTTTTCTCTCACCATAGTATTTGGTACATTTAACAACTTTTTTTACGAAAAAATAGAAAATTAAATTTCATTTCCATTGGTACATGCTCAGGCGGGATTTAATCCCTGTATCCACTGATACAGATACATGCCCAAAAACAACTAAGCTACGTCAAATTTATGTTCATATGAAAATCGACTAAATATCATAACAATTGACTTTTAACTCCATAGTAAGGTACTGGGTAACAAAAACCGTAGTATAACAACCACGTCAGCGCTGAGATCAAAATTTGTCGCAAGGGTTACGGGCTTAACATACATGTTTCCTCCATAAAATGTTACTGCAGGGGTGGACAGAACCTAGGTGATTAAATTTACACTATACAAGTATTTTTCGTTGGGTAGTTAACGTTTGTTTTTTAATCTACGTAATTGTGGTTGTGATAATTATCGTGTTGTTTTAACTAACATAGAAAAACAAATGCATTCACGACCTTGACTTCAAGCCTTGCGGGGTAGTTAGAGGTTTAGGTGTTCATCTCCGTAATTGCGAAGGTAGTAATTCTATGGCCACTCAATGTGACAGGTGGTAAGCCATGTCGCATATATATGCACAGTTACATCACACTTGTTATCTTTAATCTTAGTCTTTTGTTCGAATATAATTAAACTTTCAAATTATAATTAGGACTTGACTTCAGTAGAAAATATACTCATAGATATAAGCTTTATAAATGTGAATCTTGACGGTGTTATTATTAGCGTAAGTAACATATTATTATAGCCTAATAGTGTCGAACATGTTAGGTTTTTAGTTCATCATCATCATTATCTTTTTAGCTGGCTTTTTAAAAATATCTTATCAGCCCTGTAATAACTATGTCCCTAAAGATTTTAACAGTAGGGTATCTCAAAAAAGTAATGCATAAATCGACAGGATCCAACAAAACGCCTACAGAACTTTTTTGTACACACAACTTACGTAACCAAACCAAACAAACGCGACCACATTTCACGATAACCGCCAATAAACATTCATATAAATCATCCATATATCGAAACGTAATAGGTAATTTCTTCTCTGCTTTTCCTTTATACCATTTCCGACTCTACCCCTTGGGGGTTAAGGCTGTTTTTCGTATAGCATGAGCTAGGGGTGGTGATAAATCAATCGCACAAGATCCATTGGCTGGCAGAGATCTTTGCGACTGTCACAGAAGGGACAGGCCGAGGGAAAAAATATGGAGAGAGGGAAATTTATTCTAGCAATGCGATGCTTGGACTCTTCCTCTTTGGTGCGAGATTAAAAAGCTTAAACTCATTTGCAAAATGAATACTAGCGGTGAGGGAAAACATCGTGAGGAAACCTGTGTATATACCTAACAGAAAAAAGTCAAAGTTTTAAAAGATTCGCGATTCATACTCTTGATTAATAAACTAACGGGACTTATCGCGTATGTTTTTATATAATAAAGTTACCTTTATATAATAAAAAATATATAAAAACATACGTGATAAGTCCCGTTAGTTTATTAATCATGAGGAAAAAGTCATATTGCGATACAGTTTATCAACTGTTACAAGTACGTTTAAGTAAATTAATAATTAAGTTAAATAAGTTAAGTACTATCTGGTAAACACAAGGATTCGAACTAGCAATAGAATTACTACCTTCGCAATAGCGGAGATGGACACCTAAACCTTTGAGTACCTCGAAAGGAGTTATAGCTGTATAAGCGTTTGTCTTTATCATCACTCTATAGTCTGTCTGCACTATATATAATTAAGCTTGTTTTTAAAAAATCTAATATTTTAAGTCACAGCCTCGGCTTTATTAATTACTACACATTAATTTAATTTGATAACGAAGTCTAGTATCCATAAAAGATTACACTATTAGACACTATTAGAGCTTAAACAATTTAACGTAAAGGCACCGTATACCGACCGACCTTCTGTATCCGACCACTTTTACCTCATAAACTTATAAGGTTTGTGTAAATGTTGTGAATTTACGCACAATCAGTTCATCAATTCATATAACATCATATGACAATATTTGGTTTAGATACGTTTACAGTAAATCTCAATCGAAAAGCTTAAACAATTTAAGTATTCTTATCTGGGCATAATATTTGAAGTGAATGGTTGTGAATTTCAATAGTCTAGTTTATTTAATTATTAATTTATTGAATTGGCACTTCTTTTCTTTTTTTATTGTTTGTTCTTCTTCTTTTGTTTTAGCCAGGGTACTTAATATCGTAAGTTTGCCATGTCGTGTACACTGCTTTGGACTACAATCTGGATTTTTAGAAGCAACATGTATTTCTATTGTGTTAATGTTATGATTGTTTTCTGTTTGTGTACCAATTCCAATTCATAAGTATAATTATTCGCGATTTATACTCATGATTAATAATTAACGGGACTTATCGCGTAAGTTTTTATATAATAAAATTACCTTTGTTACATAAAAACTTACGCGATAAGTCCCGTTAATTATTAATCATAAGTATAATTATGTAGTCTCTTAAGCTTTTTACATACCAAAAACACTGTAAGCCAAAAATACTTCAACACATTATTATTTATTGTGAGTCGTTCAAGAAAAACCTTGTTCCTAAAAAGCTCTATCCGTTTTGTGCCGACTCTAAATCAAACGGTTTATGCGATGACTATTTATACCTACTGACAGGAAATGTATGGCCAGGAGATACTCTTAAGGGGTGTGAATTGAGGGAAATATACGGAACGAAAAAGGCGACTAAGGGATGGAGAGTTTTATTGGATTTGTTTTTATGGTGATACCAAACCATCTATTTACCTTTGTAACTACTTACTTACTGTTTCTAATTTTTTCATTGTAGTTTTTTACGTAGGGGCCGGCCCAATAAGACATATGACAGAAGAAAAGATGAATGATGTTAATGAATCTAAAATGTTTTATCAGACAATTGTGTATCCACGATCTCTACGTACCCTTCTATAAGGAAACGTGTACAATACGTACGTAAGTAATCACCAAACCTAATCAGCATTACAATTTCATTCCCGAAACCTAGCTAAGACCTCACGTAGCTTTTATTACCATGAGGTTGTTATGCCTCCACACCCAATACAATAGCTTATTGGTCACGTAGCATACAAAGGGTCTATATATATGGATCTAATGGGGATAGTGAGATATTGTGATGTTAATAACGGATTTGGAGTGGACTCAACTAGCTGTATTTCTTCTCAGTATGTCGAAATAAGAACCTATAAAGCAATACCAAATAGAAATATAAAGCAATACCAAATAATTTGCCACATTTTTATTTTTGTAGAAGTTTTCATTACATGAAACATAGATGGCACTGTAATTATAATTTGTTTTTTATATTATATTCATCTCCTATAAGTAGCAGGGTGATGTTATATAGCCAAAAAGCCTCCCTCAATAAATGGTCTATTTAACACAAAAAGAATTTTTGAATTCGAACTAGTAGTTCCTGAGATTAGCGCGTTCAAACAAACAAACTCTTCAGCTTTATAATATTATATTTATATTCTAATTATAATGTAACGAAAACTTCTGAAAAAATAAAAACGTGGCAAATTATTTGATATTGTTTGTTCGCAGTAAAATGAAAGTGGGTTATCAGGATCAAAATCGATTTATAATCACTAAACGTAACATAAATGACATGACATGACATCATTCACGTCCCTTACTAGCAGAACCCAACTTATGTAGTTATGTCACAGATAATAAAATACCACGGGTTATGTTTGGCATATATAATACTAGTTTGTAACTTAAAAGCAATCCCACCTTACTGCCGTTCTTTCCAGCCTGTCATAGTAGGCAAATTAGGGACTAGGGGTCCATTAAATCAATTGAATGATGGGATAGCGTCCTGTCACTGTTCAATATGATATCATAACCCCAATATTAATGCTAAAAAATGACCCAGGATAATATATTACGGGGACCTTGTCATTAAGGTTCTGTCCACCCCGAAAGGGAACTACGTGAATATACGTTTGTCTAAGACAAGACAAACACGTTCACAACAATTAACCCTTGTGGGGTAGTCAGAGGTTCAGGTGTCCATCTCCGCAATTGCGAAGGTAGTGATTCTATGGCCACCTAAAACCCGAAACAGGGATCAGGTAGGTTTCTTCAAGATGTTTTCCCTCACCATAGTTATTCGACGCATTTCGTAAATATATAGAAATTTATTAAACCTTATTTCCATTTGTACATGCTCAAGCGGGATTCGAACCCTGCACCCACTGATACAGCTACCCAAACTGAGCAACGTCGAATATACGTATGTTTGTTAACATAAAGGTTTATTCCTCAATCGAACGTATTTCATATCCTCTATTGGGCCTAGTCGTGCGGGCTGCATACCAAATAGGCAATTCCCTTCGAATTGCCTATTCGGCCACGCCTAGCAACTATTGCTTCTGTAAGAGGTGTAGGGGGAAGCAATTATGATATATTCATGTGTAGAGTTAAGTCTTTTAATGGTACGTTTGTACATTTGAATAATTTGTATGCTAAAAAGTAACCTAAGAGATATGTTCGTGTCTTTAAGTTTCTATCCACCCCAAAAGAGATTCATTTCATTCATAGATCACTTCACGAATATTGAGGTTGCGATGTCATAATGAAACATTGGTGACAGGTTGCCAGCTCATCGCACAATATATTCAATTTATCCCTGTCGTTTAGTCGCCTCCTACGATATGCTAGGAATTAAGGCAGCTATTTAACATTCTTTATACGTCCCGCACTAGCACAGGCCTTGTTGTAAAGTTGTGTTTCATGTAAAATGATTAAAAACTTCGAACATATTATAATATTTTTAGATGTTACTTGTTTTCAGTCTGTTTTTAATGTTACGTACACCCGCTGTACAATCTTATTTCTAATTTGGACCTATGTAAGATTCCAATTTCATTCCAATTTCGTAGGTAATATTCCATAAAATTTGTTCATATTTACGAAATGCGTCGAATACTACGACAAAAAAGACACAAAGACAAACGCGTTCACGACCATTAACCCTCGAGGGGAAGTCAGGGGTTCAGGTGTCCATCTCCGCAATTGCAAAGGTAGTAATTCTATGGGCACCTCGAACCAATGTGTTGACCAAATAGTCTTAAATGTAACTTAGCAATGGGCTAGTTCAATTCGTGTAACAGTGTCTCAATAAGTAGTAAATCAGATACCTATCTTAACCACTCTTTACATATGTATCTACAACAAAAACTTCGCAACTATTCCCCCACCAACTCTAGAGGCGAGGTGAAACAAAAAACAAAAGAAACACGAGCCACTAGAGCCTTAAATCCCTCTTTCCCTTGGGCACCGATACGATCACGGAATACTTAACGCAAAAACTTCGTAGCATGGCTTAAGGTGTTAAAACTGGCCTACACGTAGTTTAAGGCTTACGTAAGTTGTGTACAGAGGTTTACACGTAAAGGGAATGCTAACTAGCTGTCTTTCTTCTTCGTGACTTAGTGACTTAGGGCTGTTGGGCTAGCAACCTTTCATAGTGTTTTATATATAATTTGGTATACGAGAATATTATGGTATAGTTTTATTTCAAATGATAGAAAGAATATTAACATAAAATGTATGTGGGGAAGTGGAAGGGCAGTTACGTAGACATACTATGGTTAGATAGACGCCAAATTGTAAATTGTATTGCGACAGACGAGGATTCGTGAACTCGTCTACCCCTCTACAGGGAATCGAGCTAGTTGTGTCTGTATAATATTATTACATGGAATGTAATTTTTTTTAATACGTCCTCACTGTTATACAGTTCAGTTCGGTTCTTGTAATTTTATTGTACCTTAAATATTGTGTAATAGACGTGGATATCTGAATCAAGATGATATTTAGACTTAACTATTCATATAATTCGGTTTGATAGTGGCCATCATTTAAGATCACATCGTATAATCCTCAATTCCCTATCCTAATCACCTCTCCTTACATGACAGATGACGAGACGATACATTCTTAAGCGTCCCAAACCCGCACAACACTTAACGTCTTGTTCCATAAAACTCAATATCCTAGAAAATCTTCTTGGAAACTTGTTACAATGTCGCACACTCATTCATTATGCTATTCGTAGTGAATTCACGTAGTGCTATAACACGCGCGTGGCTTTACTTAACTTTACTAAGAGACTAAGTTGAAGTGTAGCGGTGTACCGGTTTGTATGGGTAAAAAATCATACCTTCATCACTACATAGTATAAAAGAAAATCGCTTTCTCTTTCCCTATGTTCCTTGGTATGCTTAAATCTTTGAAACTACGCAACCGATTTTGATGTGGTTTTTTTTAATAGATAAAGTGATTCAAGAGGAAGGTTCATATGTATAATGACATCCATTAAATAGCCAGAAGTGCGAAGCCGGAGCGGGTCGCTAGTATTGAATATAACTTTATAGTTATTGACGTTTTTAAAACTATTTCGGAGTGAATTGGACTTACAAGTAATAATATTTTTACATACAAACATGATACGTATACAGGTTGGCGCATTCAAATCGGTCAGTATGGGTTAGTCTGAAATTATAAGATATTCGAAGATTTGTTCTTAGGATCCATGTCACCGATTTTGAAAACAATAAAAACTGTCTTCATATTGTATTTGAAAAAACTGTATTTAATTCGGGAATCAAACCCGGTTGCTTTAAAAAAAATTATTAGCACTTTTCACTTTTTCTTTTTAAATATCTATTGTGCATGTCTTAAGTTGTAAATGTCTTTATTAAACAAAATGTCAAAAATGAATAAAATGCATTGATTTGGCATACTTTAATTTATCGTAGTTTACATACACCGTTACTATATTCAACAAGTTCAGACATGTAAAATCGTCTCTATGGCTGTTTAGCTTCTAGCTTTCAAATATCACCTTTTTCAGTATTTTGTCTTTTTGAGCGTCATATGTTATAGTTTTTTATCATCTTATCACGTAACATTTTACATTAAAACTGGACAAAAAACCTGAAAGCCAGAGTTTCTTGTTAATTCTACTCCGAGCCAGGGCTTCCGAACCAACGGTAGAATTTTTATATTAAGAGACAAACAGTGTCAGATAAATGCTTGACATTTAGTAAATTTATATTGATAAAAACATTTAAGTTCCACCTTAAAAGTTACTATGATAAATGACACCAAAAATACATTAATAAAACATCCCCATTGTACAAACTTAACCAAACGATCGCGTGCATTAAAAACTTTACAAATTTTAAGTCCTGAATTTCAACTGAGTATCTGTCTTCACAACTGCGGTTACGAAATATGGAAATTCTACTAACTTATCGTCAACTTGGTAACTAAATCTGGCTCTTTTGTACCCGTCTTAGTGGGTTGAGCTAGTGACCGGGGTAGACGAAATTGTTATAAAGTTTCTCTTAATGTTGTTTAAGGTTATATTTAAACAACCCAGTTGCACGCATTTTATTTACAATATTTAATTTATCGTAATCCGACTCGGTACAAAATTAAAATTAAATTTCGATAACAAAAAAATTGGGATTTGCATAAGTACATATAAATAATGTAGTATAACAAGTTTTTTTTTATCATGTGAATACAAATGTAAACAAAAAATTTAGAGTAGATATTATTACTTACTTAATATTGTAGTATATTGTGTGAATTAATGCTAACAATAATGAAATCATTCACTATTAATACATATAGTGAAAAGCGTGCTAGATTATATAATAAGAAATGTATATTTTCTATTTCCTTAATCCAGGTAGCAATCAATAATTTCTGCCTATCCTGTTAGGGACCTAGTAAACCATTTTCGCATCATTAACATCCATACACCTCTTACGTTACAGATACAGTCAACGATAAAAGTGCAGTCCCATTAACTTTTTATAAGGTTTACGTTTATAAGAACAAAAGACAATATTTTTCATATCGAAGCACGCGAACGTATAGTGGCCATGACAATGCATAGAGGCGCCAGTTTTAAAATGTAATATATTGTCTTTCGTTATAAACTTAAGCCTGGTAAAAAAATACTGGGACTGCCCTTTTTAGCGCTGACTGTACATCAACAATAGAGTAGTATGTATAGTATGATAGAATTGAACAATTCACCGTTTATATGAATCACAAATTCCATTTTGGCATTTGAATGGAATTTCCAAATGCCTTTTATAACTTTTTGTAAATATTTTGCTTCAACCTTCGCTAAACAAAAGAGTCGACGCTTTGTTCATTTTCAAATGTCATTATTTGCTGAGCTTTTACAAATACAGTATCTGGTGGTATGGAACTTGAATTGAATTGAACCAGCTGCCTTGCTTAATGATTTGTGGAAATAAGACTAGGGACTGGAAATAATAGAGTAAATGCTAAAATTTGTTAGTAATATGTTTTAAGAATGCTATCTACATTAATATAGTAATGATAGGTAACCAAGTGGATATTCAGTTTTAGAGATTTTATCTACTCAAAACACGATATAAGGACATGAATATATTAATATACTGGTAACTATGAGAAAAAAACAAACAAAAAACATCGTTAGGAAATATACCTATTTCTCGAAAAAGGTAATTATTAATTTGGTCACAAATGTTTGTTTATATTTGATAGAAACACGGCTTACCCCCTGTCACATTGAGTATTGACTATCTGGTCGACACGTGGATTCGAAGTGCCCACTGATTCACGTTAACCTCTGACTACCCCGCAAGGGTTAATGCTTCTAAAGTATTAATCTTTGTCTTGTTAATAAACACAGGCAGTAGTACACAAACCGTTTAAATACCTACATATACATTCACGGCCCCTAATCTCCCTTGATGTGAACAAAACCTCAGGGATATTAGAATATGTCCTAAGTCGCTTTTTAGCATGAATATTAGTATTATGATGATATATGGTACTTTGGTGACAGATTATTAGCCAATTGCTGAATAGAAGCCATTTCTAGTTCCTTAGTCACTATAATACGCCGTGTAGAACAGCAGCTAGTTAACATTCCTTTTACGTCCCAAACTAACACGGGACCGTATCGAGTATCCTAATCCCCAAGCCAAGGTAACTAGTGTCCAAGTTGAACACCAATTGTTCAACAGTTCGCAGTTAATTACTACGGATCCCACTGGGTGCAATCAGGGGTTAACTAGCGATTGAACTGCATCCGGACTGCAGTTGGATTGCGTTCCAACGACTATTGTTTAGGGTGATTGGGATGGTCGATTTATGTGTACAGGGGACACACAATAAACATGACTATTAAGGTTTTCGGAGAATATAGTCAAATGTTTTATGGTTTAAAATACGTTATCTATTTAATATTTTATACATTTGTTAGCTTACCTAAATGAAATAAATGTTTACGTATCCATCACCGCAGTTGCAACGATGATTTTAAGGCCATCTCGAAAAGTGTTCATCAGGTAGACAATACTTAATAATATGACAGATGGTTGGATAATTTAGGACACCTAACTAGCTCCTTGGTAACTACATTTAAGACTTGTGTTAAGGGTACTAGTTAGTCAACGTATATTTAAGAAATATACACTTATTATATATAGATAAATACATATACAGTATATTTTACCAACAACCAGACTGGAAAGCAAAAGATAAGCGTAGTTCTGAACTCTGTCTCCATCGGAAATCGAAACCTCACGATTACCGTTCAGGTGGTTAACCAATCGCGCCACGGCCGTCATTTTGAAGATGGAGAAAACCTCAATGACACGATTGTATATCCTAGATCACTTATACCTAGTACCATATCATATCATATCATACATACCGATCCATCATAGCACCCTCCGGCCGGTCAATCGCAGCATCTTTGGCCGCAGAATAAACGTACACCCGCTGGTCTGCTTTGTACCATTTGATGCTGTGCATCTCCCCACAGGAAAGCCCATCGATGCGGCATTTGAGACGTGCTGTGCTGCCTACCAACGCTGAGGTGTGGTCTGAAAGATAAAATGGTATATTAGTAAGTCAAAGTCAAATGTTTTTATTCAACATAAGTACATGTACAGTACATTCATTGAAAGTGAAAACTTTTGCCTGACACTGGTTGTCTCTTACATTGATATTCTACCGTAAGCATAGGTACATATGTATTTGAGTTTTCGGATCCCGTTTCGAAGTGGATAGAAGCCTTGGAGAAATGAAAAGATGGTAACGAATATTGGCCTTGATGTCATCGTTATGGAACATTGGTGCAGGGTTGTTAGTCCATCGCCCAATAGATTTCATATACCTCTAGTCAGTTAGTCGTTTCTTACGACATATCGGGAATAACGGCAGCTAGTTCGTATTTTTACGGCCCAGCTAGTACGGGACATACATATGTGTACATACACATCACGCCCGTTTACTAACCACCTCACTCATATACATTAACATTTTCATACATGTAATTCTGTTCTTCACGCTACGTACACCTGTGAAGAAGTAACCCACGTTTCACCATAGAACCATCACCTGTTTAACGTGATCTATCCTATATTTGACCTTTGACTTCCCTAAAGGAAATGGTCGTTGGTTCAAATTATAATTTATTTGTAACAGAATGACATAACAACAGTATAAGCGATATAAAACCGGCCCTCCTTAAAGTATAAAACAAAATAAAACGTGATACAAAAAAAACAGATAAATAAAAAGTTACACTAACAAAATTTATAACACAATGTTCCTAAATAATATTTTATCCAAAATGCCCATTTCACGATTCCCTTTGAACATGGTTAATATGTACAAAGTACACGATTCCAGATGTTTTTTATCCACTCAAAACCCACGTTTCACCATACAATCTTCACTCAAACTTCAGCACTAAGTTTCCTATGACGTGCTAGCAAAATTAAGTTTGCTCGACATTCGAGTTTATTGCAATATGGAGCTCTCACGAAACTCAGTTTGTGGAACAATCCGAAACTCTCAAGTTTTGTCCCATTCAAAACAAAACAGTATGTGAGTGAGTTTCACGCTTAAGTGCGTTCTAAGTTCGCTCTAAGTTAGGGAAATGCTCAACTTACGCCTCTAGTTTGTGTTAAGTTATAACTTAAGTGTTTGTTCTCTTTAGGCCGGATTTGGACAACGTATGCTGCGATTAAGGGGTTAAACTGTGAGAGGCGACTAAGGGACTAGAAATAAGTAATAATAATAAGCTTCTTACAATTTTTGTAGTTATTAATATCGAAAAAGTTTTAAAAGTTTGAGATTCTATTCTCCGAAAAGGATCGAAAATATTTCAATGTACATAGGTATGTACATATACAGAGACAGATCACTAGTACCAAATAAAAATACAAACAATTTCGGATTCATGATCTCTATGAATTGTTCTTAAAAGATATACATTTAGTTTACATATATTTCTATGTATCACTAAATAAACTAAGTTTTGCTACTCTACGTAGTTTCAATTGTATTTATTTACCTACATTATTTACACACCGACAATAAGAATAAAAAAATTTTGTTCAAACAATAAAATTTCAGTTTATGCATAAAAATGCGGACGTTTTCACCGTATTCAATTTCACTTTAACGCTTAACTTAAATAACTTCAGTTTACTGCTGCAGTAAAAAGGAAATCTTCATTCCATCCCCATGTTATACTAGAAAAGTTTCTCCATAAAAGAAGAGAAAAAGAGGTAAATAAATAGAGTAATAAATGAAAAGAGATTGAAAATTGAATTGTCTGATAGTTTAGATATGTTATAAGGGATATAAAACACCAAACAGTTTTAATGCAATATTTAGAGGAGATAGTGATTCTATGGCCACCTCGAACCCACGTATTCACCACATAAGAAACTATTCTGTGTGTCATGTAGTGGGACCAGATATACTTGAAAATAATGATATACATATAACCGCCGAGTGTATATGAGGAGGTGTATGAGTGTCAGTTAAACGAAAGTGGTCTGTCAGAATCGGGATAAATGGAGATCTGTGCCTACCGCTTTACAGGGAATCAGGCGTGATGTGTATGTATGTATTTTACACTACACTACTACACTGTAATTATAGTTAAAATACATATGAAAAAACTTACTATATTTTATTTTATAAAAGAAGTTTATATTGATTAGGCGTGATGTGTATATATGTATTATGTCTTTACTTCTTAACAGTATATGCAGAGACTACTACAGTTTTCCTTATACTATGTCCTTTATACAACCAACACCCCAGTCCCCTTTTACGGCAGGTGAATAAGCCAATGTTGACTTTATTTATACCCTAACTAAAGTGCAGGCGTGACCCAATTACGTGCTTCGCAACTTAATAGACTACTGTGACAAATAGCAAGGCTGGTAAGGTTCCCCTGGTTTTTTGGTGCTTTGGAGGTATGAAACTCTGTCTATAGAACAGAAGAAACGATTTCAGATAGTAATTATGTGTTTATTAAATATGGCTATTAATATTTAAAAAGCATAAATTTCGTAATCAATATCTCCTATGTCATTTTTTACCATGAATATTTGGGTTATATAGGACATAATATGAACATTAGTTACACATATTTAAAATAATTTGTTCATGCATATAACTTTAATTGCTAGTTTATTAAATATAGTCTTAATAGACTACTGTGACAAATAGTACAGCGGTTTCGTTGGTTTTTTGGTTCTTTGGAGGTATAAAAATCTGTATATAGGTAAAACAATTAACTTTACATATAATGAATAGGATAAAACAATCAATGCTGCATATAATTGTATGTTCCGTTAAAAAATAAGGCTGCATAAATGTAATACATATAAATTTGTAAATTTATTATACAAAGAAGTTTAAATGCTTTGTGTTCATAGCTATAGTTAATTTGTTTGTTTATTAAATTTAGTCAAACTTAAGCCTAGTATCTGTTATTCGAAATTCTATCACAACTCCTTAAAAGTAAAATCAATGCCGTCAAAATGAGGTCACTAAGAAGCATGTTGGGAGTGACATAGAATGATAGAATTAAAAGTAGTGTGATATAGGAAGGTTGCGTTTAAAAAAAGATGTAGTGGCTAAGATTGAAAAGGGCATGCTTCGATGGTTTGGACATGTTATGAGGATGAATGATAATAATGTCAATAAAGCGAAAAGGGTCTGTCAGGATCGGGACAACTGGGGATCCCCAATCTCTGCCTACTCCTCTACAGAGAATCAGGCGAGATAAAAAATTACCAAGAAATGACGAAATATTACGTTATCGAATTTGTGACGGTGCATAGTTAACTATGTTACATTTATGTTTCTGTAATGAATTATTAATTCTATGGCCATCTCAAACCCGGTTGTAAACCGTTACTCTTTTACAAGCACTGACTATTACTTAAAGAATAGCCAGGTTTTCTTACTAAATTTCTAACATCTTCAAATATTACCCGTATTTAATCCGAAATCTCTCTCGAAATAAACGCGATGCAAAACAAAAACACATAAAGGCAGGTTTACGCGCAAAAGCATAAAAAGACGTCGTTACCCAGTATTAGTACGATTGTCGACGGCATAAACAACCTTCACGCCATCCTATAAAGGGTCATCATAAAACGGATTACGACGTCAAAGACCGACGTATGGAAGGCAATAATTTTCATTGGGTTACGTCGTTCAATATACATATATATTCACGTAGTTTAATCCCTTTTGAGATGGACTAAACCTTGAAGATATAATATGAACGTGTTCTACACTGGGCTAAATGAATTCGAAAGGGCGTGTATGTACAAAACACACGCTTTACGACTTGTGTATACACTCTCTTCTTAAATGTGCCTGAAATTTTGAAGCGTTTCACTTGATAGACAGCACCCAACGTGATAGGTAGTCAACCGTGTCACCATATACAGGCACTGTCTTTTACCTATCCAGAGAAATAGAATCAATCAATCAGCCTATGTCAGTCCACTGCTGAACATAGGCCTCCCAAGGTTACGCCACAAAACACGATCACTCGTGGCCCTCAGCCAACCACTACCAGCGACCTTTTTCAGGTCATCAGTCCATCTGGCAGGGGGGCGTCCTAGACTACGTTTACCGAGACGCGGTCGCCATTCGAGAACCACTTTGATCCAACGGTCGTCGGTTCTGGGTGAGGAATAGAAAGATTTCGTCTATTCCCTCACCGTTAACGACTGTTAATATTATACTTAAAATAAAAAATCATTATTTAAATTTCATTCATTGGTACATTCTAAAGCCGGGTTGCCAAAGCAAGGATATCTAATAAGAAGTCACATATTATCTTACCCACTTAATTACAGTCACTTTTATAAAAAATCTGTTAAATAAACAATTTCCTATTCATGATTAAAACTAACCTATGAAATATTGTTACTCCGAAATCTTACCCAGATAGGCAATTAAACTACCAGTAGCTCCATCTATGTATGTATGTACACAAAATGCCCCTAACAAGTCAACGTAAGAGACAATACGGGCTGCAGGCTCTGAATAGGCTCGACCTGAGGGCCTGTTATTTAAAACTGCTCAGGGAGGAGTCGAGAGCCACTTGGCAGGGCGTAGCAGAGGTACAGTTAGGGTGGTGCGTACAGTTTAAAAAGAATGGTATTTAAACGAACAAAATGACAGTGTAACGGTGAGGGAAAACATCGTGAGGAAACCTGCCTATCTATCCCTCGGGATAGGTAATAGACAGTGCCTATATACGGCGATACGGTTCACTACCTATCACGTTGGGTGCTGTCTATCTAGTGATACGCGGGCTTCGAATGACCCATACCTAACATGCCTTCGAAATTTCGGAGATGGGCATTCAAACCTCTGACTACCCCGCCATAATAAAAAAGGGAGTGTGTATACACAAGTCGTGAAGCGTATGTATGTATAAATGACAGGAAATAAGTAGTTTATCAAGTACGTTCGTATTTTTCAGTTATATTTTTAAGTCATATTCATGTGAATACAATTGTAAATAAATTGTCGTGTAAGTGAATAAAAAAGGAAATCACTCATCAAAAATACTGAATTGTGCACCAAAATAACACAAACGCAAATTAAGTTTGTGTGTCATGTTCTTAAGAATTTAAGATGTAGATTTATTTAATTTTCCGTTTAATAATAATGAATGATATAATTAACAACTAACTAGTTATCAAAAAATACATTTGTATAGGATGGTCGGTATTTCTTCGCATTGAAAACTAAGGGGTGAACCTAGTGGACAATGGGCTAGCAACCTGTTATTAATGTTTAATGACTTTACATCCTCAGAGACACTATAATATCTCCTAGGTCACTTTTTGGCATCAATATTGGAGTTGTTATCTCATAATGGAACAATGGTGACAGGCAGCTAGCCTATTTACCAACAAATTCCATTAACCCCTAGTCCATTAGTCGCCTCCTACGACAAGCTGGGAAGAACGGCAGCTAGTTAGGAGTCCGACAACCTCCGTGGCGCGATCGGTTAGACACCTAAACGCTAATTGTGGGGTCCCGGGTTCAATTCCCGGTGGTGGCAAAGTTAAGAACTCGGCTTTTCTACTGCTTTCCAGTCTGGTTGTTGATTATATATGCTATATATGTATTTATCTATATATAATATGTATACATTTCTCAAATATACGTTAACTAGTACTCTTAACACAAGTCTTAAATGAACTTACCAAGGGGCTCGTTCAATTGGTGTAATAATGTCCAAATATTATTATTATATTAGTTAACATTCTTTTTCGACATCGGAGACCGCCCGCGAGGTAGAGGAAGACCACCCGCCACCTGGTGGACAAACATGCACAAGGAGATGCAAGGCGAGAACTTGAGCGCTCAGACAAGCCAGAACAGAGCTCTATGGCGCAAGTGTACGAGGAGACCCGACCCCAGATAAACTGGGAAGAGGGTTGGACAAAGAAGAAGAGTTAACATTCTTTTTACGTCCCAGCTAACACTATTAAATGTCGGGTAGTAACCACCTGTAGCCCCTTAGTCCCCTCGCCCCTAACGCAGCCCGTGCACAAGTGCCTAGCAACGACCACTTTCCCAACTGGCAGGGGCAGCGATTAGCAGCCCTTTTAAATAACCTACCCTATAGGGTTTGTTTATTTATGAAATGATAGCCAGTGCCTATATACGGCGATATGGTTCACTACCTATCACGTTGGGAGCTGTCTATCTAGTGATACGCGGGCTTCGAATGACCCAAACCTAACATGCCTTCGAAATTTCAGAGATGGGCATTCAAGCCTCTAACTACCCACCCGTAATAAAAAAAAGGGAGTGTGTATACACAAGTCGTGAAGCGTATGTTATGTTTATGTTTTATGATACCTATTAGCTTGGAGGAATGTGTAGTTTTGTGTAAAAGATTTGTCAGGAACGTGGCGGTGGCGATCGATAGTCTCTGCCTATCCTGGTTGGGACGTAGAGGCGTGAATGTATATATGTATAGAAATACCTAAAGCTGTATATACTCTTACACAAATGCTTCACAAACCCGGTTATCGATAAGAAATCTAAAGAAACTATTAAGAATTTTTTTCTATAAGAGTACGTATCAATACCCTCAAGATTATTTTTTTATTGAAATTACTTAAAAGATATTAAACTTTCAGGTTCTATCTCTTTTCATTCAGGTCCATTCAACTTGAAATGGATCACGGGACGTGAATGTATGTATGTACATGACATGTCATACATACATATACATTCACGTTCTTCAATCCCATTTGGGGAGGACGGAAATTTGGAGACATGAAAAAATCTTCTTAGTCACTTATTAGCATGTATAATGTATGTATATATGTCATGTGACATGTCGAAAAGAACGGCATCGAGTCAGCATTCTTTGCCGTCCCAGATTATATTTAAAACTTACAACGTTAACTAACCGATATCGAACAGTTTTTTTATGGTCAAAAACCAGTCGAGTATAAAATTTCTTGTTAGTACAAAACGACAAGTCATTTAATACAGGTGACTTGTGAAGCGTAAATCCTTAATAGTTTGAAAGCATAAGGATCCTGTCTGAACTATAATAATATGCCTTTCGTGCCGTGCTAGTCTGGGAACTGTTATAAATGTAACCAGCTGGCGTGTACTAAGTAAATAGTATCTTATAATTAATTCAAAGGAATTAAGATTTCTATAATAGCCTTATTAATATTACTATCATCACAAGATATTATTAAGTAAAGATGTTATGTCCACCCCGAAATTGATTGGAAAACTTACATATAAACATAGTTATATGTCTGGCTATAAGAGTGGCGTCCATATGTTTTTTCAGTTTACATAAAAGTTCTCATTGCAATTATACAGAATATTATTTGGCGACACGTTGAGCTAGCTAGTCGATCGCCCAATAAATTATATTTACCCTCATTCCCTTAGTCACTTTCTTCACAACAAAAAAAGTAAAAAAGACAGCTAGTTAGTATTTTAGTAAACCTTTACTATACAAGATACCAAAGAAAACCAAAATATTTTAACCTTTATATCTCTACCAAAACTTAATCTAACCATCACTGTACTAACAAAAAGATTATAACCATAGCATTAAAATGTTACTTAACGAATTCTTCAACTTATTCACTTAGTCATTCAAGTCGGTTACCAGTCCATCACTCGACACGCATCCTGCCCACCCCTCGTGGTTAGTGAGTCGTGAATCCTGTAATCCTAAGGAAGCGACAAATGGTGTCAAGGTCCTGCGCACACTCAGGGGGAATCGAGGACTGATGGTCAGTTTTAGTGTTATGTTCGTATGAGTTTTAGGGTAGATAGATTATTGGAGATAAACAAATATATAAATACATACATACATATCACGCCTGTTTCCCTGTAGAGACGTAGGCAGAGGTCACGAATCGCCAGCTTTCCGGATTCTGACAAAACGATTTTACATTGACACTCATACACCTTCTCATACACTCGGCGGTTATAGGTAATTCTAACGTCACAGTCAGATAGACGCCATATTGAAAAAGGGTGACGATAGAAGTATCAATATTAAAAAATATTATTTACTTACTCATTAACAGGAAATGTTTTTATTTTAGGTCATAATATAATGATGTAACTATTCAACACAATTACTTATTGTCTTTTTTTCTAACCATTGATTTAGAGTCGAAACATTCGAATTGTGAAATATTTCTTAAGGCGCGTAGTGTGTAGTAGTGCGTACGTAGTGTGAAGAATAGAAAAGCATGTATGAGAAGATTAATCGGTGTCAATGAAACAAGGGAGATTTGTCAGGATCTTACCAGGCGGCGATGGATAGTCCCTGCCTACCCTCTTAGAAACACAGACGCGTGAATATTATTTATGTCACTATTTATAATTTCTTAAGCTATATCGAGTCAATAAATTTATAAATAAATTATTAAACTTAAACTATTTGTATTATTTAATATCTGCTAGTCAAAATAATTTTCGATCATAAAATAAATATATGCACATAACTAGGTATAGAACCTATAGTCCCACGGGGTCTTTCCCACGCTTGGCATTAATATTAATATCGAATTCCGCAACGCTTCGGTTGGTACGAATGCCTGTGTGCTATAGGGTCATTGTCTGCGAGAGCGAGCTTAGAGAGGTAAGATATAGGGACTCATATTAGTAACTATACAGGATGGCGCATTCAAAACGGTCAGTATGGGAAAGTCTGAAACTATAAGAGATACGAAGATTTGTTCATAGGAACCATGTCACCGATTTTGATAAAAAGAAAAACTGCAATCATAC
This sequence comes from Leucoptera coffeella, assembly GCA_030578115.1. NCBI lineage: Eukaryota > Metazoa > Arthropoda > Insecta > Lepidoptera > Lyonetiidae > Leucoptera > Leucoptera coffeella. The sequence goes on along the minus strand of JAMBLF010000030.1, from coordinate 362,909 downwards.
TTTCTTTGAAAAAATAACTATATCCAGTACGGGAATCGAACCTGGTTGCTTTAAAAAAATAAACTTGCCCTTTTGAATTTTCCTTTTTAAATAACGATTCTGTAGGTCTTAAGCTGTAGATGTCTCTATGAAACATGATGTCGAAAATGAATAAAATGCATTATTAATTTATCGTTATTATTTTTCTTGGATTTCTATACGTTACGTTGCAAACTAAATCTACTGAGTAAACAGCGTTTTAATAGACAAAGATTTTAGAATAAACTCCTCTAAACATTCACACTTCTGACTACCCCAAAGAATCAACAAGCGTACATATTTCCTCTGCTAGTTACTTCTAAATATTCTCTTAAAGGTAAACAGCGTGACGTATGCGTTATGTTGAACAAAAACACACAATTAAACAATTCAGTAAGCAACGTGTGATTCTATATCGCATTACGTGTTCAGTGATTGAAACATGTTATTATCGTGAGAAAATTATATGATTACACAATTACGTCCCTAAGTTATGCCTCTTAGGGGGTAGGCAGAGACTATCGATAGCCACCTGGAACGATCCTGACAAATCTCTCTTGCTTCTCTCACATCCATTTATAAATTCATTTAATCACATCAATTTACCTTTTCAGACATGTTATTCTATTTTTCAAATATACTCGCATTTTTCACGTATTGTAATCCCTTTAAAGTTGGGCAGAACCTTGGAGACTTTTTAGCATAAATATTCTGATTATGATATGGAACATTGGTGACAGTTTGCACATAGCCTAATTGATTCCAATTACCCCTAGTACCTTACTCCACTCATACGAATTGTTGAAATAGAAGGAAGCTACCTAGCATTCTTAGAAGTACCTATACCCATCGAGTGTGTACGAGTGTCAATAAAACATAAGTGATTTGTTAGGCTCGATACAAATGGATCCATTCGTGAACTCGTGATCTCTGCCTATCCCTTTGTAGGTAAACAAGCGTAATTTATATACATGTATCTTACTTACATGTAGTTTCATAGTATAAACAGAAAAAAGCAGCTGATTACGGTCTAATTACGTCCCAGACTAGTACGGGATCATACGGAAAATCCTTTACAAATCAATGCTTTCCATTGCTGTCAATTTGTTTGCTAAACGTGACTAAGGCTGGAAACATCATTCTCTTAATCTATTTGAGGATTATAGATAGTGGTGGATTGAATTTGTACTAACTCCTAGCGACCTGCTCCTGCTTCGCACTTCTGGCTTTTAAATGGATGTTATTATACATATAACCCTTCCTCTTGAATCACTCTATCTATTAAAAAAACCGCATCAAAATCCGTTGCGTAGTTTCAAAGATTTAAGCATACAAAGAGACATAGGGACAGAGAAAGCGACTTTGTTTAATACTATGTAGTGAAGTACGGTTTAGATTCAATTCCCTTTAAAGCAAGAATTAAAAAGTTTTTAATTAGGTCTAATTATTGATAAACCTATTTGCAAATAACAAAACAAACGCATTCACGACCCTTAACCCTTGCGGGGTAGTCAGAGGTTCAAGTTTCCATCTCCGCAATTGTAAAGGTAGTAATTCTATGGACACCTCGAACTCACGTGTTAACCAGATAGTCAGTACTCAATGTGACAGGTGGTCAACCATGTCGCCATTTACAAGCACTTACTATTTGTTAGTTATTATTATTGTTTTATCAATTAGGATGAATGCGTCCCAGGAAATCAGTCCAAGGTTCTCCCCATCCCATAAAGGACTATAGGTCGTGAATGTAAGTGTATAAAAACTATTGAATATCCGTCAGCGTGGTCCCTAACCACTAGTAACAGGAAGATGATCGGTTGCTAGGGCTTCGCTATCCAATTACCTTGGGTACCTGACCAGGCTGGCTTTAAAAGTGTGTGTGTGTAATACATATACATACACTTCTCTGATAGTATGGAACGTAAAAGGGAATGATATTTAATAATTTCAAGGTATTTTTATTGGCTATTATAATTGAAATATGACATATACCGTTAATTAAAATAACTCATTAGTTATTAAAACTTCGAGTAGATAAAGTTATACTAAGATAAATAAAGGAATATTTAGAATAAAAAATAGGATGTACACAACGTGAAGAATAGAAGAGCATGTATGAGAAGGTTAATGGGTGTCAGTGACGCAAAAGAGATTTGTCAGGATCTTTCCAGGTGGCGATCAATTGTCTCTGCTCGCTGCTGCTGCTGTAATTGCTTTACGCCGAAATAGTCAGGTGCATAATCCTCATTACGCATAACATTAAAAAGCATAGAAAAGCATCATGAAAATTAATTTCAAAAAGCATAAGCACAAATACGCTTAAAAATCAAGGTGCCTTAATAACCAAGGTTCTGTCCACCCCGAAAGGGAAAGACTAGAATGTTCATATATGCAATCCACCTTTCCCATTGTGGTGTTAAAAGGAAATACGTGTTGCGTTTAAAAGCTGAATAGAAATAGTTTCAATGGGGCCGTTATGAGTGAAATAGTTCGCGTGCATTATAATATTTTCCTATTTTCACCCTGGATTCTATTATAACATTTTAAGCTTCTACTTCCTACTAGAAGAGCATGTATGAGAAGGTTAATGGGTAATAATAATAATACATTTATAATAATCTGCACTAATATTATAAAGCTGAAGAGTTTGTTTGTTTATTTGAACGCGCTAATCTCAGTAACTACTACTTCAAATTCAAAAATTCCTTTTGTCTTAGATATACTATTTATTGAGGAATACTATATAACATCAACCTGCTACTCATAGGAGCGAAGAACATAATATAAAAATCTAATTATAATTACAGTGCCATCTATGTTTCATGTAATGAAAACTTCTGAAAAAATAAAAATGTGGCAAATAATTTGATATTGCTTTACCCGGGGCCTCACAATTAGCGTTCAGGTGGCCAACCAATCGCGCCACGGAGGTTGTCAAATGGGTGTGTGAGTGAAGCAAGTCATTTGTCAGGATCTTGTGATCGATCGTCTCTGTCTATCCCGTTGGGGACGTAGTTCTACACGGCCTAGCCTAATAATAATACAAAACAAAACATCATCATCATTATACACTTCACGATTTGTGTTTACACACTTCTTATTTTATTGTGGCTGGGTAGTCCGAGGCTTGAGTACCTTCGAAATTTCGAAGGCATGTTAGGTATGGGTCACGCGAAGCCCGCGTCTTACTACAACTAACTACTTTACAACACCCAACATGATAGGTAGTGAACCGTTGCGCCGTATATACGAACTGTAATAGATGGAATTCGCTTGGACGTTTCCCTTAGCATTAGCGAATGGATATTATTAACCTTAATTAAATATACATATATATTTATTTTGTCTTTCATTGGTACGTGCCAGAGCCCAGATTAGAACCTAGGACCTGTAATACGAAGAAAGGTCTTACCCTCTAGACTACACTCACTTTTATACAAAAATAAAATCATTACATATTCATGCTAAAAAGAACTTATGAAATACTCTGAGGGATAGGCAGGTTTCCTTCACCGTTAAAACAAAACATACAACACCTAATAATAATACAATTTACAAAATGTCAAAAATCTTCAACTTTGCTACCATCAGCGACCCTTTATAAACCAAAAATATTCGGAAACACAAAAGAATTTCTCGCACTTAAAACCCTTCCGCTAAAATTGCGAAACACTTAAGCTTATCGTCCGATAAAACCGCTTATTACTAACGCGATAAGGACCACTTTTGCTTGCGAGTATTTGCGACAAAATTGGTGGTTGTATACTTTAGTATTCGACTTTTTGTAGGACCGATAATCGGGTTCGTTTTTTATAACCGATTTGTAATTTATTAACTAATGAAATTAACTTAAACACGGTTTACATTACGATGAGTGTAAAATTATATCAATAGTTAGATGTTAATAGAATAATTTGTTACACAAATAGTTACACAAGTTTATTACTTTATGAATGTATAAGACATATAACAGTCAGATAGATGCTATATTGAAAAAAGGTGACGTTAGGAGTAGCTATAACCACCGAGAGTGTATGAGAGGATGTATGAATATCAATGAAGCGAAAGTGGTCTGTCAGGATCGGGACGAATGGGGATCCGTGACCTCTGCCTACCCCTCTACAGGGAATCAAGCGTGATGTGTATGTATGTATGAATGTATCCGTTAATCGCACTGTTTTTATTTATAACAGACTTTTTGTGTACCGTGTACAATAAAAGCGTAAAAAAGGGTTTTGAATAGAAAAATCACGTGACTGAGCTAATGTAAATCAAACAATTCTATTCATAAAAAAAGCGTATGGGTTTCAATAATAAAAATCAAATGACTTAGCAGGTAGATACGTCTACTGATACATTTAAGATTTTTATTCTCTTAGCGATTTTCCACTAGTCTCAAAGAGCAGTACGTTGTATTTTTTTATACCAAAAATCGGTTACCGAATATCGGAGATAGTCAGGCAGGCTACTTCGAGATTTCCGCAAGTCTTTCAGATTTCCCGAACGTGTACAGCAAAGTGAATATTGGACTGAACTGGGAAAATATTGCTGGGATTTTCCCTTGATATCTCCTAACGTTGAGGCTTAATGTGTTTTCGTGTTGGATGTATTTACTTCATGTCTTTCATACCTTTGCGAGGTAGACGTTCAAATAGCATCTAGAAAAATTTAGAGTTATTGATTCTATGGCTACCTTGAACCAGCCAGTTAACTAGATAGTCAGTCAGTAGTTTTCAAAGTGACTGGCGGTGACCGTGTCGATATTTACAAGCTGATGTATTACCTGTTCCTTTTGACGTATGTAACATATGATATTCTGAGGAAGATGTTTTTTTCTAATCGTAATTAGCTTAGGAATATGCTCAAGCGGGTTTTTAAACCTTAAAGTTATGGATTTAGGGTCAAGCCCCCAACAACTGAGCTACGCCGATATTTGAGCTTTGGTAAAGGTCATGTAAAATATCTTTACTTACGCATTTATTGATTACCCTTATGACATCGTATCAAACTCGTATTTACCTGAAACAAAAGACACAGTTATTAAACTAATGTTTACAATATCATAGAAATTGACTGAATAATTATATTACTAGGTGTTAACAAACGTACATGCATTAGAAAAATAGGTAATACATATGTCTAATAAATTACATTTCAGTCGTCTATGGATTGTCAACAAAGTCAACAGCTCAGTGAAAGTTGTAAATACAAATATTTATTTTCGGCAAAATATTATTCAGTTGTGATGCCAAACTGGCTAAATATGTTAGCTTTAAAATAAGATTTGGATCCTCAACTGAAACAAACCGAAGAACAAGAAAGAGAAGAATTGGAGCTTCAACCTCGCTTTTCTTCGGTTGTAGCGGCTGGCGTCGTTGGCATAACCATGGCGACGGAATAACAAGAAGTGCAAACGCCTTAGCATCAGTGTTTGTTCTTTCGCCGATATTACCTTAATGTTGAATGGCATATTAAAGAATTAAAAATTACATTTAACTGCAATCTCTTAGTTCCCTTAAACGACATCTTTGAAAAGCAATCGAAATCACTCGGCCATGGGCTATTATCTGTACATATCATCGAAACCCCTCTAGTATGTTAAGAATGACCAAGTTGGTATTATAATGTATCTGATCCGGCCCGAAAAGATAAAAAGACATATGTAAATCCACTTACGTCATTCATGTAACAAAACCACCTGGTTACATTTCAACAAAATCCCCTACCAACAGTGCCTGTATAGATAAATTATTTACTACTAACTAGTCCGAAAAGTCCAGGACATCAACAATTAATTTCAATTATAAAACTGTTTAATTAGGTTACTTTGGAACGGGCAAAACATTCGTCTAATGAGCTGAGTGGAAAGTTTTACACTGAAATGAAAGTTTGTAGCCAAAACAAACCTTACTTCCCTTGTGGGGTAGTCAAGGGTTGAGTGTCCATCTTTAATATAGTAGACAAAAGAAAAACGCGTTAATGATTCATTAAACCTTGCGGGGGTAGTCAGTTTCAGACTTTCATCTCCACAATCGTGGAGATAGTAAGTCTATGGCCTTGAACCCACGTGTTGACCAGATAGTCAGTACTCAAAGTGACAGATGGTCAGCCATGTCACCATTTACAAGCACTGATTATTACCTGTTCGGAAAACAGGTAGATATCCTTATGATGTTTTCCCTCAACATTTGATGCATTTAGTAAATGTATGTTTAACACGAAAATGTACATAGAAATTAATTAAACTTCATTTCCATTCTACTTTCTCAAATAGGGATTTCAACCCTGTACCCACTGATACAGAGTCAAGCCCCAAACAACTGAGCTAGGTTATCTCTTCGAATGAATATCTCTGTAACTATTTACATTTCTTTCCAATTATCTCTAAAATATAACATACATAACAACATACGCTTCACGACTTGTGTATACACACTCCCTTTTTGATTATGGAGGGGTAGTCAGAGGCTTGAATGCCCATCTCCGAAATTTCGAAGACATGTTAGGTTTGGGTCATTCGAAGCCCGCGTATCACTAGATTGACAGCACCCAACGTGATAGGTAGCGAACCGTATCGCCGTATATAGGCACTGACTATTACCTATCCTGAGGGATAGGCAGGTTTCCTCACGATGTTTTCCCTCAACGTTACCGTCTCTAAAATATACGAACTCATAAAAAACAAGAGTTTAAATACGTAACCTACTTTCAAAATTAATAGGCTAAGTTACCATATAGTTCACATTACTCCCATAACTATGTCATAGAACCTTTGTAATATACGTCCATGACCGTAAAGCCTTCAATCTCGTAACAGGTGCCGACCACTCATAAAGTTTGGTGCTTAAAGAGATATGCTCTATGTAGTTTGTGGGTGAAAATGGGAGTTATTATATGTAGGGAGGTTATATTGACTAAGTTAGCTGTAGATACATACATATACGTTTTCGACGTTTAATCCCTTTCGTAGTATGTAGTTAATACATTTGACTAAATTCACATCTCAAGCATTACTACCTTAATGTAATGATATAAATTTGACATATTATTGACAGTTTGCCTTCAACGAAATTCCAAGAAGACCGGCAGTTAATTGGCAATCTATTTACGTTCTAAATAGTTATGCAAACGCTTTCTCAACTATTAACGTATGCAGGGTAGTCAGAGATTGTGTATCCATCACCGGAATTGCAATTTCGAATATAGTAATTATACGACCACCTCGAACCCACGCGTTGACCAGATAGTCAGTACTCAATGTTTCATATAACTAGTAAGCCGCCATTTACAAGCCCTGACTATTACTCATTCACGTTTCAATTCTACTTGGTACTTTCAATACAGTTATTTATGAACGTAAAATCGATCTATGTAAACATAGCGAGTAGCGTTTTCTTTGCTTTAAAATATCGTTATACTTACAGCAGATATCTACTGAAGGATATTGAGAAGCCTCGTATATCCCTGTTGATAAATCGCCCCAATCATTCCAAGCAAAACCGCACTCTATTCCATTCAACGAGAGTCGAAATTCATTCGGACACCCACTTCATTCAAATTTCGAGAGAAACCAGGGTGGTGTTAGAGAAAAATGAACCTTAAAATCGGGTGCGACAGTCCAAATTACTTTGGATGGTTCGAGAATTAAAATTGGGTAGAAAATTAACCCTTATCGCTGTGGTAACATAAGTGAGTTTTGATTGGCTATAGATTTGGCAAGCTTAGTCGTGAGCGAAAATGGGACATTTTTTCTCTTTGGTTTAAAATGTCTTAGTATTAGATAGATAAGAGTTTGTAAGAGTAAATTAGAAAGGAAACGTTTGTGTGGTATACAGAGACTTTAGAGCCGTAAATAGAATGATAACTAGCTCCATTTCTTCTCGTCTAGAAGTCAATTGAATTGAAGACCAATAGGCCGTCACTAATATTCCAATTCAATGCAATCACAACACCAACGCGACGTAATGAATTTAAGGTACTACCCACTTGGAAAGGTATTGTAAGACGTGAGTATTCCTTCGTAGGTTCCTAGGTAATATAGAATATAGGAGAGAGATATACTTTATCTTTAAATATATCCTATCCATACTAAAATAGACAAGTGCTAGCAGGGAGATAAAAAGAATGCTAACTAGCTAGCTGCCGTTCTTCCCAGGATCTCATAGTGGGCTGGAGAATTCGGAGTAAACTGAATATGTTAGGCGATGGGCTAGCAACCTCTCACCAATGTTCCATGTGACATCACATGCCCAATAGTAATACTAAAAGGTTCTTAGGTTATATCGTTGTGTCTCCGAGGTTCTGTCCACCCCAAAAGGGAATAAACGACCCGAATATGCATACAAGTATATTGAAAAATGGTTGACTTAGCGTGTTTGAGTGTCAATGTGTCAAAAATGAAATGAAATAGAAATGAAAATCTTTTTATTCAATATAAGGATTCACAATCGGGACATCACTATGGGGATCCGTGGTCTCTACCTTCCCCTCTAAAGTGAAAGAACGAGATATGTATGTATCCTAGAATATATCCTAGTCTTGTAACACGTTATTATAAAGACATTACTCTACAAAGACATTAGCATTCTTACGTCCCAGACTAGCAAGCGGCTTAAGCTGAAGAAAGATAGCGAATTAGCGTTTCGTATGATTGATTGTGCGAAGGGCTGGCGAACGATTCATCATGGGAACGGATGAGTGATGAAATAGCACCGGTTCGCGGAAATACTAAGTTAACTTTCAGTCTAGAAATGTATTCAGTATCTGTGAAGGTAATGTATACATACATAGATACATACACAACACGTCGGTTTTCCTGTAGAGGGGTAGACGAAGATTACGGATTCCCATTTGTCCCGATCGTGACAAACGAGTTTCACTTCATTGATAACTACTCATTCACCTCATACACACTAGGTGGTTAGATGTAGTTCTAACGTCACCCTTTTTCAATATGGCGTCTAAATGACTTTCGTATTGTATAGAAATATGACAGTCATACTGTAAGATATACGTAAATATATATTAAAAGGTGAATAGTTATATTCTATATAGTCCAAGATGGATACATAAATATGGATAGACAGAGCATACAAAAATGTATGTTGATACATATACTCACGGCCTTAGCCTTCTTTATTAGGATGAACAGAAACTAGAATCATTAATATTTTTTTCGGTCACCTTTAGCGCATACAGGGTGACGCATTCAAAACGGTCAGTATGGGAAAGTCTGAAACTATAAGGGATACGAAAATTTGTTCTTAGGAACCACCGATTTTGATAAAAAGAAAAACTGCACTCATACTTTGTTTTAAGAAATAACTGTATCCAGTACGGGAATCGAAATCGGTTGCTTTGCAAAAATAAACTTACACTTTTAATAATAATAATAATAAAAACGTTTATTTACAGCCACAAAAACATACACAATACAAAACTTTTACAATTAAAACTTACAAACTAGGGGATAAAACTTGTGCATGTTATTGTCGCAGCAAAAGGGTTCCAACTCAGCTGGGTATGTTGCGTTTGATAGCAAACGCAACGCTGGTCTTATGTCGGAACCATTGGAGGGCAACGTTTATATTATGAAGAATAATGAAATAGTGTATAAATTAAATATTCAAAATAAATATATAAATACATATGAAATTTAACTAAGATATGAAAACCGATATACATTCTATAATATGGTTAGTTAAAATTATTATAAATATATTTATATAGATAATTAATATATACAATGTATTATAATAAAATCAAGTGGCATCTCGAAATCAGTGGCTAGTACGACGGGCAACAGAAGGAGCAGCCGCCTCCCTTTGTTGGCAGAGCAAATGATCCCGGATGGAACGTTTGAAAGTTGGTCTAGACGTCAGTTTCCTAATTGGTGGAGGAATATTGTTCCAACATTTGGAGGCGGCGTACTTAAAAGCTCCTCTAAAAGCGGTGGTGCGATGGCGAGGCAGAACAAGCGGTGGTACACAAGCACGGGTCGATTTCTGTTGCTGGGATCGCCACGTCAGTTTATTAAATAAATATTTCGGTTGTTTGTTATGAATAATGTCAAAAAGTAAGCAACTAAGTAGTAGTTTTTGTCGTGATTCAATATTTAGTATGTTAGTATTATTGAGGTACGGTGAAACATGGGTTCGGGGCGGAATGGGAAAGCAATACCGAGCGCACGCATTTTGTACGCGTTGTAAAAGCCTACGAGATTTCTTATAGAGGCACGGACCGAACGCTGCCAAAGCATAATTTAGTTTAGACAAAACCAACGCTTCACATAACTTTATTCTCATGTCCACACTTAAAAACGCGCGGCTTTGGTATAAAACCCTTAAGCGATAGAAACATGCAGACACCAGCTGCGAGACGTGTCTCTCAAAACGCATCCCACTATCCACCACGACGCCCAGGCTTCGAGCCTCCTCAACCCTGTCAATGATAACATCGTCAATTATAATACCTGGTCGTCGCGAAACAACTCCGGACACCATTCGCTGGCTGCCCAGCACCATGTACTTAGTCTTTGAAGGGTTGAGAACGAGGCAGTTGTCAACCGACCAGTCATATACTCGTTTCAAGTCGTCATTAAGTGCTTCTATAGCAGAGTCAAAGTTATTAATGTCAATATGTGTGTAGAGTTGAATGTCATCGGCATAGATATGATATTTACAGTTAGTTATGTGTAGTGCAATGTCTGAGGTATATAAAATAAATAATAATGGACCTAGGATAGAGCCCTGTGGGACTCCTCTACTAGTCGTGTGAACTGTCGAGTGTATTCTGGTACCATCTGGCCTTGTCAATGAAACTACTTGTTTACGTTCGTTTAAGTATGTGTTAAACCAATTAACTGTTAAGTCACTAAATCCATAATAAGTCATTTTTGCCAAAAGCAGGTCAGTGTTCAAACAGTCAAAAGCACGAGAGTAGTCCAGTAGCACAAGTATTGTTGCGTTATGATTGTCCTCGTTTGTCAAAATATTGTCAAATACGTCCATCAATGCAGTGGTGGTGCTATGCTGTCCCCGAAAACCAGATTGATATAATGGTAAGATATTGTGTTTGTGTATGTATTCTGTCACTTGTCCATGTACTACCCTCTCAAGGATTTTCGATAGATAGGGCAATATACTGATGGGTCTCAGGTCGGACACATCAACCGGGTCGTCAATTTTGGGTATCGGCTTTATGGACGCCGTTTTCCATGCATCCGGGTAAGTACCTGACTTGATAGAAGTGTTGACTAGTAGTGTTATGGTATCGAGTATCTCCGGCAACATCAGATGCACCATGTCCCTTGAGACCCCATCAGACCCAACGGCGTTGTTCTTAATAGACCCGATCACCCTAGCCACGAACGCCTCGCTCACCGGATGCAATTCAAAGGTTTCCGAGCCATAGCGGCTCGTATGAAATGAGTTGAGCAGAGCAGGCGGAGGCGAGGTCGGACCAGGAGTGTCCAGGATGTGTTGTGCTATGGTGTTTGGATTGTCGAAGTGTGATGGAAGGTCTTGTTTGGGCTTAAAGTCCGCAACAGAACTCTTTAGAGTTTTCCAAAGAAGCTTGGGAGTCTTTAAGTGGTTGTTTATGTGATACTCAAAATAAGCCTTCTTTTCTGTGTGCATACAAGTGTGTACAAACTTCCTCAGATCCCTGTATTCTTGCAAATGAAGGTCAAGTTTAGTGTGTTTGTATTTATTGTGTGCTCTGTTCCTCAATTGCATCAAATACCTGAGATTGCTTGTAAGCCACGGTGTGTGTTGTGAGTTTAGTGAATAGAGTGTAAGAGGTGCGTGTTGGTCGAACAGCATAGTCGCCAAAGCATTAAAATGCACTATCATGTCATTAACAGTATTATGTCGGTGTATCACGGTCCAGTCAATTCGTCTCAAGTCAGCGTTAAAATTATTTATGTCAATGCGTTTGTAGGGACGACATAGAATTGATTTCTTATTTCGTTTAGGCTTAATTATTTTTATTGTCGTAGTGACAATAGCGTGGCCACCTAATTCCGGTATGTGAGTCACATCAGAGTCAATAATTCGAGTCGAGGACTGGCAACAGATCAAGTCAATAAGAGTCGCACTGTGATTTGTGTAATGAGTTGGCTGACTGATCGTGTTCCCAAGTCCCATCGAAGTTAAAAATGTCATAAGCTGCTTGGTCAAAGCACATTGCGAGTCCAAAATATTAATATTAAAGTCACCTAACAGAATTATATGTTCGTAAGAGTTAAATGTGGTCATAGTTTCTGTCAAAGCGTCAAAGAATGTGGCTGCGTCAATCCAGTTAGGCCGATAGGCGGTGCCCACCAGCACCCTCACGGTGCCGATGCAGACCCTCATCCACATCTGCTCTACGGTGGGATGGGACGACGGATGACGCAGCAGTGTAGCCCTCAAGCATGTCTTAGTGTAGAAGCCCACCCCGCCGCCGCGCGCCCTGGTGCCGGGCGGCCGCGGGATGTGCGAGAGGCGGTAGCCCGGGAGCCGCGGTGCCCCGGCGCTGCCGCGGCCTCGGAGCCAGGTCTCGTTCACCGCCAGCAGGCACGGGTCCAGGTCCGCCACCGCGGCCTCGAGCTCCTCGTGTTTAGTGTTCAGCGACCCAGCATTGAACAGTCCAATTTTCAAAAATTTTCGTTTAGTCATGAGTATATGTTTTAAAATTCAATATGAAATGAGTATGATATTGAAGTGAAGCGCACCACCGCGCTACCAAGCCACGGCAAAACAATACGAGCGCCGGACACAAAAAGACTATACGTGAAAGTTCCCTACATGACATTATATATAAATAGCATAAGTAATAATGCAAAAATACAGATAGATAATGCACTATAAATCCATAATAAACTAAGTATAGTTTTTTAAACACATATGAATGAAAGTGAAAATACAAATGAAATACACATAGTAATGTATAGACAATATTATATATGTAATTGTTATAGCGTAAAATATAAATTATAAACATACATAAACAAATGAAGAAATAGCTGTGCTTCCAAACCACGGTATAACATGCACAAGTCATAACCGAACCTAACCAAAGTACATATATCTTACATATAACACTTAAAACAAAAGAAGAATAACACATAACCATAACATAATAATCATGAAATAAACTAATTAACAATACGAAAACAAACATTCCACAATCACAATACACTAATGCAGCTCCGTCACTGGGCGGGTGCCGCGCGGGTGTCGCTGAGCTCCTCCAGCGCCTGCAGGTTCCGCAGCAGCAGCGGCCGGCTGGTGGGGTCGCGGCGCGCGTACACGCGGCCCTGGCGCACCCACACCGACTGCCAGCGAAAGGTGCGCAGCAGGCGCTCCCTGGCCTTCGCGAACAGCACCCGGTTCGCCTTTGTGAGCCGCTCGTTGACGTAGATGCGACTGGGTTTACTGGCATCCACTATGCCGGTGGTGTCGATGCCGCGGCGCACTCGTACAGCCGACAACAACTTGTCGCGAATGTCGCGTCGAACAAACTTTACTATGATAGGTCGCGGCCTGAGAGGGGATGCGGAGGGGCGCGCAGGCGCAGCCGCGTCGGCATTCCCGGTCCCACGCTCAGTCATCTGCGAGCGCGCAGACCCCACACGCGTCACCTCCGCTATGTCACGCGCCTCGAGCGCCACACCTACCTTTTGCGCGATTGTGATAACCGTGTGCTCCAAACTTTCACCCTTGCGCTCGGGAACACCCGCCACGTCCACGTCGCAGACGAGCCCGGCCTGCTCCGCGTCATTGAGCTGGTCCTGCAGCCGCCGGACGGACTCAACGAGCTCGACCGGGGCCGACAACTCAGCCGGTCGCGCCCGCAACGCAGCCAGCTCATCCCGCAAACGGCGGTTCTCATCGCCGAGAGCGGAGACCCTGGCGCCAAACTGGGCGATCTCGGCCTTCATGGCGTGCTGCTCGTCCGCAAGGGCCGCGAGCGCAGAGGCCACCTCGGCCTTGACGCGCTGCGCCACCGCCTGCACCAGCCTGCTCTCGAGCTCGGTGGCGAGCTGCACCCGGCTGGCCTCCAGCCGCGCGTCGAAGCGCTCGGCGCTCGCCGCCAACCGAGCATCCAGCAAGGCGGCGATGGCCGCCAGCGTGACGGGCGCGGCCGCTGGGGGCGACACAGTGAGGGGCACGCCAGGAGCCGTCTGCCCGAGCGCCGAGCAGTCCAGGTCCTCGCAGGACATGTCGATGGGGTCGTGCTGCCGGCGCACCGGGGTGTCATCGGCGCGGCGCCGGCCCACGGTGACATTGTCACAACGCGGGCACCGCCAGGTGCGGCGCAGGACCTCGAGCGAGGCCGCGTACCGCGCCGCCGACATCCCGACGCAGCCGTGGTGGAAAGGTGCGCTGCAAACCACGCACACCAGCACCTCCTCGCCTCCAACCGTCGAATTGCACGCCTCGCACTTCATTTTATTTTGTAAAATAAACGTTTCTAACACTGAATTTGATTTTTAATTTAAAAATATATACGTTGAATCGGTTTTCACTACACAAACACTTATTTACTTAAAATTTACTACACTTTTAACACACCACTAAACACAATAACTTACAGTGAACAGAAATATAAACGTTTTGAAATTTTACAGAATATTTATTTAGAGCTTGTATGAAACACGTTAATTGCGATTGAATATCGAATACCCTCTTCAAAATATACTCTTCTTCTCTTCTTTTCTTCTTCTTTTCACTTTTTCTTTTTAAATTTAGATTGTGTAGGTCTTAAGCTGTAAATGTCTGTATGAAACATGATGTCGAAAATGAATAAAATGCATTATTTTGGCATACTTTAGTTTATCATCCCTACTCCCCTAAACTCCTCTTACAACACAAGAAAGGCAGCTACTTGGCGTCCTATTCCGTCCTAGACTAGCCCATAATACAATTTCATAGACAATTATGCTACGCCGAAATTTCTCTCGCACGAATTAATTGAAACTTTAATGTTCTTGTGCAAATAGTCTGCATTCCCTGAATAGCTAATATGTAAGTTAGCTTAACTTGGCTGGTCTGTGAATTGCATACATACATACATATTATTATACATACTATATATTCTATAGGCGGTAAGTAAATAGTGATGTCATGAGAATCAGAGGTTAAACAGGCCAATGAAACGTTAGTTAAAGAGGAAAGAAGTTACGTTGACCAATAACAGACAACCCTTATAAACTCTCATTGGTTAATTCATGGGAACACGATGACGTCACTATTTTTTTAATGCGAATAACTATACTATAGTCCCTATTTTAGTAAAGAGATAGGCAGAAAGTGTTATACAACGGTAGAGACATAGTACTAAAGTAAGGTAAGGTCTTATTTCCTTAACGGGATAGGCAGAGAGTAATTATCAACACCTTGAACTAGTGACAAAACTTTCTTGCCTGACACATATCCATTATCCGTATAATATATGCTATATATGCGTAGCAATTCGATGGCCACCTCGAACCCACGTGTTGACCAAATAGTCAGTACTTAATGCGACAGGTGGTCATCCATGTCGCCATTTACAAGCACTAACTAATAACCTGTTCGGGGAACAAGAAGGTTTCCTCACGATGTTTTTCCTCACCGTTGTATCTACACTGTATTGTACTTTAGCTAATTTTGTCATTGGTATGATTCCAATTTCCCTATTAATTTGCATATTCAATCTGACAAACAATCTCACAACACTGTTTCACCCGTCTGTATATTATCTTGAACTTCCCAAAGACAAACCCTGCCTTTTGCCTGCCTGTCAATCTGGCCACCCCACCCGAAAGTTTAATAAGGAGTGACAGAAATGAATTGGTACATTTGAGGCTTTTTATTAAGGGGAAAGTTTGGGGCGCAGTTGTTCGGGCACTGATTGAAAGGGACCTTTTTTATCTTTGTAGTATACTTGTATAGTAGGATTGCCTGTGAGGAACGGATTGTATTAATACGAACATCTTATAGTAGGTTATGTAGGGGCCGGCCTAATAAGACATATAACAGTCTGATAGACGCTATTTTTAAAAAAGGTAACGTTAGGTGTACCTATAACCGCCGAGAGTGTGTGAGGAGATGTATGATTGTCAATGAAGCGAAAGTGTCAGTCATGACCGGGACAAATGGGGATCCGTGATGTCTGCCTACCCCTCTACAGGGAATCAGGCGTGATGTGTATGATGTATCTTATAGTACGAAATTGCACACCAATATGAATGGATTGTACACTAAAATAATACAGTCCCAACCCAAACCTAACCTTTGGTGTACGTTTAGCTATATTTTGGTGTACCTTTCAGTATCTACACTATCTGGTCAACACGTGGGTTCGAGGTGTCCATATAATTACTACCTTCGTAATTGCGGAGATGGACACCTGAACCTATGACTACCCCGCAAGGGTTAATGTTCGTGAATGCGTTTGTTTGTCTTTGTCTATATCAGTATTTTTGATGAGCTTTCAATTATTTTTCAAAGGAAACAACGTGAAGTAACCTACCTATTCTTCGGAACAGGGGCCTTAAATCAATAACTAATGTGTTATAGCAAAATGACAGTTGTAGTACTTCAGTAATAGTGTGTAATTGTTAGTGAATTAGCAAGTGTCAAATTACACGATTGACTGCAACGTAGTAGTTATACCTCACAAAAACTCAAGCGTCTAACTACCATGTCTTACTTGACTGTATTACCAACTTCACACTACTACTGATCTGATATTGAACTGTTATTTTACAAAAAGCATTAGTGGACTAAGGCCTCTATTTGTTTGTACCCCGTAAGTTAACGGACTTGAAGTATATGTCTGTAACTAAATTCCCCACAATCCGACACCGTACGAGAGCGCGTCATCTAAGATAAATCGCGTGATAGCTGATTACCATAATGGCGGAATAGCGAAGTGATGTTTGACAGCTCTGTGCCCACCCTCCGCGCGAAAATGGGGTGAATATATGAATATGCAATTGGAACAATTCGATCGCTACTGATTTAGGTAAGCCGGTAATTGGATGAAAAAGTTTTATTGGGAATATTGAGTTAGGCTGTTTTTGATGTAAGGGTGTTTTTTTCCTATAGGTTAAATTAATGTAATTTTAAATTTAGCCGGAGAGGTTGTGTTTCTATATAGTCATATCTACCCCGAATTTTATTGAAGGACATAAGCTACACGACTTGTGTATACACACTCCCTTTTTTATTATGGCGGGGTAGTCAGATGACATGTTAGGTATGGGTCACTCGAATCCCGCAGAAGTAATTTTAAATATTGTACATTACTATTTTCTTATATATAATTATTATATTTGTGTATGTGATTCATCCACCTCAAACGACATAAGCCGTGAACACATGCATCTATAAATACACTTCTTTGTAATCTAGTCACACGACACACCCCCGTTCTAAGGGGAACCCATTATCTCTTACACTCTACATACACATACGCTGGGAGTAATAAAGATGAATGATCCTTTGTATTCGTTGAGCCATTCCCTTATTATGTTTTGCGGTGATATGGTGCTAGTCTGGAACTGAAAGAAGGTTGAATAGGTGTCTTTATGTCATTTATAACTATTAACAATGAGACATATGACAGTCAGATAGCCGATATATTCAAGGCTGACGTTAGGAGAACCTATAACCGTCGAGTGTGTATGAGTGTCAATGAAGCGAAAGTGGTCTGTCAGGATCGGGACAAATGGGGATCCGTGATCTCTGCCTACCTCTCTAAATGGAATCAGGCGTGTGATGTATGAAGATAAGAATCATTCATACACATCACGCTTGTTTTCTCACAGAGGGGTCGGTAGAGATCACGTATCTTAATTTGTGTCGATCCTAAAAAACACTTTCGCTCCATAGACCGCCATACATCTCTTCATACACACTTACGACAAAACTTGTTGGGAATAAATCAGTAAATAGGCTAGTAGTCACGATAGTTAGGCTAAAAGTGACTGAATGGATAAGTTCTGACTATAAAACCATACCGAATGGATAAGTTCTGACTAACTATAAAACTTTATTACGTTCACGGTTAAATTAATCTTTTACGTTGCGTGCTATCTATCACGTGAAACGCGGGCTTTGAGTGACCCATCGTAATTTTAAAGATAGGAAGCCTCTGACTACCCCGCTACAATAAATAAGGGAGTGTAACGTAAAAGCGCCGTATACCGACCGACCTCCTGTATCCGACCATTTTGGTTTTTTCCCTCCTAAACTTATAAATTTCACGTTAAAGTTATGAATTTGCGCTCAATTAGTTCATAAATTTACATTACATTCTAAGACAAAATTTGGTTTAGATACGTTAACAGCAAATATCTCATTTGACCGAAATCGTCGCAAGGGAATTTTTTTTGACAAATCGGATCCGAAAAAAACATAAATCGGCGTAAACGAAGATCTGGATTATTTTGAAGAAAACTTTGCTTAATTCGTAGTATTTTAGCATCATATCATTTATTGGTTTGTTGAGCACCGTCCATATCAATCAGCAAGTAATATTTGCGTATTTTATTCAAAATATCAAGCAAATAATAATGGTCGGAATCTGGTCCTCTATAAAATGAGTACGTTCCGAATACCGACCACTCTGGTCGGATACAGGATTTTCGTACTTTGGGAATAAAGCTATTTTTCATTTGTTTGATGAGCTTTGAGATTATTTCATGTTAACTTTCTTACTCTTAAGACTATTCTTATTTTAAAGACCTGTATCCGACCAATACTAACTATTATAGTTTTTTTGTAAAAAGTGTCTAAACTTTGACTTTTAATTCTCAAAACGTATCATTACGTCTGACATTGAATGTTTTGAATGCTTACTATTTAGTCATTTTAAACAGATATAATTACTTTTTTGCTATATTGTTATATTAAGTCAAGTGTCAATAATGTAAAAAAGTACTAAAATTATGTAGATATGTTAAAATTTTAAATTTTATTACGAAATAATATGATTGGTCGGAATCGGGACACGATTTAATCACCATGTACCGGTATCCGTCCAACTCAAGAACCTTTGGTTTCTTAGTACATGGATCAGTCTGCATGTGTTAGTTTCAGGTGTTCAGTGCATACCATATATGGGCGATTTGCACGAAATGTGTTATTGACATTTTTTTTTCAAAATCCGATTTTTTTACTTGTAATGCATAGTTTTCATAGCCAGCTAACTCGTGGTGTAGGTCGCCATGCTTACAGCCCCCTAAATTAGGAAAAATAACCCCCCCAAAAAATAAGCGTCACGTGCCTTGACAAATGCGTTCACGTTTTTGACAAGTAGCCATAAATGGAGCTACGTTAACGGCAATAAAATATTTAAATAGATTACGTGGGTACCTACTTTTTTGTATTTCAATATTTTTGAATAGAAAACTATTTTTATTTAATTTCACAGTAATACCATAAAGACACATGTACATTCATGTAATATTTAAGTACACACAAAGCAGAAAGGTGAAACAATATAAATTTGTATTGTGTTAGTGGGCTATCGAAGAGGATTAAGCAGGATTCAAAAAGGAAAGCATGGTTCAAATCTTCTCATTAAAGAGCATCACCGAGAAGTTTCTAGCGAAGGACTTTCAGGTGTATTGCTCCTTTATAGACTTAGAGATGAAAAGGCCTTCGACTCCATAGAGATCTGGGCTGTTCTGGAGTCCTTGCAGCGATGCCAGGTCGATTGGCGTTATGTGCAGGTGTTGAGGAGTCTATACAGCGTGGCATCGATATATGCTCAAGTCCAAAACAGGAAGACGAGTTCTATACAGTTGCTCAAAGGAGTGAGACAGGGGGATGTCATCTCCCCGAAACTGTTCACGAACGCACTGGAGGACGTCTTCAAAACTCTGGATTGGACTGGGATGGGTATCAATGTAAATGGCAGATACCTCATACATCTCCGCTTCGCTGACGACATTGTCATAATGGTGGAGTCGCTGCAGAATTTACAGGGAATGCTGCACAGTCTTCACGCTGCCTCACGGTCGGTCGGTCTCCGGATGAACGTCATGTTCAATGAACTCGTTGTCCCGAAACCGATCACGATCAGTGGAGAAACGCTCGAAGTGGTCCAGGAATATGTCTACCTGGGCCAGGTTCTACAAATGGGTAGGGACAGCTTCGAGCGTGAGATTTCCAGAAGAGTACAGCTGGGCTGGGCAGCATTCGGGAAGCTGCATCACATCTTCTCGTCGCCACTACCGCAGTGTCTTAAGACCAGGGTTTTCAATTAGTGCGTCCTACCTGTAATGACATACGGTTCGGTACGTTCGATGCTGGGTATCTCGGGACAGTGACAGAGGACAGAGTCCGGAACGAGATTATCCGTCAGAGAACCAAAGTCGTAGACATTGTCTATCGATGTTGCAAGGTGAAGTGGCAGTGGGCCGGTCACGTGTGTCGCAGAACCGACGACCTTTGGAGCAAAGCGGTTCTCGAATGGCGACCGCATCTCGGTAAACGTAGTGTAGCACGCCCCCGTGCTAGATGGACGGATGACCTGAAAAAGATCGCTGGTAGTGGTTGGCTGAGGGCCACGAGTGATCGTGTTTTGTGGTGTTACTTTGGGGAGGCTTACGTATAGCAGTGAACTGACATAGGCTCATTGATTGAGACTTAAAGACGACTTATGATAGGGCGGTAAATAGGTGGGTTAAAATGTGGAAAGCGTTGTCTGCGTTTGGGTCAGCTTGTGCGTGCACTCTAATCGTCGTATTATGGTTCGAGTACATGTGTGAGAGTGGGTGATGGTTGCACGGACTGATTTGCCACCTGTCGGGGTATTCGCCAGGGTTCACCTCACCTCGCCTCACCTTGGCTTTTCAACCTATTTATGGGTGATTGCTAGACAGATTTGCATGAATGTAGGCGAGTTTTTCATCAAGTGCGTCTTATACGCGAACAATCAAGTGTTGCTTGCTTCATCGACTAATAAGTTGCAGGAGATAATAGACATTAAATGTAAGGCTTTTGAAAGAAAAAATGAAAGTAAGTAATACCAATACTAAAAATTTTTAGAGATAGAAAAGTATGACAAAATGTTCTATTAAAATGGATGGTAAGGAAATGGGACAAGTGAGAGAGTTTGTATATTTGGAATGTGTGCATGCAAGAGAAGGAAACTGTGATGGTGATATTAAAAGAAGAGTGTAGAAGGGAAAGTGCAGTGAATGGGACTTTGAGCAGCGGTATGATGTCTAGTCAGTTGATGTTAGAACAAATGTGACACGATAACGATAATCACGATCAACTTTTGCTTGCGTCGTCGGCGCATGAGTTTCAGGAGATGATGGATATTACATGTAAAGCTTTTAAAAAAAGGTATATAGGTGAATGTAAATAAAACCAAATGTATGGTTTTTGAGAGACTGGAAAGTATAACAGAATGAGTTATTAAACTAAGAGCTTGTTTATGTGGGAAGTGTGTTTATAAGAGATGGAAATTACAAGAGTGAAGAAGGGAAATGCGGTGAATGGGGCTGTGAGTGGTATTATGTATAGTCAGTTGATGTCAGAAATGGTACGACTGGCTATCCATAACGCTGTTCTGGTTCCTACGGTTATGTATGGTAGTGAGTGTTGGGTTTGTCCGAAGGATCATGAAAGCAATAGGGCAGTGAAAGGAGGGTCACGAAAGGAATAGAGCCATAGGTTTATTCTTATATCGAGCCATCTGCTCAGAAATAATGGTCTCAACATTGAAAGGCTATGAAACCCTTTAATAAATCGCGTAAGTACAAACAAAATCAAAGAAAATAGATTAAATAAATCTTGTATTGTAATCAAGGTGAAGACTATCGGAGAGGCGTATCTCCAGCAGTGGAATATATACTTAGAGGAAGAAGAAATAAATCCTTGAAGTCTAAACTCACGAATCACGCCTATTAAAAGTTTCTCGCGATTTTAAATCCTAGTAATTATACCTTAAGTTGAATAAAATGTCAATACCGTGCAATTAATGTCATAAACGTGTTTAAATATAAACCACAAAACACAGGTTGTTGACAAAAATTACGAACCACGTTTTTGAGTTTCCTCGAACGTGTCTGCAAAACATTACCTAAAACTTATATGATGGCGTCGTTATTGTTTTGGAGGCATTTTGACAACATTTCTTAAGTTATATGAAAAAACAGACAGTAAAAATATTTCTCAAAAGAAACTGACTCGACTCACGTCATTGACAGGTTATGCTTTACATTTTTAACACCAAAAACTTTGAGATTTATTATCTCGGCCCCGGAAACAATCTCTATTCACCCGACGCTGCAAATAAATGGCCGAGTTTGTTTTCTTTCGAAACATGTGTTACAATTTATTTTTTCTTAAATAGTATAATTAGATGGAGAAAAAATATCTGCGATTTTGGAGCACCACGTCATTGACCGTTTTTTTAGTCACAAAAGTAAGTGCGTGTGAACAATATATTTTATTATTGGATTGTAGGTTTGATACTTATAATTAATAACAAATTTATATGACAACACCTGGAAACAAAAACTATTCCTCAATTCTGCTTAGAATTTTAGTTATAAAGGCAGGAGTACAAAAAAAACGGTTTAGTCACACCCCATGTTTCATGACATTTGGACTTTTGAAAAGCTGTATTTTTTTTATTTATTAAGACAAGATAATCAAACATGCTTGCCGGATTTTAGACGCTACAATACTATACGAAATAAATATTAGAAAAAAAATAGGTCTCATATTTTAGAAAATATAACCCTGTCACAAAAAAATTTTGCCCCTGCAAAACGCCCATATATATTAACCCCTGTACTTCCCTAACGGTATAGGGATATGCTATTGTTCGCCACCTTGAACGATCCTCATGTAAACCCACTTTGAGAAGATCATATTTAGATCAGCATAACTTCTACGTGGCCTGCCTCATCCAGCGCTACCAATCTAGGTTTTGTAAATATTTTCGTAGCCTAGCTTTCATGCATCCTCTCTATTTGCCTAAACAACCTTAACATTCTTTTTGATATTTTCACCATCTTCTTTAATACGGCATCATTCACGCCTTCATTTATTGCCTTACCCTATCACATAATCTTCTATTATGTACATATTTTGTTAGGAACCTGATCTGTATTGCATTATGCTACCGTGATACTTTTTCCAAACCCAACATTCAGTACCATATATAAAAGTAGGAACCAGAACGGCGTTTTTGAATCCACTCTCAACCAGCGACCAGTCATCAAACTACCTTAACCCCGTTTGTCATATTTCCCTATTTCAGTCTCTGCCCCGCTCTATATGACCTTCACCATATCTAGTCAACATACTTGCCAAATATACCAGATTCTCACTTTTTTACTTCTTCCACTTCCTGATCGTTCACTTCTTATAGAGATTCTGACATACTATCCTGTCTTTCTAAAGCATTCATGATAATCAACATACGCTTTGCTAATGGGATGAGCAGAGACTATCGATCGTCACCTTTAACGATCCTGACAATCTCTCTGGCTTCGTTTACGCCTATTCACCGTCTCATACCAACTCTTTTGTTGCCTTGAAAGCGAACAAGGGCAATACAGTATAAGTTTAGGTATGGAGTGACTGTTCGGTTTGGCAGAAGAGAAGGTGACAAAGAGGAGGCCCTTCAGCTCTCACAAGAGTGTTATTTGTCAGCCACCTGGATGTTTCAAAAAGAGTTCCACAATTGCTTACGCCATGCAACGCTCTAGTTTCAATTCCACTCCATGACCATCATAAAAAGCTGGTTTTTAGGTCTACGGCAATGAATGTTCTTCTCGACACTACATATCAAGTCAATTCATAATGAGAGAGGGACTACGCCACTTTGGTACTGACGCTGGTCTATGTGTTAAGGCCGCGACAAATAAATTTTACCTACGAAATATTCGCAGCATGATTTGCTTTGTCAACAACAATAAAATATCGAAAATTTTTAAGAAATTTACAAGCAGGTAGCATACTTATTACGGGGTTATATTAAAGGGTTGATTTCTTTCGTTTTGTGAGCATAGAAGGTATTTTAGCAGGCGAGATACGGCTGGTCGGAATCAGGCACCTCAGTGGTCGGAATCAGGAACGTCAGGCGTCAGCCGGTCTGTAAACGGTGCATTCGGTATAAATCAAGTTTTTTGAGTTTGATACCAGATTTAGGTATGAAAAAAGCAAATTTGATATTTTTCTTTGTGATTTTATGAAAGTAAATATCGTAATCTTTTTAAAGAACGTTTTATATTATTATACTTTAAACATTTTCTTTATCTTTTTTGTGATTTACGTAGTCAATTCTATCAGTGGTCGGTATACGGCGCTTTTGCGTTATATACACTAGTCGTGAAGCGTATGTTATTACGTTAACTGGGCTATTATATAAATTTAAGAAACTAGTTGCTAGACTATTGCTTCATAGTTTTAATTGTAACTTTATTTCCTTAGTCACCATCTTTGACATAATATGAGGGAATAAAGCCTGTCATAAGCTAGTTTAATAATACTACGGTGAGGGATAACATCGTGAAGAAACCGTCACATTGAGTACTGACTATCTGGTCAACACGAGGGTTTGAGGTGGCCATAGAATTACTACCTTCGCAATTGCGGAGATGGACACCTGAACCGCTGACTAACCCGCAAGGGTTAATGGTCGTGAATGCGTTTGTCTTTTTTGTCTAAGCTATTTAAATAAGGCACCTAGTTACCATTCTACTTCAGTACCAAACCCGCACTGATCCTCTTAAAACAACACAAGCGAACGAAATAACAATATAAAAACATTTTCCAACTCCATAATACTCGCAAAGTAAGCTACGAAAACTCGTAGCGCAACTACGAATGTTTTGCATGTTAATTAAGCGAGTGAATTTCCATTGAAATGCTGTTGAGT
Source organism: Leucoptera coffeella (assembly GCA_030578115.1). Taxonomy (NCBI): domain Eukaryota; kingdom Metazoa; phylum Arthropoda; class Insecta; order Lepidoptera; family Lyonetiidae; genus Leucoptera; species Leucoptera coffeella. Next base: position 338,009 of record JAMBLF010000030.1, on the reverse strand, counting down.
GTTGGTGTGTGAAGCTTTTGTTCAATCATACATACGAAAATGTATGGTTTAACTGTGTATGTCCCGTGCTAGTGTGGGACACAAAAAGAATGTCGTAATAAGAGACGATGGGTTAGCAACCTGTCACCAATGTTACATATAACTTCACAATTCTAGTATTCATACCCTAAAGTGATCTAGGACATATTATCGTGTCTACATTCGGTTCTGTCCACCCCGAAAGGGATTACAGGACATTATTGTATATTTATATATGTTAATAAAGCGTGTGAGATTCCATTTAAATGTTGTTGACTCGCTGTGAGTGTTGGTGTGTGAAAAACGTCTTACAACATATAAAAAGGTATAACTTTTATTTAAGTGATTTTTTATTATGTAACGAGTGTGTATGAGGTGTAAGTCGAGTAAGCGAAATTTGTTTGCCAGGATCGAGACAAACAGGGAACGAGATGTCTAGCGACATCTTAATGGGAAATAAGCATGATATGTGTGTATACATAAGCCGTATTTCTAATAGTAAATTATTATTATTGTGTAAATGCAGTGTATTATATTTCTATGTTCAGTTATGTATTATTTTACTATTTCCTTCTATATTCTCTTCTCTTCTATTTTAATATTTCCTGCTAGGTCACGACCTCAAGAAGGTCGCTGGTAGTGGCTGGATGAGGGCCACGAAAGATCGTCTTTTGTGGCGTACCCTTGGGGAGGCCTACGTCCAGCAGTGGACTATTACAGGCTGATTGATTGATTTCCTTCTATTATCCCATTAAACCTAATACTAAATGCTTCATACACTATGTACATAAAATCCACTACACAGTTTCACTCTAACCTTTGACAAAGTAACTTACTTCTGAGGTCAATATTACACTCGATAATAACACTAACCATAACAGTTTAGTAGCCGGTGGACCCTTAAGGCACGTTTTGTTCGGATTAGACCTATGTGATGATATTGTTTGGTATATAACGTTATAGAGGTCGGTAATAAGAAGAATGATTACATGGAAAATTATAGTAGTAATAAAATATAATATTTAGGGCATCATTACAACAATTAAAGCGCCTAGCCCCTTGGTGATTTATTATAACAATTGAACTAGCGCCTTGGTAAGTTTATTTAGGACTTGTGTTAAGGGTTTTAGCCAACGGATGTTTAAGAACTGTATTGTCGTATACAGGCACTGGCTATTCCAAAGGATAAGCGGGTTCCTCAAGATATTTTCCCTCTTTGTTGCAACTGATAATTGTGTAAGTAAATGAAAAACACATTTTTATATTTCATTCATTGATGGGTGAAAGATCCAAGATTCAAATAAAGGTCATCTAACTAATAAGAAGCTAGAGAATATTTATATAGAGAAAATAGTTTAAGCCATGTCGCAATGACAATGGTCAAGTTAACCCGTCACTTAAGGCCATTGCAACATGGCCGAAACGTCGGGTAACAAAGGTAATACTTCGTTTATAAAAAACGCGATAAGTCCTGTGTTCTTGTAAAATGGAAAAAAGAGATCTTCCCCACTATGTTACAGCCGCTACCCATGAATGCATATGAATACATCTATCCATGTATGTGATGCGTAGGTGTATATTATTAAGACCCGAAGACAATAACCCACTCACATGCATCCATCCATGGTTTAATCCCGTAAGTGCTGACTCGAGAGTTCAGCTTTTATTTTTCAGGAAAAAGTATATATTTCTACCTTCACTTACATATCACGTGTGTTATTTTGTAGTTTATTTTACAATACAAGTAAGAGTAATATAAAATCGCAATGGAAGATATATTAGTGTAATTTGAACGGGGTAGGCATTCTTCTCAAGGCGGGTGTAGTGTGAAGAATAGAAGAGCCAGTAAGAGAAGGTATGGGTGTGAGTGAAGCAAGAGATATTTGTCAGGACCGTTCCAGGTAAAGATCGATAGTCTCTGCCTATCCCGTTGGGGACGTAATGGCGTGAATATAATTATGTATGTATGTTATATGTGAATTGCATAACTGTTACTGTGAGGGAAAACATCATGAGTTAACTTGCCTATTTATCGGAACCGGTAATTAGTCAGTGCTTGGAATGGCGACACGGTTCGCCACCTGTCACATAGAGTATTGAGTATCTGGTCAATACGTGGGTTCGAGGTGGCCATAGAATTACTACCTCTGCAATTGCAGAGATGAATAATTGTACATCTAACTAACATACAAACAAACATGCCAATTACCTTGTTGAGGGGTAGGTAGAGATCACGGATTCGCATCAGTCCTCATCCTGATAAACGACTTTCGCTTCATTGACACTCATGCACCTCCCCTGTATGGTACTTATACACTAGGTAGTTATAGGCACTTGTAACGTTACCCTTTTGAAATATGTCATGTTGTCATATGTTTCGTATCTATAACAACTAGTAGAAGTCGCCTATTACCACATGGCTAGGGCAAATTCAGTAATTATATCCCCAAACCAGCACGGGATAAAAAAGGTCCACAATCTACCTAAGTGCTTCATTTCGCAAACTTAAAAGATAAGCCTACCCTAACTCCTAAAGGGAATTGTTAATTCATTAAAAAGCCTTTTGCCGTTTACTGAGGCAGTTGCCGAAAATTGCCAAGACTTGCCGTTGCTTGCCGATGTGGCAGCCCATCTATCTTGTGAGAATATCTCTTAAATAGGTGTCTTTGGAATGGGCGCAATTTATCATAGCTTCAACGTGGGTGTTGAGATGATGTGGGATTTGAAGGGAATTTAACAAGCTGTCTTTCGTACTGACATGTCGTAGGAGGTGACTAAGGGACTAGGGCTCAATGGGATGTATTGGGCGATGGTTTAATAGTCTTTGCTATCATTTTTTGTTAAATTACAGGCACGAATGTTCTGCATAAATTGACCGACGAGATATGTCGCCACTATTCTGTTCACAGTTCAGTTATGTAACCTATTACGGTAATTAATACCCTAGAGGTGAGGTCCCTCAGGATACGAAGTAAAAAAACGGAAGGTAGAGTTGGACGGGTTAGGCCGCGTAGAACGTATACGGATCCAATTGGAGACATTCTTCTCAAGGTACGTAGTGAAGAACAGAAGAGCATGTATGAGAAGTTTAATAAGTGGGAATAAAGCGAGAGATTTGTCAGGATCGTTAAAGGTGGCGATCGATAGTGTCTGTTTATCCCATTGCGGTCGTAGAGGCGTCTATAGTTATATGTACGTATGCATCACAGCAATTTTGTTTAGGTTTCAATTACTTTTCGTCACATTAGTTAGTATATAATGAAACGTGGTTTTATTGGCCTGTTAAAACGTAGGTACATTCTAACCTACACTTAAACTTTTAAAAATATGTTTACAAGTAATTACAGATTAATAAACAGAATGAAACAGTGATAGTCCTTTGCACTTTTTCGTTTATTTTCCACACCGTTCAAGCACTCACAAGCATTCACTGTTCATGCTACAGTTTTCATGTTTTGCATGTTAATTAACGGTGGTCCGAAGCTACGAGTTGAGTTAATAAATTTTCGCATATTCGTAGTATCGCGAAAATGTACGCGATGAGATGAAAATTAACGGGAGTTGATTCAAAATTAATGCAACGAAGCTACTTTATAATAACATACATATTCTATGGAAAATATTCACTCCCGTTTCCCTACTCCAGTTCACCATTTGTCTCAATTCAAACAAACCACTTTTTTTTCATCGACATAAACAGGTGTATGGATATGGATGAAGAGAAATATACACAATCGGCAACAATAGGTATTTCTATAATAACCTATGAATATAAGTATATTGTCGAGATTAAAATCTCTGAAGACGTGGACTATTGAGTTACTTAGATGGGAGAGAATGTCCCTATGTAATTTTGGAATTATGTACCTAATTGTTAAGTGACGTAACAAGTTTAGCTATATTGATGATGATGGTAACAGTCAATAATAGTTTAATAGACAAGAGATTAGAGATCGCCACCTGGAACGGGTGACAAATCTCTCTTGCTTCATTCACACCCATTTACCTTCTCTTACATGCTCTTCTCTTCGTCATACCACTTACACCCGCCTTGAGAAGAAAAATAACTGTTATTCATTTACAAAACCCTATCAAAACCCACCGATCAAACTTTAGCACTTGGCCTAATGAGTGGCATGCCTGAATGCCCTTATACAAACACTTGGGCAATAGTTTTTCACTGTTTTGTCGGCCAATAAAACGCTTTTAACGCTAAACGAGGCAGGCAGCACGCGAGCCTTATTCACTATGACTTAGTGCTACTACAGTGAGGGATTAGAGTGCGGGTGTGTAAATGGTGAATGAACGTGATATTAAACTAGTAATAATAGTTCGATTGAGGTATATTAAAATCACCAAAAAAGAAAAGTGAAAAAGAATGTAAATTTACTATTAAAAATGCTTAACCAAATGACCTGTTAATATGCTGAAAAATAGTATGTGAGTGTGTATGACGAATGATACACTGATACTATAATGTGTGGGGGTACATGAAGAGGTGTGTAGATATGAGATAGGCAGAAATAAGTTGCGAAGATTAGGAAGAATGGGGATAACTACATGGTCTTAGATATTAATATTCGTCTTTGTTAGAAAGAGTGACAAGTATTGTATGTTATAAACCTAGGGCCCTTACTCCACTAATTAACTTTGACAGCCACTCAACTGCGTCGCTATAGCGATACTTCTGCGTCTCGGCCGTAAAAGTGGCACTTTGCTAATATTTTAACAGCCACACTTGTGCCTCAATAGCGAGTCAGTGGTACTTCAGTGGCCACTCAAGTATGGAAATGTCAATAGTGGAGTACGAAATATAAGGATATTGAACTGACATTGACTGACGTTTGGTTAGTGGAGTAGCTTTTTTTGTACTTCAGATGCAGGTGTAGTTCGATAGCCCCTCAGTGGCCAAAATTTGTTAGTGGAGTGCCAAAAGGGTCAGATTACGGCCACTGAAGAGCCACAATATCGATACTGAAGTAATATTGTAGCTAAAATGAATTAGTGGAGTAAGGGCCTTGCCATATTGTCCATATTTGGACTGACTTGTCAAGGTACAAAACACTACGTTACTTATAGTTTCTTAAGAAGATTTCTCAACAACTTTGTTACAAGAAAAACCAAAACTAAGCTGCTCTGACACGAAAGACTGTTCTCTTAGAACCGCCACATTCATTCCCCTGCTTCATCCGTTGAACTTCCAAGTACTCAACCCGCTGTTATGCAGGCGATGTTTAAAAGATTTTTCGCTGGAAACTATTCAATTAGGCTAAACGCGATGGTTATCTAGCACAAGTTTTATGTTAATTGTTTCGTTCCTAACTGAATTCAGGTTTCTGTGCTGGTCCCGACGTAAATAGAATACTATTTTAAACCTTTTTACTACGTTTTCAAGCACTAAGGATAGGGAAAATAATTAAAAGCGTAAGAAAAATATTGCAAAGTGCACCAAAAAATAGCTAAAACTGCTAAGGTTAGGTTTGGGTTGGGACTGTATTATTTTAGTGTACAATTCAGTACTTAAAAAGAAAAAAAAATTGATTGTTTTTGATCTTGTTTAAATACTAAAGACAAAAGACAAAGACAAAGAAACTTTATTGTGTCACATGCGTAAATAGGGTGTACAATTATTACTTAGTATCAGAATGGGCTGCCTCTCCTGGCGTACAATATTGTATTGTGATTAAAACCAAAATAACTGAAATTTTCACTTAACAAAGTATTACATTAACGCTATTAACTATTTATTTCTAATTGCAATGTTGTTAAACTTTTACATGCAAGCCATAGGGGTAAAAGAAACTATAAATATTATTATAAGGATAGCGTTTAAAGGAACATCAGATCATACGAAAATGCACTCCTAAAATACTGAATGGTACACCAAAATAATACAGTCCCAACCAAAACCTAACCTTTGCTGTGCAATTAGCTATATTTTAGTGTACATTTGAGTATTTTTGACGTGCATTGAATTATTTTCCATATTATTATTGTAATATTTAGGACACTACATTAACCTAGTCCCTTAGGACTTTGTTACACCATTAATGAAATTAAGTTACATATAAGCACGGTACAAGTAATTGTAAGTACAAACGTAAAACAAATTGGGCAGAATTAAGTAAGTGAATTCAACTTACACATTGTATGCAAATTACTTAATCCAAATCTAAGTTACGTCTATATATCTTTGTTATCTAACTTTAGAGTAACTTGTTTTAACACCTCGCTTGGTTTAAAGTGCTAATAAACACCGAAATTTTATGTAGTGTAAACTTAATAGTTAGTAAATATCTGTAAACGGTGATAGATTTGACGATCTCCGTGGCGCGAACGGTTAACCACCTGAACGCTAATCATGACATCTTGCGTTCGATTTCCGTTAAAAAACGTTTTCTTTCGTTTTCCATTCTATTCTGTCTCCACTGGGAATCGAACCCGTAACCTCACTATTAGAGTACAGGTACGTAACCGTTCACACTGAGGTTGTCGTTTAATATGCTTCTATTTATTTATCTATCTATATTAAGTATATATTTGTTATCTATACGTTGATTAGTGCCATTAACATAAGTGTTGAATCTACTAATAAAGGGGTTAGTTCAATTGGTGTAATAACTACAATTTGTTTTTACTTATTTTCTCTTAGTACTTGTAAAAAGTTTTTGAGTGATTATCAACTACGTAACTACGACGGCTTTTAAATAAGTTTTTGACCATCTCAGTAGGGTCAAAAGTCGTGAAGCTCATAATAAACACACACTTATAATTGTATCTCTTAGTCTTGAATTATAATGTATCCGTTTGCTAGGGTACCTCTACCTGAAAGAAGTCTACGTATTAATATTTAGAATTGCAAGACCAAAATGGCCATATAAACCCTACTTATCACCAAATAAAACACCCATATATATATACCTCATCACCCATAAGTCGCCTCTTACAACATATCTAGGCCATACACCAGAGCAGTATCGGGTTCAATGACCGGTTTTGAACCCAAGCCCGCGGAAAGCGTAGGAAAAACCTAACACAATGAAAAAGTATTCCCACGAGCACCCTAGACTAAGTGACTTAGGAAGTGGAGTAGCTTACGGATAGACTAGGCGAGGCTAGACTTGGTTTTGAAATACGTGTAATGTAATTCGTATAATAATAATTGTGATTATAGTTTTAAGAGATTCGCGATTTATACTCATGATTAATAACTAACGGGACTTATCGCGTAAGTTTTTATATAATAAAGTTACCTGTATTAACCCGACGTTTCGGCTACGTTGCAGCAGCCATGGTCACGGGCAAACTGATAATTGTGTGTGTTGAGACAGATAATTGTGATTGTGTAATGTAATCGTAATTCTTTATAATACCTTTCAATCATAATGATTATGTCGGCGAAAGTACAAACACTGATGCCGTAGAATTTGCATTTCTTGATATTTCGTCGTCATGGTTACGCCAACGCCACCAGCTGCTACAATCAAAGAAAAACGAAGTCGAAGCTCTTATTCTTCTCTTCCTTGTTCTTCGGTTCGTTCCAGTTGAGGATCCAATTTTTATTCCAAAGTGAACATATTTTGCAAGTTTGACATCACTTAGACAATTACTAAATATTCTGCCGATTTACTAAGTATTTGGATTTCCAACTTTCACTGAGGTAATGAATTTGTTGACGAACCATAAAGGATTGAATGTTAAGGTTTGCTTACTAAAATAATAAGTGACCATGAACATCTTTTTTATAAGTTCTTTCCAGCCCAAAAAGGATTAAAAGACGTGAGCTTATATGTATGTATGTGTTTTACTTATCACAAGAAAAATCACGTTACAATCTCAGTCATCTAGTCTATTTACCTCCAGATCTACAATAGACACACATCGCGCAGGATCTAAGCGAAAATAGTTCCTATTCCTTGTTAGCTAAATACCAAAATCGCGTGAAAGCCTCCAATAACCCAACTAAGGCAATTAAAGAACTAACAATACGAAGCAAGTATATCTTTCCTTATCAATCTATGTACCGCTATGGACTAACCTATAACTGGCGAGTGAGTATGCGGAGGTAGCTTAGTTATCCTTTACTTTTCGTAATGAAGGTTGACCTAATAAAGGAAATATCTTAAACTTATAACTAACTTACTTTTTGCGAATCGATGTTTTGAATAAAGTAAACGTATATTACCTGAAACCAAATAGAATAAATTGTTAGAATAAAGTACTTAACATCACATTACTACATTAAATATAAAAAATTCCTCGAAATATCCAATAGTCAGTAACTATTCATGCATGGTAACATAAAACAACATACATACGTTTCACGACTTGTGTCTACACACTCCCTTTTTTATTATGGCGGGGTAGTCAGAGGCTTGAATGCCCATTTCCGAAATTTCGAAGGCATGTTAGGTATGGGTCATTCCAAGCCCGCGTATCACTAGATAAGCAGCACCCAACGTGATAGGTAGTGAACCGTATCGCCGTATATAGGCACTAATTATTACCTATCCTGAAGGATAGGCAGGTTTCCTCACGATTTTTTCCCTCACCGTTAGCGACTGTAAATTATGTACGTAAATGAAAAACTACTATATAACTACTACATTGATTACTGACTATCTGGTAAATCGTGGCTTCAATGTAACCATTAATTTTGACTTGATGATATTATATGACACTTGTACCTCGATATGAGTAACACAATACAAACGTTTAGTATATTTCATACGTTATACTCGTAACATTTTTAATTATATTGACTTTTTATACCGCCTTATACACACTTATTGGTTATAGCTTCTTCTATTGGCCTTTCAATAAGACAGTTCTATTAACGACAAAGTTATTGCATGTTGTACATTATTCTCTTTATCTCCATCAAACCAGCTAACTACACTAATAAGATCCCAAATTCGCACAGTTTAGGCTGGCAATTATTCTAAGCCCCATGTTCTAAATCTTGAGATAAATACACGTCGACTGAAGCGACGAAGGGATATCACTCATCATGATTGATAGGGTCAAAGTTTCTTAGCAGAAATCAGGATTAGAACAAGCTTAGTACTCATATTTATAGTCTAGAAATTTGAAAATCAGTCGGTGAGGGAAAACATCATGAGGAAACCTACCTGTTCCCAGAACAGGTAATAGTTAGTGCTTGTAAATGGCGACATGGCTTACCACCTGTCACATTGAGTACCAACTATCTGGTTAACACGTGGGTTCGAGGTGGCCATAGAATTACTACCTTCGCAATTGCGGAGATGGACACCTGAACCTCTGACTACCCCGTAAGAGTTAAAGGTCGTGAACGCGTACGTACGTTATAGTCTAGATACTAGCTGGTATCCGTAGGGGCTTGCCTAATAAGACATTATAACAGTCTGATAAACGCCATATTAAAAAAGGGTGACGTCAGAAGTACCTTTAACCTCCGAGTGTGTATGAGTGTCAATGAAGCGAAAGTGGTTTATCAATGAACACATCAATCGTTACGCTCTTATCAGAGCGGTCGTGGTCTTCATGACGTGGCATCTTGAGCAGCCGAAATGGTTGGTGAACTAACCTCGGTAAAAATATGTAAAGACAATGCTCAGTGCCATGTTTGAAATAGTTTTTTTACATACATACATACACATCACGCCTGATTCCCTGTAGAGGGGTAGGCAGAGATCACGGATCCCCATTTGTCCCGATCCTGACAGACCACTTTCGCTTCATTGACATTCATACATTCTCTAATACACTCTCGGCGGTTATAGGTACTCCTAACGTCACCTTTTTTCAATATAGCGTCTATCTGACTGTTACATATATGTCTTATTAGGCCAGCCCCTACGTAACCGCCCTTCCACTTCACTCATATATATTCCTTTTGTCAATATATAGTTTTTTTAATTTGTACTTAGATCATAAAATAACTTTCAAAAAGAGCTTATGATAGGGCCTATTTTGAATAAAAATATTTTGACTTTTGACTTTGGTATATTAATTTGTTTTATTTGAGTTTATAGCTCTGCAACCAAAGATCGTTACAAATGAAACCTCAATATAATGTATCGAGCCGTATGGCACAGTGAGTGCTAGTTTTGGCGTGTTTACTGGCAACACTGGATTACGCGACTGTGGCGACGCCTCCAACTGCCACCTTATGTGGCGGGTACTCTATTTGTATTACTATTTTCATCTGCCTTCTAACCTTGAACTTTAGTACTGAAACCCGTTCAAAAGGTCTCAATTCCGCACCGTTGCATTCCGAACTCAACCCTATCATTTAGGTAATAAGGCGTGAAATCTAATGACACGGTCTTTCGAGTCTGTTACGATCTTTTCTGTTAGGGAAAATTGAACTTTATGTCTGAGAAAAAAGGTTGCTTTCTATTTGTTCGTAATTGATGTGTCTATCGAATGACAACGTCACATTTTTGTGAAGATAGGGTGGAAGAATAATGCTCGTTCGGGACTAGGATAAGATGTAAGTAGCTGTATATTAGATAGTCGAGACACAATTTTAATTCTACAATATTACCTTCTTAAAAATCTCATGGTTTCGACATGTTATACGGATGAATGATAGCAGATTGACAAAAGGAATATATATGAGTGAAGTGGAAGGGCGGTTACGTAGGGGCCGGCCTAATAAGACATAAAACAGTCAGATAGATGCTATATTGAAAAAAGGTGACGTTAGGAGTACCTATAACCGCCGAGAGTGTATGAGAGGATGTATGAATATCAATGAAGCGAAAGTGATCTGTCAGGATCGGGACAAATGGTGATCCGTGATCTCTGCCCACCCCTCTACAGGGAATCAGGCGTGATGTGTATGTATGTATGTATGTAAAAATCTCATCCTCAGTTAACTATTTATTAGTTGCAAATGCTGAATTTATTGGTCGATGGACTACATGTCACTAATATGTCTTAGGAATCAATTTATTCAACTCCGTGGGATGACTACGTATATATGAAAATAAGAAAATAAGAGACAAAAAAGACAAAATCACACAAAATCGAAGAAACAGTCATTTCCTAGGGTTAATTATAATTATATATATATATCTCTAGCGTCTATTTGTCAATCTGCTATCATTCATCCGCATAACATGTCCAAATCATCGAAGCATAGTCTTTTCAATCTTAGTCACTACTTTCTTTCAAATCTTTTTTTATTCGCGTGACCATGTCCTATTCAATTAGGTCGAAATGTCGGGTGAAATAACGGTATTTATATCTCTATTAATTTATCGTGATACCACCCGGTCTCAAATCACTACATAGTATAAAACAAAGTCACTTTCTCTGTCCCTATGTCCCTTTGTATGCTTAAATCTTTGAAACTACGCAACGGATTTTGATGCGGTTTCTTTTAAAAGATAGAGTGATTCAAGAGGAAGGTTTATATATATCATAACAACCATTAAATAGTGGAGTAGGCTATATATTTTATACCCGTGCGAAGCCGGAGCGGGTCGCTAGTATTAAATAAAATGAGTATAGTTAAATCGCGACTGTTCAAAAATAACTAACGAATATTTATCATAAAGGTATAATATTTGCCCAAAATTACTACAATTATCATTAAGTTATACTTAAAAAGCTACTTCTTTACCTTATAACTAATCCTACTTTCCTAACCTACTACTCACTTAACACTTCATTTAACAGCTGATTACACACCTCAATCCCAACTAACATAACGTCTATATTCACCTTTTGTCAGCACAGTCACGTATCGGCCATGAAGCTTCGAAATACTCCCTGATATATGGCTATGACGTGATGCTCATTTTGCAGGTACATACATACGTAAAGTATTGTATGAGCAGGTACATACATACGTAAAGTATTGTATGAGCAGGTACATACATACGTAAAGTATTGTATGAGCAGGTAAATACTAATATTAATGTTTAGGAGACTATTACACCAATTGAACTAGCCTCTTGGTAAGTACATTTAGGATTTGTTTTAAGGGTATATGCCAACGTATATTTAAGAAACATATGCTTATTAGTTATACGTAGATAAATACATTCATAGTTGATATATATAATCAACAACCAGACTAGAAGGCAAAAGAAGCGTAGTTCTTAACCCTGCCTCCACCGTCCCTTTGTCGCCTCCTACAACATGCCAACAAGAACGGCAGCTAGTTATCATTCTTTTTACGTCCCGACTATAGCACGGGACTAAGATGTTACTGTATAATAAATGCACATGACGATGGTTTAAAGCGATCTTTTTAAGCGGAGACTAAGGGACTAGGGGTTAGTAAAATCTTAAAAGCATTGATAATATATGTATGCTTTTCATTTCGGCTAACTAGTAGTGAATTAAGGGTATACCTAGATGACTACTAGCAAGGTACAGTCAGCGCTAAAAGTGCAGTTCCAGTAACTTTTTATAAGGTTTAAGTTTATACGAACAAAAGACAATATTTAACATTTTAAAACTGGCGCCACTATGCATTGTTATGGCCACTATACGTTCGCGTGCTTCGAAATGAAAAATATTGTCTTTCGTTCTTATAAACGTAAACCTTATAAAAAGTTACTGGGACTGCACTTTTAGCGTTAACTGTACATACAATATAGATTGGTGTGATTAAATATCACGCTCGTCTCCTCTCGCTAACGCCATTGAATAAAATTTATTTACGACGAGAATCCATTAGAGAAAAAAATTCATTTTGTTGCTTTCTAAAACAAAAATACCAACTCAACTTAAAGACATTAGATTCCTGTCTACCCTCAAACTATACCTAACTTACCCTATCACATACACAAAGTGACAGAATCAATGACGTGACAAAAACCTCTCAATAACCACCCTCTCCGTAGCATAGATTTCGTAGACCGTAAGAATTAGATTTGTAGTTCACACTCAGCAGTTTCGTAGCAGGGGAGGCTGCATGGGGTATCTACCCTAGCTAAAGTAATCCTTGAAGGGACAGGTAGAATTGAAGGTTTCAATTGGAACAGTTTATTTTGGTTTGTTTGTAAGAGTATGATAGATATTTTTAAACACTCGCGATTTACACTCATTTTATTTACTATGTGAGACCGTATCGTTTCACGATAAATTAATAAAGATATAAATTCTTTTATTTCTACCCGACGTTTCGACCCTGTTACATAGGCCGTGTTTGCGGGAAGACTGGCGTTTCAGGTAATGTAGTTAATGATAAATAAAGATAACTATTTTATATCTTTATTAATTTATCGTGAAACGACCCGGTCTCACATAGTAAATAAAAAAGTGTAAGATTATTGGTAATGATGGCCTTACTATAAAACTACTCTATTGTATTCCGAATGCATTAGTTATTACTTAAAAAAAGCTTAGTTAATAGGCAACTTATGCAAATTTATCACATTCTTCTCAAAGCGGCGGATATACACAGCGTGAATAATAAAAAAGCATGTAAGAGAAGGTTAATAGGTGTAAGTGAAGCTATGGAGATTTGTCACCCGTTCCAGGTGGCAATCGATAGTCTCTGCCTATTCTTTTGGGGACGAAAAGGCGTGAATATAGTATAATAATAATAATATTTGGACATTATTACACCAATTGAACTAGGCCCTTGGTAAGTTCACTTAAGACTTGTTTTTAAGGGTACTAGACAACGCATATTTTAGAAATATATACATATTATAAAGTTATAGATAAATAGCATATATAATCAACGACCAGACTGGAAAGCAGTAGTTAACTAGAAAAGCGTAGTTCTCAACTTTACCTCCACCGGGAATCGAACCCGGGACCTCACGATTAGCGTTCCGGCGGCGAACCGATCGCGCCACGGAGGTCGTCAAATAACAATATGTATGATAAACACTTTCACGACCATTATCCCTGCGGAGTAGTCAGAGTTTCACGTGTCGTGCGCAATTACTAAGTTAGTGATTCTATGGACACCTCAAACCATTGAACACCCCACACGAAGGGTCTACATCGACGTTCTAATAAAACCGCTTACACAAGACGTTATGCAAACAAAGACGTCGCGTCGTGCGAAAACGTCACCTTCGCAGCCTAATGAGATTGGGGAACAGCGTGGGGAATTAGGCTCTACATATACATTCTATATATTTTTCTTACATCACTACATAGTATAAAACATAGTCGCTTTCTCTGTCCCTATGTCCCTTTGTATGCTAAAATCTTTGAAAGTACAAAACGGATTTTCATGCGGTTTTTTTAATAGATAGAGTGATTCAAGAGGAAGGTTTATATGTATCATAACATCCATTAAATAGCCAGAAATGCGAAGCTGGAACGGGTCGCTAGTATTGAATAAAAATGTTTTGACTTTGATAGTAAGTATCTTCAAGGTCATTATTTAGCATGAATATTGGGATCGTCGTCCTATGGAACATTTCAGAGAAGTAGCTAGCACATAGCCTAACAGATTCCATAGACCCCTAGTCCCTTAGTCGCCTCCTACGACATGCCGGGAAAAACGGCAGCTAGTTAGCATTCTATTTACGTCCCCGTTAATAATAACCAGTGACAGCCTGTAGGTACAGGTCGACCCTTCCCCTTTTAATTGAAAATAACTTATCACAGGCAAAGCAGGCCCTAATCGCATTTGTCTAGTCTGGACGTAGGTTTAGTCTAGGACATATACATAAGCACTAACTACTATCCTCTGAAGGGTTGGGATGCAAAAGACTGCTAACTAGCTGCCGTTCTTCCCGGCATGTCGTAGGAGGCGACTATGGGACTAGGAGTAAATAAAATTCGTTAGACAATGAGCTAACAACCTATCACCAATATTCTATATCAATGGCACTACACTATACTAGCAGTGACATGATTAATAATTAACGGGACTTATCGTGTAAGTTTTAATATAATAATACCTTTATTAACCAGACGTTTCGGCTACGTTGCAGTAGCCATGGTCACGGGCAGACTTAATAAAGGTAATTTTATTATATAAAAACTTACGCGATAAGTCCCGTTAATTATTAATCATGAGTGTAAATCGCGAAACTCTTAAAACTATAGCAGTAACATATCAAGTAATTATGTCAACGTGGTTCTGTCTTACCCGAAAGGGGTAAAAGGACGTAAATGTATTGTATGAATCTAATACCTATACCTAATTTAATTAGCATAGTTTAAGATCGTCTCGGAAAGTAAATCTTTTAGATGCATAGCATTCTAGAATATAAAGGAGATTAAACAAGAAATATTGTTTTCATTAATCCAGTGCTTCTATTTAATAGTTTCATTAACCTAGGAACGTCTTTAGTACTAGATTTAATATGCAAGATGAAACATCTTGCGGAAACTACTATACTCAGGATTATTACGCTAGAAGCGGCTGTAGCCCAGTGGGTAAGACCTCGGACTTCGTATGAGAAAGGTCCTAGGTTCGAATCCCGACTCTGGCATGTACCAATTAATGAAATTTGTTTTTCATTTACGTACATAATTTACAGTTGCTAACGGTGAGGGAAAACATCGTGAGGAAACCTGCCTATCCCTCAGGATAGGTAATAGTCAGTGCCTATATACGGTGATACGGTTCACTACCTATCACGTTGGGTGCTGTCTATCTAGTGATACGCGGGCTTCGAAGGACCCATACCTAACATGCCTCCGAAATTTCGGAGATGGGCACTCCAGCTTCTGACTACCCCGCCATAATAAAAAAGGGAGTGTACATACACAAGTCGTGAAGCGTATGTTATGTTATGTTTTTATCACGTCCTAGACAAGCATTAGCGAATAGATACCTATTTCTATTCATATAGTTAATGAGGCAAATGCTTGTCAGGATCATGTAAAAGTAGATCTTTAATATCTGTTTACACTCTTTAGTAGGCGTTCATTAAAAGGCATGTGAAAGAGTGACTTACTTACTAGTTACATGTCTTATCACTACATAGTTAGTATAAAACAAAGTCGCTTTCTCTGTCCCCATGTCCCATTGTATGCTTAAATCTTTGAAACTACGCAACGGATTTTGATGCGGTTTTTTTTAATAGAGTGATTCAAGAGGAAGGTTTATATATTAATAACATCCATTCAATAGCCAGAGGTGCGAAGCCGGAGCGGGTCACTTATATTTTTATATAATAAAGAAAGTAATATTGAAAGTAATCAAATAAGGGTAACGTTAGAAGTACATATAACCACCAAGTTTGTAGTTATGAGGACGTGCATCAATCTCAACGAAGGGAAAGAGGTTTGTCAGTATCGGGACAAATGAGGATCCGTGATCTGTCTACCCCTCTACCGGGATAACCGTGATGTGTATGTAATATAAACAAAACATACGCTTCACGACTTGTGTATACACACTCCCTTTTTATTACGGCGGGCTAGTCAGAGGCTTGAGCGCCCATTTTCGAAATTTCGAAGGCATGTTAGGTATGAGACACTCAAAGCCCGCGTTACACTGGATAGTTATAGATATGTATATATTTAAGGTATAATTCACCTAGTGCTAGCTAATAAACCATCTGATTCTCTAGAGGCACTAACTCTGCGTCCATTATGATAACAATATTTGCTAGGAAACCTTAAAACTGAAGCACAACTTCCAAATTGAATCTCGAGTGGCGGACCAGTTTGCTGGTCGGGAATTTAATGAGTTTACTGGAACGCTTACAATGTATTGAAGTAAATAAATTTACATACTCGTGCATGCAGTTAAGTCCTTTAATTAATATCCGGGCAAAAATCTTCGATTCAATAGCATTAGTATCGGGGTTATGATGACATAGGTTGCAAGCCTTTTACTTGATTTTATTACCTTTTACGCTAAAAAAGAAGACAGCTACTATGTATTCTATTTACGACCTAAACTAACACAAAACGTATGATTTCAATAACATTTGTTACTCCCACAAGACATAATGAGTGTAGGAATGAGATTAAATAAAATAAATACTAATGATACGCCAAATTCTAACGAAAATAAAAACACTAAATTTTTGAAAAATAAGATACTATCATAGAAACAATACCGGGTAACTATAATTTCATACAACTTTCAATACAAAAACAAACCTAACTATACGCAAGTAAATGAGTTATAGGCCCGGCTTCCACCATTCAACATTTACCCATAAAGCTTTACCCCGCCGCGCCATTTGATTCGATTTGACTGACACATCGAGTATCGGTCGTTTTGTAAAAAGTCCATTTTCCACGTGGGCCGCCACTGACATATTCAGTTGGAGTACCGGAGCGGACTGAATAAACCGCGCTTCACTATAGATATTCAATTTCACATTGCACAGACTAGGGTATGAGATAGACGGGACTGGATAACTTTACAGGGATCGTAGTTTGGGAACTAGGCATCTGTTATCTTGAGTTATGATAAGACGTAAATAACTACATATACTTTGGGCTAGGATTTTGGGGTAGATTATAACCTGTTATGAGTAGTAGGTAATGTTACCTGTGAATTTTATACAAGATTTTTTTATTTCCTTAACGTGGTTTAATTTTGGCTTACTTTAAATCAAAATTAAACCACGTTATTTCCATTGAACCTCGAAGACAATATCTCAAGATGAATTATTGTAGTCGTTAAGTAAATAAACTTTACAGTTAACTTGTTTATTTTTTACAAAATGGCGTCTGCCTAGTCTATAAAAAACATGTCATGCAGTCCAAAGCCAAAGTTGAATTCGAAAAAGCCCATCTACACATGACTGGATTTAGATCAGCTTTAGTTCCTGCCGTGACTGTCTGTATGTAGTTTTACTTTTTTTATATTTTACCAGACCATTCGTGACATATTGGACAGAACCTATTGGTAGGAAAAAAGGAGATTTTGATGAAAAATATACTACATGTCCCGTTCTAGGATTAAAGTTTCTATAGCTACCTTTATTCTATGATTAATAACTAACGGGACTTATCGCGTAAGTTTTTATATAATAAAGTTACCTTTATTAACCCGACGTTTCGGCTACGTTGCAGCAGCCATGGTCACGGGCAGACTCTTAAAACTATACCTTTATTCTAGTTAGTGTCAAATGGTATTAAAAGTGTTAATGTGACTAAATAGCGCTTGTTAGTTAATAGAGAATATAATTCATACTAAGAAGTGACATAGGCGTAGATTATAGTGTCTCCGAGGTTCTGACTACCCCAAAAGAAAATTGGAATCTAAATAGATATGTGAGGATAGTAACATGTTACCATTTTTTCATATAACATTCTCGATATTCACGCTATAAAAAGACCAAGCAAATGTTTTCATATCGCCAAAGTTCTGTCCACCGGAGAGGATTAAAGGTCGTGAATGTAGTGTATGTTTATGAAACAGCTACTTACACTCTCAAATCTCAGACTAGCACGGTACCTTTTTAACATGAATGTAAATTTATTCATTATTTCCGAATGCCCCTTTAACTCTTTTAAAAAACTTGTAAATATGTAAGTGTGTGCGTATGTACATATTGGAGCCATCACTACGTAGTATAAAACAAAGTCGCTTTCTCTGTCCCTATGTCCCTGTGTATGCTTAAATCTTTGAAACTACGCAACGGATTTTGATGCGGTTTTTTTTAATAGATAGAATAATTCAAGAGGTTTATATGTATAGTAACATCTTTTAAATAGTGGAGTAGGCTATATATTTTATACCCGTGCAAAACCGGAGCGGGTCACTAGTAATATCATAAAATACTTTCGCCAAATCACTTACCTATTGACCTGAATCTTACCTTCCACAGCACTAAGGAAAGACAGCTAGTTAGTTCTATTTACGTCTCAAAGTACCTCTAAATACTGTCCTAGAATTTATAAACACTTGTTTACTCAGGCTTAGAGAGGGATCAAAGGGCATGGGAGGGAATCGATTAGACGTTTCAATTGAGGTACTTTCAATGTGAGGGAAAACGTGAGGGAACCTATCTCTAGATAGGTAGTAGCCAGAGGCTGTAACGGTATACGGTTCACAACCTATCACGTTGGGTGCTGTCTATCTAGTGAAACGCTGGGTTGGAGTGGCTCATACCTAATATGCTAAAGTTTGGACATGGTCTCTTAAGTTACTGACTTCCGCGTCACAATAAAAAGGGAGTGTGTATTTATATCTAAAATGAAGCATGCATTTACTTCTTGATATCATCTACCAAACTGTAACTTTCCTTTACTAATTTCGATTAATTATATGTTTGAATTTGATCTCACAATAATTTTTATTCCCTACATAAAGACATTCACATCCTTTAATGCCTTTCGGGGTGGACAGAACCTCGGCGTTATAACATCTCCTTGGTCACTTGTCAGCATGAATGTTGGAGCTGTCTTGTATGGAATATTGGGGACAGATTGCTAGCACATCACCCTATAGACTCCAATACCCCAGTCCTTTAGGCACCTCTAACAAAAAGAACAGCAGCTACTTTACATTATTTATACATCTCAGACCAACAAATGTCTTCCATTCCATTGTGCCTCAAATATTTCTTAGAATTATGAGTGCTTTAAACAAAAATACTTCAGCTAAATAAGTAATATCAATTATAGACGTCCCTTCGGCTAATGGTCTCGAATCCGAATGTTTCCTTTTGGGAAATTTACACAAAGCCCCCCGGCTCGGTTCATTAAACATTCACTAATCTCTTAAGATGCGTACTCCGATTCGCTGTGATACTCGGAAATGTTTTTTCCTTGTCCCAGGACTATATATTCAGTATATAAACATGTATTTAGTCTGCCCGTGGCTACTGCAACGTAGCCGAAACGTCGGGTTAATAAAGGTAATTTTATTATATAAAAACTTACGCGATAAGTCCCGTTAGTTATTAATCATGAGTATAAATCGCGAATCTTTTAAATCTATAATGTATTTAGTTACTATATATCTTTTTATTTACTAAGGGATTGAGTGTGTATGGATCCATTGGGCGATTGTCTGGCAACCTGCAACCAGTGTTACATACGACATCGCAACCGTATATCTACGAAATATCTCAAAGCGTAGGTCCGTAGCGTGAAGTGAACAGAAGAGAATGGATGAGAAGGTTAATGGATGTGAGTGAAGCAAGAGAAATTTGTCAAGATCGTTCCTAATGGCCATACATATTTTTTTCCCTATAACTACCGTTAGAGAAGTAGAGGCGTGAACACATGTATGTATTTAAATAGGCAAGTAAATTAAAATGCAATGGCATATGGTTACTATGTCGCCTAATGTGACCAAGAAGCTTATTTATTAATGCAGGTAAGTATCTATTTTGTACCAAATAATTAGTTAGACGATACAACCACTGAACAAGTATCATTATGAATGTTAGATATGTTGCTATGAGAAGTCCTATGTCCCCCCTACCTACACTTAAATAGTCATCAACCGCACCATATCTGTACTCTCAAGCATAATGTGCAAACGAACCACTGAACAGCAAAACGAAAATGCAAATTCCTAAGAAACAAAACGCGGGACCTTAAACGTCTAAACGCGCGTAATGAGATATTCAGAAACACTGGGCCGCGTTTACATGAAGACAGTCAGCAGGTATGCATATACAATTGTGGAGCTGTAAATATACAAGAAACTCCAAGCAATACATGATATAATTTTGTACAGTCAGTTTAAAAAGTGCAGTCCTAGTAACCTTTTATAAGGTTTAAGTTAATAAGAACAAAAGACAATATTTTACATTTTAAAACTGGCGCCACTATGCATTGTCATGTCCATGTTCTTGTTCCGGGACTATATCTTAAGTATGTAAACATGTATTTAGTTAGTTGATAACTTTTTTACATGCATTATTTCGTTGGTGACTAAGAAATTGAGTGTGTATGGATCCATTAGGCGATTACCTGGCAACCTGCAACCAGTGTTACATACGACATCGCAACTCTATATCTACGAAATATCTCAAGGCGTAGGTCCGTAGCGTGAAGAACAGAAGAGAATGGATGAGAAGTTTAATGGGTGTGAGTGAAGCAAGAGAGATTTGTCAAGATCGTTCCTAATTGTTATAACTATATAGTTTTTTCCCTATAACTACCGTTAGAGAAGTAGAGGCGTGAACATACTCGTATGTATGTATTTAAATAGGCAAGTAAATTAAAAAGTAATGCATATGGTTACTATGTCGCCTAATGTGACCAAGAAGCTTTTTTATTAATGTAGATAAGTATCTATTTTGTACCAAATAGTTAGTTAACGATATAATCACTGAACAAGTATGCTTATGAATGTTAGATATTATGTTGTTATGAGAAGTCCTATGATCACCTTACCTACACTTAAATAGTCATCAACCGCACCATATCCGTACTCTCAAGCATAATGTGCAAACGAACCACTGAACAGCAAAACGAAAATGCAAATTCCTAAGAAACAAAACGCGGGGCCTTAAACGTCTAAACGCGCGTAATGAGATATTCAGAAGCACTGGGCCGCGTTTACATGAAGACAGTAACAAGGCATGCGTATACAATAGTAGAACTGTAAATTTACAAGAATTTCATATGCTTAACAAATGTAATACACATTTATAAAATGAACAAGCTTTTCTCCTAGTTTGTAAGTTTAAATTCTAAACGTTTGGTGTTGTGCATGTTTTTAAGGCTGTGGGTAAAAGTTTTTTTATAACTGGTAGATATTTAACAACTTTTAATGAAAGATAATGACGAACTATTACTTTGTGTGTAGCAACAGTAAATACAAACAAATAACAGCCAACAATAGAAATAAATTATAAAGTAAATTGTTACAACTAACTATTGCTGGAAATGGATATACCATACAGCGGTATTATGTAAATTCCGGCCAACCTATATTTAACACCATACAAAAAGTCAGTATTCAACGCGACAGTCGTTCTTTTATGGAAGTATTCAAAAGTTAAGGATACTCATAAAATACTTCTTACCATAGGTAGTAAACCTAAAAAATTGATAAGATTTGTTTCAAAAAAGTACATAACTAGTTATTTAGAATATATTATTATGACTAGTCAGTACATGTATTTTTAAAAAATAAAAATACCATTTAAGTAACATTCAACTTACTTCACATCACAACTCTGTTTATAATTTTTCCACATATTTAAACTACATTGATTATAATATACCTTTTTACAAAAATAATTTGGAATTTTTTAATTTTTATTTACAAAATACGTGTTTATCTTAAAAATATCGTCATTTACACAAAACCACGTTATTTTTACAAGAATAACAAGGTCTCTTATAAGTAATAAAAATAACTACCACTTTGTTCTAGTAAAGGCGACTCACCCCTTTACTCGTCCCTTGTAAACGCACCACGATCTGTGCCTCCTTTGATCGCGTTACAAAATAAGAATGAATACCCCAGAGGAATCACCGGATTCGCGTCACGTTTACAAAAACGGCATTAAAATGAACAATGTTTTACTAATATAAGGGTATAGGGATTATTGGGTGATGAGCTAGCAACCTGGGGCTAGGTTACTAATGCTTTTTGCAAAATATCAGTTCATTAGCAGATCAGTAATAGTTACTGTGAAGTTGTTCGTGGAATGGGAAAGAGATAAATTTCGCTATGTTTAAGGTAAAACTGGGCAGTTTTGCTGATATCAACTGCGTTTGTTCTAAAACGCATTAATAGACTTGGGTCCCTGTTCAATAGTTATCAGTTTAATAAAAGCGTAAAGTTGTTCTTAGAAAAGCAAAAGTGACAAATTTCAAAGTTTTTTTTTAATTATACGGTGAAAACATCGTGAAAAAACCTACCTGATCGTCGAACAGTTAATAGTCAGTGCTTGTAAATAGCGACATGGCTGACCACCTGACACATTGAGTACTGACTCTGGTCAACACGTGAGTTCGAGGTAGAATTACTACCTTCGCAATTGCGGTGATGGAAACCTGAACCTGACTACCCCGCAAGGGTTAATAGACGTGAATGCGTTTTTAAGGCGAAATTTGTCACATTTCCTACCATGAAGACTACGGTTTACTAGAATCTTTTGCATGATGGGCTAGCAACCTATCAAAGCTTCAGGATGAGTGAATCGTGAAGGTTGTGACGGTATTTACCCGCAGGCCCTTAACGCCTACGACATGTCATTTTAATGTACGTAGGCGGATACTAATATTCTATTTACGTCCCAAACTAGTAGGGGATTGAATATTGCATTGCAAGTAGTTTATTTAGGATATGATGGTGGTAAAAAAGGAATAGGAAAGTTTTGGGGTTCTATCTCGAAAATACCAATGGAAATTAACTATGTGAATGTGAAAACACACTCGGTGGTTATAGGTACTCCAACCGTCACCACTGACCATTTTTCAATAAGAAAAATAAATAAATAAATATATTAAGTATTGCGTGTACGTTTATTATTTTTATTACATGCAGCTTGCAACAGTTTCCAAATTGGGTGCTGCCGGAGGACCAGTGATGCCTAGCTGCATCGTATACTGAGGCAGCACCATTTCACTACAACAAAATTTTTCATTCTTGATGTTTAATGTTTGTGTCAATGTTATTTAATTCAGTGAATAAAGTGTTTTCTTACTTTCTTTCTTTATTTATTCACGTCACCCTAACAGCGCCTTAAGAAAGGAAATTGGCGGAAATGGGAATTAAATCGTGCGAGTTTTCCCATCGGTCTGCTGGGAACAGATATCATTAACGAGCGATCTCTGAACCGCATTTTCCTTTGTGAGAACAAGTGGGTATAACACGAATGCCTTTGTTAGAAAAACTGAGTATTGATGTGTTAATTAAAGTGTCCCGTGCTAGAATGGGACGTGACAGAATTGTAACTAGCTGCCGGCATAGTAATAATAATATTTAGGACACTATTAGAACAGTTGAACTAGCCCCTTGGTAAGTTCATTAAAAATAGTGTTAAGGGTAATAGTCAACGTATATTTAAGAAATATATACATATTATATATAGATAAATACATAAATAGCATATATAATCAACAACCAGACTGGAAAGCAGAAGATAAGCGTAATTCTTAACGCTGCCTCCACCGGGAATCGAACTCGGGACCTCACGATTAGCGTTCAGATGCTTAACCAATCGCGCCACGGAGGTCGACATAGTAGGAGGCGAGTAAGGGACTAGGGGTATTAAATCCATTACACCGACTTTAAACCTAGGGGTTAATGGGATAAATGTCGATTGCAATCTGTAACGATGTTCCATGTGACATCACAACCCTAATAGTCATGCTAAAAGTGGCCTAAGGGGTAATATCGTGTCGCCGACATTCTGTCCACTCTAAAAGGGATTAAAGGGCATGATTGTATACTGTATTACCGTAAGTAAGTCAATGTATGTTTAGGTGTGAATCAAATTGTTCAGAACATTGAATGATAATATCAAGGTGAAAGAGACTTTCCGTTTCTAATAAGAATTAGTGACTAGAAATGAAATGATCATGCCTCAGTTTGGACATATCATGCAGATAAATGATAGTAGACTGACAAAAGGAAAAAAAATGGGTTAGATTATATTTCTTTCTTCTAGACACCAAATCATTGCAGCGGTTAAAAGTTATGTCTTTGTATTGCTGAAATAATATTAACAAAAACTAGCAATACGGTTTTGAAGCTTCAACATTCTGTATACTGACACTGTACTAAATTCACGTGAAAGCCACGTTATTCACTGCGACCTAAATTACGTCCCACCTAGGTCCCAACTATAAACCTAGCTCAAAACTCCACCTGCCCGAACGGCTAGTAATAAATAATCTTATCGAACTTTCCAAGGGCCAACTCTGAAGTTGTAAATTCAAAGTTTTCGTGTCTTTATGGATTTAGTCTCAAGGTTGCAATATAACTCTACCCTATCTGGATGATATCTGAACTTTGGAATCAGATGGCGAGTTTCGTTTTACTTAGCACCCCAAACTTTGGTGTTAGATTTATAACACTAACTTACCTATATAGATATGATCTGAGACGTAAATATAATTAATAACTATAAAATCTCTCCTTTTTTCTTCCTAGGAGTACCTATAACCGCCGAGAGTGTATGAGAGGATGTATGAATGTCAATGAAGCGAAAGTGGTCTGTCAGGATCGGGACAATTGGGGATCCGTGATCTCTGCCTACCCCTCTACAGGGAATCAGGCGTGATGTGTATGTATGTATGTTTTTCTTCCTTTTTTTCAAGGGTGTACGTAGTGTGAAGAACAGAAGAGTATGTATGAGAAGGTTAATGCGTGTAAGTTAAGCAAGAGAGATTTGTCAGGATCATTCGGTGGCGATCGATAGTTTCTACCTATTCATGGGTGAATAAATAAACCTATGTTGTATGTTGTATTTTCAGCGAAAAAGGGACAAGAGGTCAATAAAAATTTAACGGCTTGGCGAAAATAAGATGTATGCCTATTATAACATATGTACATACGCTTCACGACTTATGTATAAACACTTTCTTTTTCTTACGGCGGTGCGTGAAGTCAGATGCTTGAGTACTCATTTCCGAAGGCACGTTGGGTATGAGCTACTCAAAGGCAGCGTTTCACTTGATAGACAGCACCCAACATGATAGGTAGGCGATCAAATAGGCAATACTAATAAGGGTTACGTTATAAGTACCTATATACAGTATACACTAATAGGACTTGAATTGCCAGTAACATATGTGGTCAATGAATCTAAAGGTAAATAAGGATCCATAATAATTATTTACGTATTTTTCTGTAGGAAAACGATCAAGGTATTATGTATGTTATGTAAACTCAAATTCAATTCAAACCGCGAGCACTCAGACAAATAAACCAATAAGAATACGCCAACACAACCAACCTTCTCATTTCGCAAAGTAAATACGCGATTGGGAGTAAATTACTGACGACAAAAAGCCAAAAAGAGCTTTGTGTTTACCAGTACATCGCCCCTCGAATGTCGAAGCAATCAATTGGAAGTGATGCTGTAAATAGACGCTTTATTTTCGTGTCCATTGTACTTGCGTTTCGCTTAATTGATGAAAGCTTATCTGCAAAAGTGAATGTACCTAGCAAAAGTAATTACTTAATGATGGATCTACAATCATATAAAACATCAAATAATAATACACATATAAATCATTCAAGGGCACTATTACACCCATTGAACTAGCCCCTTGCTAAGTACATTTAAGACTTGTGTTAAGGGTACTAGTCCACGTATATTTAAGAAATATATTACTTATTATAGATGGATAAATACTTAAATAGCATCAATAATCAACGACCAGACTGGAAAGCAGAAGAAAAGCGTAGTTCTTAACTTTGCCTCCACCGGGAATCGAACCCGGGACTTCACGATTTGCGTTCAGGTGGTTAACCGATATGTATGTACTAGCTGTATTACCAACTTCATTCGACTTTGATAGTTATTTTGGGCTTGATCCATCTAGAAAAGTCACTTGTTTTTGGTTAAATATTCCAAAATGGCGACGAAATAAATATCCCTAAAACAATGAAACTAGTTACGTTTTCAGAGTCCCAGAGAGCACAAAAACAAGAGGTTTTTAATTACAAACCATTTTCTCTTACAGTATCGCCTTTTTCAAAGCTCATAATAGAAAAGTCTAGAGCCTTAAGGCTTAATTGAATTACAACCAAGTGGCTTCGTTATATTGAGTTTTAAATGAGTTATTATTGACCATTGTTACAGTAGTCTGGTATGGGAATAATGGCATTCTATTAGGTGCATACTTGTATGAGTGTTATTCAGTTCCATTTCGATTAATAATAATAATATCTTTATTCAGACATCCGCATCAATTACATACAATAACTATTCAAAATTTAATTAAAATGCAATTTTAGAATAACTATCGATGTTGACTCAATAACGATTAGATTTTATCACATATTAGTAGATAGATATACATAAATCCTTTACATCTAGAGGTACATTATATATGTATTTTATCATAAATAATAACAAAAAACACGAAATTCAAAGATCTAGAGTACCCGCCACATAAGGTGGCAGTTGGAGGCGTCGCCACAGTCGCGTAATCCAGTGTTGCCAGTAAACACGCCAAAACTAGCACTCACTGTGCCATACGGCTCGATACATTATATTGAGGTTTCATTTGTAACGATCTTTGGTTGCAGAGCTATAAACTCAAATAAAACAAATTAATATACCAAAGTCAAAAGTCAAAATATTTTTATTCAAAATAGGCCCTATCATAAGCTCTCTTTGAAAGTTATTTTATGATCTAAGTACAAATTAAAAAAACTATATATTGACAAAAGGAATATATATGAGTGAAGTGGAAGGGCGGTTACGTAGGGGCCGGCCTAATAAGACATATATGTAACAGTCAGATAGACGCTATATTGAAAAAAGGTGACGTTAGGAGTACCTATAACCGCCGAGAGTGTATTAGAGAATGTATGAATGTCAATGAAGCGAAAGTGGTCTGTCAGGATCGGGACAAATGGGGATCCGTGATCTCTGCCTACCCCTCTACAGGGAATCAGGCGTGATGTGTATGTATGTATGTAAAAAAACTATTTCAAACATGGCACTGAGCATTGTCTTTACATATTTTTACCGAGGTTAGTTCACCAACCATTTCGGCTGCTCAAGATGCCACGTCATGAAGACCACGACCGCTCTGATAAGAGCGTAACGATTGAGAAGAAGAAGTTCAGCGGAGACCCTTGGAGAAGAACTAACAAGAAACTCCAGAAATCAATTTATTATAATCACCCTTAACAAACATAAAAATTACAAAGAGTGGGCAAAAAACACAACGCTGGTAATACTAAATTTACCTTTCATACAAAATAACACGCAATGGCGGAAACGTCAAATTTAGTTCCAAGTTTGGCTACTGCCACCTTATGTGGCGGGTACTCTATATGTGTAAGAACATTTTCACTCACGTAGATATATTTCATAATTGTCACCAAATTCATAATGCAAATCTAGTAAAAGAATAATAAATATACCAAAATTCCATAGATTATAAAAAGCATAAAACCTTACCTCTTTCGGCAGAAACAGGCGCTGTTCCCGCCAGCGCCAACAAGACGAGAAACGTCAGAAAACGCACAGCCATTTTGAAACAACTGTCAACCGCCTGTCACTCACACCATTACACAAATTGAAAGGGCACTTTGACAGATGAATAACAAAATTTCACAACACTTTTTTCACTTTACAATTCACTTATTGCTTTTCGGTTAGCTGTAATCCATTTTTGGGATGGACAGCCTTTATGCTAAAGGTTTCGTACCTATAACAAAAGGAAATAAACTGTTAGTTTTATTAAAAAATAAATAAATAAAAACAGTTTTGTAAACAATGAATTTTGACGTCTAAATGTCAAGTGGAAGCGTAGTACATTTGATCCAATCAAATTATTATTTAATTCATTCCATATTAATGTCAGCACGTTTCACTGTTCCTTAGTCGCCTCCTACGACATTTCGGGAAGATCTTTTTGTTTGTATTTCTTCCTCGCGAATAATATATTTAAATAAACGACATCTTCAAAAATAAATAATGTTATTACGTTACACTACCACCAGCAACGTAATAGTTAGTTGTTAATTGTAAATTTAACATGGTCTTAAACCAAGTAAAAACTTTCGTAGTTTAAATGACTCAAGCTTCAGACTACCCCAAAAGATATATACAGCTAGGTACAAACATCAAGCGTACAAACACGTAACATCTCCCTATAGGGATAGGTAGAGATCTCAGATCCGCATTTCTGCTGATGCTGACAAACTACCTTCGCTTCATTGGCACTAACACACACTAGGTGGTTATAGGTACTTCTTACATTAGCCTTTTTCAATACGGCGTCTATCTGACTGTCATATGTCTTATTGCCCTTCCACTTCACGCACATATATTCCTTTTGTCAATCTACTATCATTCATTCGCATAACATGTCCAAAACATCGAAACCTTTTCAATCTAAGTCACTTCATCATCTTCTACCGATTATAAAAAAACTACTTTTGTTTCATTGTCATCAACACATATAAATAAATCCTCATACACAAATAAATTCAATGAAACCGCTTTTTGTAAAAATAATTGTTAGTATGACCTTCAATATTTCTGTCATTACTAAGTCCTACATTTAGAATCTAAACGTAACCTTGAAAACTCAACCTAGTTCTCTAAAATTAGAATACTGATTATGCATGACACATCCCGAGCGGTTTGGGACTTCATATTATGTATCCAGGTGGCCGAACTTTAACTTTAACTAGCGACCCGCTCCGGCTTCGCACGGGTATAAAATATATAGCCTACTCCACTATTTAATGGATGTTATTATACATATAAACCTTCCTCTTGAATCACAAAACCCGCATCAAAATCCATTGCGTTGTTTCAAAGATTTAAGCATACAAAGGGACATAGGGACAAAGGAAGCGACTTTGTTTTATACTATGTAGTGATGAAATAACTAGCTTATACATATAATCAGGCCTAACATCCCGTCACAGGCAAAGACAATCGATCGCCACCTGGATGATCGTGACAAATCTCTTGCTTCACTCACACCCATTAACCCTTTCATACATGCTCTTCTGTTCTTCACACTGCATACACCCGCCTTGAGAAGAATGTCTCCAATTTGATCTGTATAAGTTCTATACCTACCCCGTCCAACTCTACCTTCCACTTTGGCTTTATGAATTCTTAACCCCAATTTGTAACCCCTATTTCATCCTTCGGATCTATTTATAGAAAGATGTATGTTAAGGTGGACGTAAACCACCTTAACATACATCTTACTATTGTTATAATTACATCTTACTTCGTACCACTTACGTTTACGAATCGCACTATTCCGAACCCTATCACACTTTTTCGGCTTGAGCTTAAGAATATGAGTAATAAAACATTCAACAATAAAGGTCTAGATTTAAAGATAATTCACATTTTTTCGTGACATATAAAAAACTTTATTTAACATTTTAACAATATAATCTTTAGAAGAAATTCAAAAGATATTTACAAACTTAAAAGTAATTAAAATAAAACACAACCTATTTATAAAAACATACACTTGCTTACACCTGTAGAGGAATAGGCATAAATCACGCATTTCCATCTATCCCGATCCTGACAAACCTTTTTCACTTCATTGACCCTCATACACACTCTTTAATATAATATATAATATATTTAATGTATCCTATTTATACTGCTGCCATAACATGTAATATTCATAACTTCCTCAATATAGTTGGCAAAATATCTTTTGTACATCATAACGCATCGTAACAAAGTAAAATTAGAATGTTGAGACGGTATTTTGGTTGCGTTAGATCATAGTTACGGGAATTAGGATGTCTGCATATCTGGCGGAAATAGTACGCGGAGTTCTTTTTACAATACATTATATTATTGTAGTAGTAGTTTAGTTAGTATTATAGTAGATATCATATCGTATTATAGTAGATGCCGTCAAAATGCGATCACTGAGAAGCATGTTAAGAGTGACATTGAATGAAGAATTAAAAAAGTGTGATAAGGAAAGATTGCGGTTTGAAAGAAGTTGTAGTGACTAAGATTGAAAAGGGCATGCTTTGATGGTTTGGACATGTTATGCGGATGAATGATAGTAGATTGGCGGTTACCTAGAGGACGGCCCAATAAGACATTTCTAATTATATAGACGCCATATTGAAACACGCGTTAGAAGTAGCTATAACCGACGAGTGTGTATGAGGTTGTTTGTCAGGATCGGCAAAGATGGGGATCCGTTATCTCTGCCTAATCCTCTACAGGAAATCAGGGTGATGTGTATGTATGTATAAAACATTAATCTTGCAAATTCAATCCAAAAATTTCAACTGATAAAGTAGTTTGACAAATTGAAACACTTCGCATCATAATCATATACATTTAGTACTTATGCAATGATATACCTACATAACTCTTTTAATTGCGTACAAATATTAAAGCATAGCTGTTTCAGCATCTCAAATTGGTGTTCCTTAAGAAATCGATATGAGACTGTGGTGTTTCCGAGAAATCTCGTTAATGACTCACTGGAAATTCACAGATTCCATTTCACCAAAGGAAAAGGTTCTGAGACTTTAAGTATGAAATTCTGTATAAATTTAAAAATAATTAAAATGGAATTTATATACAGAAACCAAAAAGAAATCTGTAATGAAATGATAAGGAAACTTATTGATTCAATGAAACATGTCTATAAATCCATTTAGGGTAAATAAAATGTTAGAAAAATAAAACGGGTAAGTTATCTATTAGGTCACTTTTCTCATACATACTTTTAGATAAACATTCAAATAATACTAAAAATAAAATTACCCACAGTCGCCTCCTATCGAATTATGAAGGCAATTAATCATATTCTTTATACTGAAAAAATTAAGGTTCGGTTAACTCTACCTATTCAAAATTAGTTCACAGAATCTTCAAAACGCTATGTTTACTCGTCGAGTATGTGGCAGCCCTAAATTATACCATGATATCACACTTTCATTTTACAAAATCATAAACTTACATACACAATACATAAACTGATATTATATCATGACCTTAGATAAATATCTATAAGCCCGTAAATCCCGAGCTAGCCTGGGACGTATAAAGAATGCTAACTAGCTGCCGTTCTAGGCGACTAAGGGACTATGGGTATATTAAATCTATTGGACGATGGGATATTAACCTGTTATCGATGTTCCATATGACATCACAACCCCAATATTTATGCTAAAAAGCGACTTAGGCGATACTAAATCTCCGAGGGATCGAAGTATGTATCAGTGCTTGTAAATGGCGACATGGCTAACCGCCTGTCACATTGAGTACTGACTATCTGGTAAACAGTGGGTTCGAGGTGGCCTTAGAATTACTACCTTCGCAATTGTGGAGATGGACACCTAAACCTTTGACTGCAAGGGATAATAATCGTGAACGTGTTTGTTTTATCCTCGAAGGTGTAGACAGAAATAAAGTTACAAAAACCTTTAACAATATATAAGGCGTTACTACATACACACTCGTTATAATTAAAAGTCAGGGATCTAACTTAACTATAGCCGTTTCGTTCGCTAATTATACTAACAAGTAATAATCTTATAAGCCATTTTACCAAAATACATTCTGACGCAACATAAGGAAGCATATTTAATTATACTAAGCCTACATTATATCGAATAACATTGGCTTAACATGAAATAATCCTCTTAAAACAAGCATATTAACCTATATTTATAACAAATAATGAACTTTTAATAGATACGTACTTATTGTTAGTACGTAAAAACAAAGATTATAATCTGTAAATTATTTATGGTACTTAACAAAAGAAAGCTCAGTTTTTACTTTAAACAAAACAAAGTTAAGACCGGATGGATATGCAGAAAAAATAACATTTAAAGTACCTATGTATATGCACCGAGTGTGTATGAGGCATAATTATAGACTATATAAACGTGAAATGTATGAGAAGATGTATGAGTGTCAATGAATCGAAAGTGGTCTGTCAGTACCGGGAAAAATGGGAATCCTTGATCTCTGCCTAAACCTATACAGGGAATCAGGCGTGATGTGTCTGTATGAATGTACTTAAACCTATCGAATGTGTATGAGGAAGTGTAAGTATGTAACTGCAATTCATAGTGTCAAAGCCTAGATCAGAAAATGGGTACCTAGAGTACCCGCCACATAAGGTGGCAGTTGGAGGCGTCGCCACAGTCGCGTAATCCAGTGTTGCCAGTAAACACGCCAAAACTAGCACTCACTGTGCCATACGGCTCGATACATTATATTGAGGTTTCATTTGTAACGATCTTTGGTTGCAGAGCTATAAACTCAAATAAAACAAATTAATATACCAAAGTCAAAAGTCAAAATATTTTTATTCAAAATAGGCCCTATCATAAGCTCTCTTTGAAAGTTATTTTATGATCTAAGTACAAATTAAAAAAAACTATATATTGACAAAAGGAATATATATGAGTGAAGTGGAAGGGCGGTTACGTAGGGGCCGGCCTAATAAGACATATATGTAACAGTCAGATAGACGCTATATTGAAAAAAGGTGACGTTAGGAGTACCTATAACCGCCGAGAGTGTATTAGAGAATGTATGAATGTCAATGAAGCGAAAGTGGTCTGTCAGGATCGGGACAAATGGGGATCCGTGATCTCTGCCTACCTCTCTACAGGGAATCAGGCGTGATGTGTATGTATGTATGTAAAAAAACTATTTCAAACATGGCACTAAGCATTGTCTTTACATATTTTTACCGAGGTTAGTTCACCAACCATTTCGGCTGCTCAAGATGCCACGTCATGAAGACCACGACCGCTCTGATAAGAGCGTAACGATTGAGAAGAAGAAGTTCAGCGGAGACCCTTGGAGAAGAACTAACAAAAAACTCCAGAAATCAATTTATTATAATCACCCTTAACAAACATAAAAATTACAAAGAGTGGGCAAAAAACACAACGCTGGTAATACTAAATTTACCTTTCATACAAAATAACACGCAATGGCGGAAACGTCAAATTTAGTTCCAAGTTTGGCTACTGCCACCGTATGTGGCGGGTACTCTATAACATTTCATAAATGATTAATCTAACTTTCAATACTAATATAAACAGAAACATATTCCAAAACCCACCGCTTTTAATTTCCCACCCCCGACATCTGTGTTTCGCTCAAAGGAGCTCTGATGTGACGTCACGCGTTCACAGCTGACCGCCTCCAGAGGTTATTCTTCGGGTCTTCATTGAGCTGTCCTTTAGAGTTTGACGTGTGGTCTAAGAGATGGTATAACGCGGGTTTTGAGTATTAATACTGATTTTGCAGGGAAATACTGAGACGTAAAAAGGATTCTAACTAGCTGCTGTTCTTCCCAGCATGTCGTAGAAGAGTAAGGGACTAAGACTAAGAGTAAGGGACTAAGACTAAGAGTAAGGGACTAAGATTAAATGGAATCTATTAAGCGATTGGTGGGCAACTCATTACCAGTGTCCTTTAAAACATCACATACCAATATTCATGCTAAAAAGTGACGTGTGAGGTATTATCGTGGCTCCGTGGTTACCAAATAATGACAGTTTGATTTAAAAACAGGTTTTCAATTAACTTTATTATTTCTATATATTATAACAACTAATATTTCTGTATTTATGAATCATAATATTTTACTTTACTATTTTAATATTTTCATGCAATACCTAATACTGGAACAAAACATTACCGAATAAACTTACATAAAAAAACTGACAAATTCAGATTACAAAGTAATTGGTAAAATTCTTAAAGCACTGGTATTCCTATGTTTTATTAGCTTTTAGTGCATACATATATGCCTCTATCTATGACTGGCCAAGCAACAAATCTGCCAAAATCCCACTGGACTTCTTCGGATTATCTACATACATACACATCACGTCTGATTCCCTGTAGAGGGGTAGGCAGAGATCACGGCTCCCCATACGTCCCGATCCTGACAGACTACTTTCGCTTCATTGACACTCATACATCTTCTCATACACACTTGGCGGTTAGGTACTCCTAACGTCACCCTTTTTCAACATAGCGTCGATCCGACTGTTATATGTCTTATTGGGCCGGTCACTACGTAACCTACGTAGATTTTCAACTAGCAAAACATTTCCTTGTACCATACCCTGCTTAAGGTGCCACCAAGAAGGTTAATATCTCGGTGCGACACCTCTTTGCGACTCTCGATTGCGGATTCCTTTGTTTGTACACTTCAAAGTACGTGTTTTGGAAATATATGACCGCGTGCGAGTGTGGGATTTTACGGTGTGATCAGCTGTCTGTTGAATGTTTGGGGATTTTTGATTGGATTAAGACTGGGGATGTATTTTTAAGTTTATTACATCTTCGTGGCATTAATAGGCTATGTGTGGAAGGATTATTTTTCGATTTGTTTATTATTTAACATAACGGGTATAGTTTATTAATGTCTGTAAATATGCTTTAACAGTTGGACTGCAGAACGGTATTCATAACTATTATAAAAATGAGACAATAAGCTTTTACTTTTTAGTTTTCTTAGGTTCATTATAAGGATCAAAAGACATACACTTTCACAACCATTAACCCTTGCGGGATAGTCATAAGTTCACATGTCCATCCGCAATATAGGATTTAGTAATTCTATGGCCACCTCGAACCCACGTGTTGACCAGATAGTCAGTACTCAATGTGACAGGTGGTAAGCTGTGTCGCCATTTCTAAGCACTGACTATTACCTGCTCCGAAAAACAGGTAGTAGTAGGAATAGGCTCATCATAGTCCGTTTTCCGTACCTACGTACACTTAGATATGAATTTATAACTATGACGAGTGTATATGTGGAGGTGTGTGGATGTAAATGAACCGTAATTGGCTTGCCTGTTCGGATTTGGTGTCAGTAATCTCATTACGCAAAAGCATCTGCTATTTAAATGCGCCCCAGGCAAATGTATGTTGTAAATTCCAACCATATGAGTAGTACATACGTATACATTATACTCGTTCTTATATGTATAATATGAATTAGATATAGAGATTAAATGAACATCTATTCATATATCTACTTCCCAGTGAGATACTATCGATCGCCTCCTGAACGATCCTGACGAATCTTCTATGCTTCACTCATACATGGAAACTAGTTCCCGTTAGCCACCTCTAATATTACTTTATGTTATACTAATAGAAATTGATTGTGAAGTTTTTATATTATAAAACTACATTACTCATACTAATTACATTTCACTCACAATAGTTAATCAATACTATTAATTATACATGAAAAGCCCGGTTCATAATTAATTGTTAAATTGAGCGCATGGATCCCTATTTTTTTCAATCCTGGCAAGTAACTTTCGCTTCATTGACATCCATAGACCTCCTCATGCACACTCGACGACTACAGGTAGTCAAGTCGTCTACTGACTGTCATAAGGCTTATTGAAGCGACCCCTACGTAACTGATTGTTTACTCATATTTATAATAAAAAAATACTACGGTGAGGAAAAACATCGTGACGAAACCTACCTGTTCTCCGAACAGCTAATAGTTAGTGCTTGTAAACGGCGACATGGCTTACCACCTGTCACATTGAGTACTTAATATCTGGTCAACACATGTGTTCGAGGTATAGAATAATATAAAACATCATCAGTAACCTATTTAGGTTAAACAAGTTGACAAAACGAAGCATAACCCAATATTGAATGAGACACTTGAATTGTTCAAAATTAATTCAAAATTGAAACGCGGGACTTTAATTTTGATTAAAGACCGCCAACTAAGTGCTTTTCTACTTGTTACGTTGTGTCAAAACAAATGGATTTCTGTCGCCAAGTTTCAAAGGAAATTGTCTTTGAATTGTTAAGGAATTCAATGGAAGTTTACTATCAATGGTTGAGACTTGATTGTCTCAAGTTTGCTTCGCGGTATGGTGTGGATTGATAATGGTGAGGGAAAATTTAGGGGGATGTGGCTATGGTTTGGAATAACTATAACTTATATTTATGTAATTTAGTATTTACTATATGATGAAAATAACACTAACTTTGTGTGTTTATAAATTTTACTAATTGAACACTCTATGTACAATTGAATCGCCATCTTTACCGATCCTGGTTTATGGACACTCGTACACCTCATACACACTCGGAGGTTATAGGCACTTCTATCGTCACCCATTTCAATATGGCATCTGTCTGACGGTCATATCTTATTTCCACTTCGACCACATATATTCCTTTTGTCAATCTATCATTCATCCACATAACATATCCAAACCATCGAAGCATGCAATATTAGTCACTGCATTTTCTTTCAGATTTTTTATTGACATATTAACCAAATATATATTAAACCTGAACCTATAACTCCCTAATCTACCATCCAAGCACCCAAACCCCACCCATTTCCTAATTTAAACACATCCATCATCCAAAATTAAATCAAACGACACCATTCACTTTTCACTAACACTTTTCACTAGCATTTTAATTGCGACCTCCATGGATTGACATCCGCCCACGGCTAGGGCGGTTTATAGGGCACTGAATCTAACGTTCATATTTAATGAGGTGAGGGCTTGTAGTGATTTTTTTATAGGTATTATAGTTAGTTACAGTCGTGTAGGATGTAAAAAGATTGCTAACTAGCTGCTGTTTTTCCTGGCTTGCTGTAACGTCTAGTAAGAGACTAGGGATAAGTAGAAACTATTGGGCGAATTTCTAAGCCAATTTGATTATACACGGTTATAAAATATTGACCCATATAGACCTTGATATATACCGGCTGTAGCCCAGTTGGTTGGTGGATCTTTGAATTCTTACGAGAGAGAGACTCTGGTATGTACCAATGAATTAAATTTAAATGTGTTTTTCATTTACGTACATAATTTACAGTTGCTAACGGTGGGGGAAAACATCGTCAGGAAACTTATCCCGAGGCATAGGTAATAGCTAGTGCCTTTATACGGCGATACACTACCTATCACGTTAGGTGCTGTCTATCTAGTGAAACGCGTGCTTTGAGTAACCCATACCTAACATGACTTCGAAATTTCGGAGTTAAACATTCAATCCTCTGAATACACCGCCATAATAAAAAAGGGAGTGTGTATACGCTAGTCGTGAAGCGTATGTGTTATGTGTATGTTATATACCTTGACTATTACCTATTCCCATTACACATACATATAACATAGTAGTCCCAACATACATAATAAAGGCTCTATTAGATTACGCCTTTGTTACCCCAAAAGCCTTATTAGATAAGCCGGTGTTAGGATAAGTAATTATGAGAAGTAGTTGCCTTTACTCTAATTTCCCTCGGTTCCCACCCAATTTGTAACGTAATTGGGAATCCTATTTGGTAAAGGTTGGTCATTTATTTATGTATTCACGTTCTTATGTGGTATTATCCTTGTTTAGGATTGATGAGATCTTGGAGATGTATCTGCTTAACTCTTATATTCACTTAGTTTCTATAATTAGATTAATACGGCTAGTCATTTATTAATTTACGTATAACTATGTGGCATTTTATCTACCTGCGCGATTGCGGACATGGAAACTTGGACCTCTGATTAGAACTAAAACCTGCGGGAGAAGTGTTAATGGTCGTGAACGCGTTTGTCTTTTTTGTATTTCAGCCTTGTGTAATAAGGAAGAAATGTTAGAGATACTCGTATATCTCTTTAGTTCTACAGATATAGTAGACTCTATATTTACTATTAATATGCAACA
The DNA here is from genome assembly GCA_030578115.1 of Leucoptera coffeella. NCBI lineage: Eukaryota > Metazoa > Arthropoda > Insecta > Lepidoptera > Lyonetiidae > Leucoptera > Leucoptera coffeella. The sequence goes on along the minus strand of JAMBLF010000030.1, from coordinate 299,793 downwards.
CTTTTGATTAAATTTGTAATACTTATAATAACTACTTAAAGCTTATCGCGTACATTGTATAAACAAAGTATTACCTTTGTTCCCCGATGTTTCAACCAAGTTGCAATGGCTTGGGTCACGGGTCTACTACAATGCAAAGTAGCTGAAACTTTGTGTATAAAATATGTCTCGTCTCGATTACTTGTATTATAAAAAAAATCACAATTTTTTTAAAAATATCATCTAAAAAGCCACCCGGCTTTACTTGACCTCGGTTCAATTTCGAATGCCACACTGACACGGACGCATACCTATATTTTATCTCAATAAAATCTTTGAATAGAGATGACATAGAACTAATGCTAGTTAGATGGCCACGAGATTTATTTCTGTCTGTACAGGCACAGACATGCATTGCTACTAACGAAAACTTCGTGAGGAAATCTGCCTATTGATCGGGATAGGTAAAAGTAGTGCTTGTAAATGGTGACACGGTTTACCACCTGTCACATTGAGTACTGAAAATCTGGTTAACACGGATTCGAGGTAGCCATAGGAAATCCACGATTGCGGAGATGGGTACGCAAAACTCTGACTACCCCGGAAATAATAATAAGTGTATTTTAGGCAATAACTAATAAGACAGGTGGTAGATTATGCCCACCTGTAGTTACACTATCTGACACTAATTATTCTCTGTTACTAACATAGGTAAGTAAGTTATTGAATAGTTTATTCATAATATGGACGTTAAAGTTTTTATATGTTGTTATTACAATTATTTATGTAATTAATTAGATGACTAACTATTAAAACTTCGTAATCATATTTCTTCGGTTATGTTTAGCTTAAATCATTATTAAAAGTTAATTGGAAAGACGGTAAAATATGATTATTGGTTAGTTTCCATTATCTAACTTTAACTTTACTTTGCATTAACTTTTAAAATTTGTGTACAAACAACCAATACAATCAATAAATAATTCATAATAAAATTACTTATTTTAATTAGTTTTAAGTTTGTAAATATTTTTTTATTAATTGTAACAATTTTATTGTTAAAATGTTTAATAAAGTACCAATTAATTAATAATATTAATCAATAAACCATTTACTGTCTCTTGGCACAATTTTCTTAATAACACAAATGTGTTATGGCTAAATACCAACATATTCCATTTCTCATACATATACAGTATTTACGCGTTTTTCTAATCAGAACTTTCTCAACACCTTTCAAAACTGTACGCTAGGTGGGCGTCCAATAAATTTCTTAGAACTGATTTGCTCACCACATCGGCATCGATGCGAAACACTAAATAATTGTTACGTGACCTTGAATAAAAAGATCCTAAATATATGTACAGTCAGTGCTAAAAATGCAGTCCCAGTAGCTTTTTATAAGGTTTATGTTTATGAGGACAAAAGATAATAGTTTATATTTTAAAACTGGCGTCACTATGCATTGTCATAGCCACTATACGTTCGCGTACTTCGAAATCAAAAATATTGTATTTTTTTCTTATAAACGTAAAGTTTGTTGAAAAATTACTGGGACTGCACTTTTAGCGTTGACTGTACATACCTATCTATATTAATAATTTCGTGCGAGGGTACGGTAGACTCGATTGAATCCTTAGCAGAGTAACTAACAAAATTTAAAATGACAATAACATTAAGTATTTCATACATACATACACATCACGTCTGATTCCCTGTAGCTGGGTTGGCAAAGATCACGGATTCCCCACTTGTCCCGATCCTGACAGATCACTTTCGCTTCATTGACACTCGGCTTTACATTACATCTTCTCATATACACTCGGCTCGATCCATGGAGTAATAAATAAGAGGAGTGGCCCTTACGCAATATTTGTATGGAAACTAGCGTGGTATTACGCGGGGTGAATCGAGGTACGCGAGATGGAGGAGAGATATTACAACCAATCAAAACACGGCATCGGCCAATCAAATCAGGTATCTTCTTTCTACTACACGTTTTTAGACTCCGCACCAATTAAAACATGCCATTTAGACTCCGCACCGCGTAACGGGGACCGCTCCTTACGCCGGGTCCTCTTTATCGTGGCTCGACCGCATTGAGAGTAGTACATATGTATAGGTGTGTATGTATAAATGATTCTATTTTTAATGCCGGCACATACACTCTTCATACTATTTTAATAAAATAATGATCTCACGCTCAATGTGTGTCAAGGGTAGGCAGTGCATTAATATTTTGAGCTTTCTTACTTTCTATTAATTGTCGTGATATAATAACTAGAATATGAAGGGCAATGAAATGAAATTTAAAAATTTCTAATAACTAACTAGTTAGTTAAAATCATGCGATAATCCGATCTAAGAATGTACATACATAGACCACACGCCTGATCCCCTGTAGAGGGGTAGACAGAGATCACGGATCCCCATCTGTCCTGATTCTGACAAACCACTTTCGCTTCATTGACACTCAATACACACTCGGCGGTTACAGGTCCTTAGAATGTCTACATCCGTATTTGTAGATATAAGCAGTTGAATCTCTGACTGTTCTGCTAAGGATAATAGTCGTGAATATTTGAGTTTACTAAACAGAATTGTCCTTACCTAATAATAGCTGTATCCAGTCACTTACGAATTCTGTCCATCCCATAAGAGATAAAAAGACGTGAGTCTCTTATCAGACCCGTGTTAGTCTGGAACGTTCTTCTCAACATGACATAGAAGGTGACTAGGGGTAAATGGCATCTATTGGGCGATAGGCTAGCAACCTGTCACCAATGTTCCATGTGACAACACAACAATAACTAGAGTTCGCGCCACATAAATTGGCAATTGGAGGCGTCGCTACAGTCGCGTAATTCAGTGTTACCAGTAAACACGCCAAAACTAGCACTCACTGTGCCATACGGCTCGATACATTATAGGTTTCATTTGTGACGGTCTTTGGTTGCAGAGCTATAAACTCAAATAAAACAAATTAATATATCAAAGTCAAAAGTTAAAATATGTTTATTTAAAATAGGCCCCATCACAAGCTCTCTTTGAATGTTATCTTATGATCTAAGTATAAATTAAAAAAACTATTTCAAACATGGCACTGAGCATTGTCTTTACATATTTTTTACCGAGGTTAGATCAGCGGAGACCCTTGGAGAAGAACTAACAAGAAACTCCGGAAATCAATTTATTATAATCACCCTTAACAAACATAAAAATTACGAAGAGTGAGCAAAAAACACAACGCTGGTAATACTAAATTTACCTTTCATACAAAATAACACGCAATGGCGGAAACGTCAAATTTAGTTCCAAGTTTGCCTAGAGATCCCGCCACATAAGGTGGCAGTAGCCAAACTTGGAACTAAATTTGACGTTACCGCCATTGCGTGTTATTTTGTATGAAAGGTAAATTTAGTATTACCAGCGTTGTGTTTTTTGCCCACTCTTTGTAATTTTTATGTTTGTTAAGGGTGATTATAATAAATTGATTTCCGGAGTTTCTTGTTAGTTCTTCTCCAAGCTAGGGTCTCCGCTGATCTAACCTCGGTAAAAAATATGTAAAGACAATGCTCAGTGCCATGTTTGAAATAATAGTTTTAAGAGATTCGCGATTTATACTCATGATATAAGATATAAGGGTGTGTATAAGATTGATTGCAGCTGTGGGAAATCCTACGTCGAACACACTAAACGGTCTATTGCGGACAGAGTGAAGGAACACATAATATATGTAATATATAATAAGAAGGATAAGTCCCGTTAATTATTAATCGTGTTTGAAATAGTTTAATAAACATATTTTGACTTTGATATATTAATTTGTTTTATTTGAGTTTATAGCTCTGCAACCAAAGACCGTTACAAATGAAACCTATAATGTATCGAGCCGTATGGCACAGTGAGTGCTAGTTTTGGCGTGTTTACTGGTAACACTGAATTACGCGACTGTGGCGACGCCTCCAACTGCCACCTTATGTGGCGGGATCTCTACTGCCAATTTATGTGGCGCGATCTCTAATATTCATGCGAAAATAGCGAAAATTTAGTTATTTATTGCGTATAGCCTCTCACAGGTTCTGTTCAATCCAAAAAGTGACCTAGGACATAATATTAACTAACTATTAGGGTGTCCAAGGTTTTGTCCATCCCAAAAGGGACTAAAAGACGTAACTATATGTACTCGTATGTTTATAAATAATATTTCCATTTATCCTAAACCTCCCAAAGAAATATTCAACATTCAACCTACATAGGGAAGACCATTTTTTACTCCATGAAATATGGGTGTCGAAATCCATTTTTTAAATTATTCATCTTCAAGCCGGCCTTGGGTGAAACTTTTCCGTTTGGAGGCTTCACATTTTGTGTTTGTTTAACTGGGATTTGTGTAAGTAATCAGTTGAGAATGTAGAGTTACGATTTCGGTTTCCTCACGATATTTTCTCTCACCGTATTATTTGATGCATTTGGTAAATGTATTTTTATGTATATTCATGCTAATAAGTGACCAAGGAGATGTATAATGTATATGTGTATACGACATACATACGCTTCACGACTTGTGTATACCCACTCCTTTTTTTTATTATGGCGGGGTAGTCAGAGGCTTGTGTCCATGTGTGTGTCCATCTCCGAAATTTCGAAGGTATGTTATGTATGAGTCACTCAAAGCCTGCGTTTCACATGATAGACAGCACCCAACGTAATATGTAGTGAACCGTATCGCCGTATATAGGCACTGGCTATTACCAATCCCGAGGGATAGGCAGGTTTCCTCACGATGTTATCCCTCACCGTTAGCGACTGTAAATTATGTACGTAAATTTCATTCATTGGTACATGCCAGAACCGGGATTCGAACCTTTTAATGAATCTTTTATCGAATGTAGAGTTGTGTAGAGAAATAACTATCGAAAGTTTCCATTTGGTAGAGTTTTGTAGGGTAATATCAAGAGTTTTATAATAGTTATTATATTATACATACATACACATCACGCCTGATTTCCTGTAGAGGGATAGGCAGATATCACGGATACCCATTTGTCCCGATTCTGACAGACCACTATCGCTTCATTGACACTCATACTTCTTCTCATACACACTCGGCGGTTATAGGTACTCCTAACGTCACCTTTTTTCAATATAGCATCTATTCGACTGTTACATGTCTTATTAGGCCGGCCCCTACGTAATTATATTATAGTTATTTCATATATTTAGATGTCAGAGAGATAACTAGTTTATATGAGCAATAATGTTTTCGACTGATGTTATCCAATAATAAAAATGATGTTTCCTTAATTTTTTACGAAATAATAAGTAAAAGAAAAACTATACGTAATACAGAAAAAATAACAAATATAGATTGATGAATAACTTAGTTAGTTACTTGACAAAACAATATTCAAAGTCATCGTTTTGTCATATTTAATTTATGGTACAAACATACAAGAAACAAACTTATTTATGTTATGATTAATAATTAACGGGACTTATTGCGTAAGTTTATATATAATAAAATTACCCTTTATTCATTGGTCACGGGCAGACTGACTGACCATGGCTACTGCAACGTAGCCGAAACGTCGGGTTTATAAATAAAAACTTACGCGATAAGTCCCGTTAATTATTAATCACGAGTATAAATCGCGAATCTCTTAAAACTATTATTTATGTTATTTACAATTTCAATTATAGAGGCTATTCTATTGACAAAGATACTCATTTAACATACTAGAATTATGACAGCTGGTTACAACCTCAAATCCCGAATCCAAACCTAATATAATATCTTAAGTACAAAAATAAATCGCACCCAAACTTGAGCGCCGGCGTGTAAGTAACGAAAATTAAAACTTTGCGGGTAGTCCGCCAAAAAAACTCGCCTACCCTACCCGATGACAGATACAAACGATTTTCGTTTGTCACCGCCTTGCCAAATAGGATTCCGCAATTTGGGACGCGAATAAAAAATAAGAAGGCAAAGAGTGATACAGATTTCGGGGAAAAATAACTGGCTGGTTACACAACGACTGTAGTCTGTTGATACAGGGATTCTCGATTGATTAGTTGGTTATAATCTGGGCGATGGGTTAGCAAGCTGTCACCAATGTTCCATTATGACATCGCATCCCCAATATTAATGGTGATAAGTAACCTAGGAGATATTGTATCTCTGAGGTTCTGTTCATACTGAAAGGAATTAAAGGACGTGTTTTCAATTCGCAAATGATTTTTTACGACGAAAATGAACAAGGAATATATCATTTTCTTTGGTATATACTTTGAGGTTTGAACCCTGTACCCACTGATACAGAGTCAAGCCCCCAACGACTACGCGAAACCGAATCGAATTAATAAAAAAAAATTTAATAAACATTTTTAACACCTATGTATTTTAGTAGAGTTACTGTGAATAATAAACATATTAACTGTATGTTTCTCATAACATATCGAGCAGAAAGGTAGCTATTTTAACATTAGTCTCACACAAATGCGGGATGGTATAACAATGATGTAATTTGTTTAGACAGAAGAAATAAAAACAAGGTTAGTGTAAAAATAACTAAGACGCGAGAATTTCATTCAAAACCTAAAGCTGTTACTAGTCGGTGGGTGGTATAGACACATGACATACACACATATACGTCACGCCTGCGTCTTTGTTTAGGGGTAGACACATATCTCCGTTTTTGTTGATCATAGTAAGCCACTTTCACCTCATTGATATCCCTACATTTCCTGAAATATGAAATGAAATTAACTACATTTTTTTTTAATTAATAATAACTAGTTAAATATATTTAATATATAGTTAGTTAAATTATTTTAATTAGTTTTAAGTTTGTCAATATTTTGTCAATTTATAATAAAGATTCTATTGTTAAAATGTATTATAATAAATATTTATTTTTAATAACTAATTCATTAATATCAAGGTTCATATATCACGTATTGAAAGTCAAAAATCCTTTTTAACGATATCCATCTATTTGTCAATAGGTGTGAGTGAAGCAAGAGAGATTTGTCAGGATCGTTCTAGGTGGCGATCGATAGTCTCTGCCTTTCCCTTTAAGAATATTTTGTATAGTTAGAACAACCTAATATCATCATTTTTGTATGTGTTTTTCCGATCATTGCCCACTTATTCCTTTTAGTCACCTAAGATATGCAGGGAAGAAAATCATCAGTCTATGACGTCCGTTACTAAATATTAATAGAACAGGTAATAGTTAGTGCTTGTAATAGAGACATGGCTTACCACCTGTCACATTGAGTACTGACTATTTAGTCAACACGTGGGTTCGCGATGGCCATAGAATTCCTACCTTCGCAATTGCGGAGATGGACACCTGAACCTCAGACTAGCAATGGTTGGTCGTGAACGCTTTTTTTATCTATTAATAGAACAACACACTAACTATTTAATAATTAATTGCTGTGCTAAAATACGTGACATTCAAAATATCTTTTGACACTTAAAAATTCACTTTGAACTAATCCAACGTGACAGGTGGTATATTATTTATAGACTTCAGTCAGAGCTGTTTGTTTAAATAAACAAATAGAATACTAACTAGTTATCTTTCTTAAATATACGTTGACTAGTACCCTTAACAAGTCTTAAAGGAACTTTCTAAGAGGCTAGTTCAATTGGTGTAATAATGTCCAAATATTATTATTATTAATGTCTTTGCCATTCTATCCACCTTTTTCCCAATAGGAAGTAAATATATGTATGTATAACCTTCAATACATGTTCTATTTAAATCTACTTTCCATCGTAATTTCAGTGAGTAAATGTTGAATTAAAACGAATATTCGGAACGGTGCCAACTCGGTTTATATTATAGTTCCATGCTAGTCTGGGACGTAAAAAGAAAGCTAACTATCTGCCTTTCTTACCGGCATGACTTAGAAGGTGACTAAGGGACTAGGGGTAAATGGAATCTATTGGGCGATGAGCTAGCAACTTGTCACGAATGTTTCATAATATGCCATCACAACCCCAAAAGTTATTTATGCTAGTTAAAAGTGACCTAACAGATATATCTCTGAGATTCTGTCCACCCCGAAAGGAATTAAAGGATGGATACGTATAGATAAGGATTTATTTATGATTAAATACACACAGGTACCTAACTAACTACATACAAAAGTTACTTCTTAAATTTGTTTTTATAACTCTTAGTTATTAATTAGTAACTAGTTAGTTACTTTTATTTCGAAATATCGGGCGTAACTATGTAACGTGAAGAACAGAAGAGCATAATTAACTATATGAGCAGATTTATATGTGTGAGTGAAGTAAGAGAGATTTGTCAGGACTGTGGCGATCGATAGTCTGTCTATCCCGTTAGAGAAGTAGACGTACATATATGTGTAAACATACATACATACACATCACGTCTGATTCCCTGTAGAGAAGGCAGAGATCACGGATCCCCATTTGTCCCACTGACAGACCACTTTCGCTTCATTGTCACTCATACATCTTCTCATACACACTCGGCGTTGTTTGTAAATATTTCGAAATAGTTGCAGTAGCTATTTAACTACGCTTTAGAGACCGTTTAAGTCGGAAGGTTATTATTTACTATTTACCCCTGGCCCCTTAGTCGCCTTCTGCATGGATATACGGCAGCTAGTTAGCATTCTTTTTACGTAACAGACTAGAACAAAATTCAAGACCAAAGCGTACACAACCATTAACCCTTAGTCAGAGGTTCAGGTTTCCATCTCCGCAATTGCGAAGCTAGTAATTCTATGGCCACCTCGAACCCACGTGTTGACCGGGTAGTCCGTACTCAATGTGACAGGTGGTAAGCCATGTCGCCATTTACAAGTACTTACTAGTACCTGTTCTTTTAAATCATACTATTTAGTAACGGTCGCTATAGAGTGATGACTAGTTGTCTTTCATTCCTGCATATTGTAGGAGGTGGCTAAGGTAAAAGGAATATACTGAGTAACGAATGCTTGGAAAGATCTAAAATAATGCTTTTGCATACAAACATGTATTTACGCCTCTACTTCTCAAATAAAAAGATAGTCAGTATTCAAAATGACAAAATTCATTTATGAATTTACACTTATGTTAGTAACTATGTATTTAACATGAATAATATATTATTTTGAGTTTGCGTTACGTGAATTTCTGTCCACGGATGATATCATTCCCCCAATAATGTAGGTCGGCAAAACAATATTTGATTTGAAACGCCATTTAATATGGACGGAGTTGGCAACCGTCCGAAAATTCATTTTAATCCAACATTTACATACATTCACATCCTTCAATCTCTTTCGAGGTGTATTGGACAACGAAAACGTATTTTATACTCAATTACTTTTAGAAGAACTTTTGGATTTATAACTAACTAGTTAATTACATTTAGTATAGAATATAGAGGACAGGTCCATTAAAAATTAAAATGTTCTAGTTAAATTAAATTTTACCTTTTTTATAGAATACCTACAGTTGGCAGGTACATATATTAAAATGCTATTAAATGCAATTGACCCCTTGTGTCATAGTCACCTCTTATGACCTGTTACGGAAGGCAGTTAGTAAGCAATGTCTTTCTTTGCATGTCATAATGTTTTATTATAACAAACGATTATAACATATTAAGTTGTATGAGAATCTGATTTTATGTAAAGGTAGAGCTTACTTACATAAATCCTTTTAGTTATAAACACTAAACTTAGCTTAAATAACACTGAAATATCACTAATAAACCTTTCACCTCCATTAAATAATCACAAAACAACAATTATTCAACAAAATTTAACTCAAAACAATGTCCGCCATTTCGCGCCATCGTTTTTTTTTAAACCACCCGTGACACCTGCACTCCGACATTCAGCCGGTGATCGGCTGACCGTGAAGGCAGAAAAAAGTTTTAAACACAGTGGCTTAGAAACGACACATTGTGCCCCGTTATGGATTCACCTTTTTGATGTATAATTTTTTAAATTGATAGTTTAGGTACGTAGGGTATTAAAGGCTATTATACCTAACGGGGTAGACAGAAGTTTGCGAATATAACTGTGCAATTGTGGAGATAGTTGTTTATTCAACTAACTATAGTAAAGCTTTTAATTTGATATATTTATTGTGTATGTTTTTGAAGAATAGTTATGTATAATATTTAATATTTTTAGATATCAGAATAGCATTCATAATAGTAAAAGCTCTATATGTACATAAAGTAAAGCTCATCATGCATTAAATATTTTATTTTCATTTATTTATTATTAATTAATCATTAAACTTGTATCCTAAACTGTAACCAGCTGCCTTTCCTCTCGGCATTACGAAATAGCCTAAAGTCAACTATTTATTAAATGATATTTTTTTAAGCGATAGAGCCCCCTCAAAAACGTATTGACATCTTAAATACGACAACACGATCTTTAGAACCTCTCATTCTATTCACGCCTTTTGGACTTATGTACGTAATTATATTATTATATTGATATCAAAACAAAATTTGTGTAGAGACTAATTTAGTTTTTTATTCCACCGAGGCAAGGGTCACACAACCTTCAGCCAACTGTCGTCGAATGAACTCTCCCGGGGCTTGGGCTCACACGGCGTTCAGCCAACCGTGGCCACATTCTTTTTTTTTATTACGAGCGCAATTTTATTTATATGAGAAACCTTAGAGGCGACGGAAATTGATAGACAGCCTTTGCCTTTGTTGTTTTAAAGTTGTCTTATAAGTTGCGGAGGTTAAAGTTTATTGTGGGAATAACTCGTACTATTTGTATAAGTTCGCGTAAATAATTCCCTAGCGGTTGGACAGAATCTTGAAGTATGAATTGCTTAATTCACTTTTGATATTAAAATTTGGTATAAGGTGAATAAATACAGAAATTAATGATTAACTACATTACCTAGCTAATAATAATAAAAAATCCTTTAAATTTTCTTAATACTTAGAGAAAGACAAACTTATAATTTATAAGTCCCAGCAATATCTGTGTCCCAGCTAGCTAAAGATAAAATACATATGTGTGAAATTATTTTATATTAAACCCTCATATTTAAAATATAATCAAAACTTAATTCACTGTAGCGTAGGTAGAGATACCAAATTGTTTTTAATACACTTAGTCTCTTAAAACTAGGACTTAAATTCAAAATACCTAACAGTCTTTCTTATCAAAGTATTGTAAAAGGCGACTTAAGTTATTAAGTAAATTTTTTGACTAGGTATGAACCTTAAGGTCCTATCTATCCTTTATTGGATCATAGACGTAATGCTATATGTATGTAGGCTGTATCTATTACTAACACCTGCCTACCTACCTAAACCTACATACCTACAATTTATTTTATATCTACTATTAAACTACATAATTTTCTAAATGATCTTTAATACAAATTATCTGATAAAAGTAACTAAGGGAATCTACATACTTAAGTGTTAAAATACGGTAGGTATATACCTAATATATGGAATAGATAAACCTCTGACTAGACTTACGTAGAAGGCAATTAAGGGACTAGGGGTAAAGAGAATTTAGGCGATTGACTAGCAACCTTTCACTAATATTCCGTATCAATGTCAATATAAGAGATAAGATGTAATGTCTTTTAAGGTTCTAACTACCCTGTGAGTATTAGAGGGATGTAATTATAATGTATGTATGTAAATAAAAGTATGTATGTAAGAATACACAGAAAAAACCTCAATTCCAATCAGGTAGTCCACGGCAATTGAGACACCACTTAAAACGATAACACAAAACATACTCACAATTAAAAACACCTTTTTCTTAAAAAACCAAAATTCACTTTAGCACCTCGCGTAATTTCGTTCGTGGGAGAAAAGTCGATACGTCCTACCACATCGGACGCGTATCGCGTACTGACGAGAGCCGACAAAATATCCCGGACGGGGAGTATTCCCAAACAGTTTCAACGACTGAGACAGAGTACATTTTTGTATTGCGCTGTCTCTGTTTAGGAAATTTCGTGAATAGGGTAGTCGTGTGCATGTGTGCGTGTGTGTAGGAGTTTTCCTTACCTCCCCCCGCTAATTACCCTTCACCCCCGCGCTCGTCTTATATGTATGTGTGTGTCTGGCCCATATTTTCACGAAGATTTCTCAAATGAATTGTTTTCTTTGGTTTAATTAGGTATTTGGTTAAAGTATGGATTTTCATACATATATACACATCACGCCTCTACTATTTCCTTAAAGGAGCAGGCAGGGATTACGGATACACAAATTTTTCGATTACCTACAAACCACTTTCTCTTTATATCATATCATAACATAAACATACGCTTCACGACTTGTGTATACACACTCCCTTTTTTATTATGGCAGGGTAGTCAGAGGCTTGAATGCCCATCTCCGAAATTTCGAAGGCATGTTAGGGTATGGGTCATTCGATGCCCGCGTAAGACAGCACCCAACGTGATAGGTAGTGAACCGTATCGCCGTATATAGGCACTGACTATTAGCTATCCTGAGGGATAGGCAGGTTTCCTCACGATGTTTTCCCCCACCGTTAGCGACTGTAAATTATGTACGTAAATAAAAAACCCATTTAAATTTCATTCATTGATACATGCCAGAGTCGGGATTCCAACCTAGGACCTTTCTCATACGAAGTCCGAGGTCTTACCCATTAGTCTAGAGGTGTGATATGTATGTATAACATACATATCACACCTCTACCATTTCAGGGATCACAGATACAAAATTTTTCCGATTACCTACAAACCACTTTCTCTTTATATCCTTACAAATAAACATACTCATACTTTATGTTATACTTCTAAAGTCACCCTTTTTAAATATGTCACCTTTTCACTAATTATATATGCATAAATTAGACGCTATATTGAAAAAGGGTGACGTTAGGAGTACCTATAACCACCGAGTGTGTATGAGAAAATGTATGAGTGTCTGAAGCGAAAGTGGTCTGTCAGTATTGGGACAAATAGGGATCCGTGATGTCCCTACCCCTCTACAGGGAATCAGGCGTGATGTATATGTATGGATATCCATAAATATTGTGGATTATATGACCACACAAAAAATAAAGAAAAGAATATTCTTAAAACTAATGGAAAATTTTATTTGTAAAATTTACATTTTCCGTTTTTGAATTATCTCTATGGCTTTTCGTAATAAAGAATATTTGTAAACGATAATACAGTTATAAATAGGAATGAATACTGTAAATAGGTATGTAAAAAAAAATTACATAAATTCATAAAAAAAGTAAATACACTTGTGCGTCACTTGTAGGTAAAGGTAGGTATTTACTAATAGAAGTTTGGTAAACCTTTACCCATTCGTTTAACCAATACACTTAGACTACACATATATTTTGCTAAAAAAAGACTCTACGGAGAGAAAGAAATTATCATGGGAAATAGGTGACTCTTGCCTATTCTTTGGAATAGACTATAGTCATCAAATGTACTCAACGACACAGATATTTACCCTATGACATTAGATACTGACTATCTGAAGAAAAGTGGTTTCGATATGACTATAAATGTAAAAATGGACAAAAACCTGTGTCTATCCCACTAGGGATAAAGGTCGTGCAGTGTCTTACCTTAAAACCAGCTTCTTAATATCTTTAGATAGGTAATAGTCAGTATATGTAAATAGCAATAGAATAAATATCATTCAGTAGGTATAAAACCTATATACAGATTTAGGTAACTATAGTCTATGGAGTAATTAATAAGAGGAGTGGGCCTTACGCAACATTTGTATGCAGTCGTCTATGGTGCATCAACAAAGTCAGCAGCTCAGTGAAAGTTGAAAATACAAATAATTATTTTCGGCTGAATATTTAGTCAATTGTGATGCCAAACTGGCTAAATATGTTTGCTTTGGGATAAGCATTGGATCTTCAACTGGAACGAACCGAAGAACAAGGAAGAGAAGAATTGGAGCTTCGATTTCGTTTTTCTTCGGTTGTAGTGGCTGGTGGCGTTGGTGTAACCATGGCGATGAAATAACAAGAAGTTCAAACGCCTTGGTATCAGTGTTTGTACTTCAGCCGACATAACCTTAGTGGTGAATGGCTTAGTAAAAAATAAAAAATAAAACATTTGTATGGAATCTAGCGTGGCATTACGCGGGGTGAAACGAGGTACGCGAGATGGAGGGGAGATATTACAACCATTCAAAACACGACATCGGCCAATCAAATTAGGTATCTTCTTTCTACTACACATTTTTAGACTCCGCACCAATTAAAACACGCCATTTGGACTCCGCACCGCGTAACGGGGACCGCTCCTTACGCCGGGTCCTCTTTATATTTGTTTCGTGCTCTAGTCTCTAATTATACCTAACGAGTAAGTGGTGGTGAAGCTTGTGCTGTTGATTTATAAATACATATATTCACGTCCTTTAAACCCTTTCGGGGTTGACAGAACCTGGGAGTCATTATTATAGCTTCTAGGTTACGTTACTTATAGCGTTATATTTGGTTATTTATGTTTAATTTGGTTAATCACCTGAACGCTTATCATGAGGTCCCAGGTTCGATTCCCGGTGGAGTCAGAGTTAAGAAGTTCGTTTTTCTTTTGCTTTTCAGTCTGGTTGTTAATTATTTACGTACATGCTATATAGGTAATATATGTATTTATCAATCTATTACAAATACAGACTTCTTAAAAATACGTTGACGAGTACCCTTAACACAAGTCTCAAATGTACCTACTTAAAAGGGGCTGGTTTAATTGTTGGTTTTGTGAAGTACATACATAAATACTTATCACGCCTTTAACGGGATAGCCAGAGACTATCGATCGCTACCTGGAACGATCCTGACAAATCTCTCTTGCTTCACTCACACCCATTAACCTTCTCATACATTCTCTTCTATATAATATTATCACAGTACTTTTACAAAAGCACTTGACTATTGGAAACCCGGTTTTAGAAACATTTTGAAATCGCTTAAAAGCAGCTGATTCATCTATTCAAATCCCAAACTCGCATAAGTGCTGTTTACATTAACAGTCAAAAATCGTTACCTATGCAAATTGTTGCATTTGTATCAAACTATAATAACTAAAAACCAATTTAACCTTGACACCTCATTTCTATACAATTATAAAGCAATCGGAGGTCAATATATAATGGTTTTGTTACTTATTCAACGAATTAATAAGCACGTGAAAGTATTTTCAAGGTTAACATCGTATTCAAATTAAGAACTCTGGTTTCAAATAATTTACTTTGAAACAGAGCTCTTAATAAATTGGTTTGATTACCTTAATATTACCCGTCTACATTCACTGAACTATCAAGTTTTGCAAACCAGTTTATTAAGAACTATAATTCCGTACAATTCATTCAAAATGAAAGCTCAATTTAAACTGGTTTTCACCCTACACAATCTCGTTTAAGCATTACCTTATAACTTCAAGCGTAACACCTGCCATTTTATAAGACCTCTACATTCAAGTAAATGATATTAAACCGTAGTTCAGGTTAATCTGGTTTTGTATACCTTTATGAAATGTCCTTATATGCACCTGTCATATAATAAAGGGGTGTTTAGTCAGGTAACAGCTGTTTGGTATTTGTACGTTATCTAAGTACTAGATTGGGACGGTAATAGAATGCTAACTAGCTGCCATTCTTTCCAGTATGTAAAGGGCGATGGGCTAGCAACAAAATATATTATACTCGTAGGAATAAAGTATGAAAAAGATACATAATATGAATCCAAGGTCCTGCCTTACCTAATTAGAAATATTGTCATGATTATTATAGTGTAAGTTGGTGATAGATTAACAAATAAATTTAAGATATCTATTTTATAAATAAATAATTATATTATATACATACATACATATCACGCCTGATTCCTTCTAGTGGTAGGCAAAGATCCCGGATCCCCATTTGTCCCGATCCTGACCTACCACTTTCGCTTCATTGACACTCATACACCTCCTCATACACACTCGGCGGTTATAAGTACTTCTAACGTCACCCTTTTTCAATATGGCGTCTCTCGGACTGTCATAATTGTCCTATTGATTAATATATGTATAAATAGTAAATACATAGCCAGTGCTAATTGGGACGTAAAAATAATGCTAACTAGCTGCCGTTCTTCCCCGTTTATTTCTTGTGGCACATGTCGTAGGTAAATGAACTCTATTAAGCAATGGGCTATCAACCTATCACCGTTATTTTACTACAGAACCGTTGGACATGCTAAAAAGGAGATATTATCGTGTCTTCGAGGTTCTGTCCACCCCGAAAGGGATTACATTACGTGATATATTTGCGAACCTTCGTGGTGCGATTGATTAACATCTGAACGCTAATCTTGAGGTCCTAGGTTCGCATCCCGGTGGAGGCAGAGTTAAGAAAAACTCTTCGATTGCTTTCCAGTCTGGTTGTTGATTGTATATGCTATATATGTATTTATCTATTTATAATGAGTAAATATTTCTGGAATATAACTTGACTAGTACCCTTAACACATGTCTTAAAGGAACTTACCTAGGGGCTAATTCAATTGGTGTAATAGTGTCCTACAATATTATTATATAGACGCTATATTGAAAAAGGGTGACATTAGGAATACTTATAACCGCCGAGTGTGTATGAGAAGATGTATAAGTATCAATGAAGCGAAAGTGGTCTATCAGGATATGGGCAAATGGGGATCCGTGATCTCTGCCTACCTCTCTACAGGGAATCAGGCGTGATGTGTATGTATGTATGTAATATTATTATTATATATTGTCTTTGTGTAACATACATATGATTAATAACTAACGGGACTTATCGCGTAAGTTTTTATATAATAATTAGCGACCCGCTCCGGCTTCGCACAGGTATAAAATATATAACCTACTCCACTATTTAATGGATGTTATTATACATATAAACCTTTCTCGAATCACTCTATCTTATAAAAAAAACCGCATCAAAATCCGTTGCGTAGTTTCAAAGATTTAAGCATACAAAGGGACATAGGGACAGAGAAAGCGACTTTGTTTAATACTATGTAGTGAAGTTACCTTTATTAACCCGACGTTTCGGCTACGTTGCAGCAGTCTTGGTATCAAAACAATAAATAAATGTTAGTATGAAAACAATTTGCTAAGCAATTCATATAAGAACATAGATTAATGGTCGGAATATGTATGTGTGTAATTTGTATGCTAGCCCATCGCTTATCTTAACAGGGATCTAAGATTGATGGGGACCGTTCAGTCATGACTAGCTTAGGTCTTTTGTATGACCTAGGTTTTAGGTTTAGAAGGTTGAGGGTCCGGGTTTGATACCTAGTGCTTATAATACATACATATACATTCATGTTCGTTAATCCTTTTCGGGGTGGACAGAACCTCAGAGATATTTATAGAATAAATATTGGGGTTGCGATTTCAAAATCGAACATTGGTGACAGGTTGCTAGCTCAATAAACAAACGCGTTCACGACCATTAACCCTTGCGGGGTAGTCGGAGATTCAGGTTTCAATCTCCGCAATTGCAAAGGTAGTAATTCTATGGCCACTTCCAACCCACGTGGTTACTGGATATTCAGTAGGTACTCTATGTGGCAGGTGGTAAGCCACGTCACCATTTACAAGCACTAACTATTACCTGTTCGGAGAACAGGTAGGTTTCCTCACGATGTTTTCCCTCACCGTTATATTCGGCTCATTTCGCAAATTTAGTTTTTATCGCGAAAATGTACATAGAAATTCATTAACCTTCATTTCCATTGGTACATGCTCAAGCGGGATTTGAACCCTGTACCCTCGATACAGAGTCAAGCCCCAAACAACTGAGCTACGTCGAATTTAATAACTTATTTCAGTCTAACCACATATGTATGTCGTAACATTTCTAGTAGTACATTCTCTAAACCACAATTACAGAGACACAAACCTCTGACTACCCCATACGCCATAACAGTCGCGATGTTCCAGTAGATGAAACCTGTCATTCACAGCTGAGAGCTTCAGGCCATATCCGATAGACTGCTTTCATGAATATGGAATTTCACTACCCCGTGCTAACATACACATCACGCCTGATTCCCTGTAGAGGGGTAGGCTGATCACGGATCCCCAATAGTCTCTATCCTGACCATGAAGTAATGAATAAGAGGAGTGGGCTTTACGCAATATTTGTATAGAAACTAGCGTGACATTACGCGGGGTGAAACGAGGTACGCGGGATGGAGGGGAGATATTACGACCAATCAAAACACGCCATTTTGTGAGACAAAACATAGGTATCTTTGTACTACACATATTAAGACTACGCACCGATTAAAACACGCCATTTTTGACTCCGCATCGCTTATTATAGATAGATATATATATATCATATATAATCAACAACCAGACTGGAAAGTAGAAGACCAGCGTAGTTCTTAACTCTGCTTCCATCGGGAATCGAACCCGAGACCTCACGATTAGCGTTCAGGTGTTTAACCAATCGCGCCACGGAGTTCGTCAAATGTACATTCATAAATAGAACATTCAAGGAAATAAAGAGATAAATATATACATTCACGCCTCTATTAACCTAACGGGATAAACAGAGACGATCGATAGAAGCGTTTTAAGTAAATTAATGAATTATATGTCAATCAATCAGCCTATGTCAGTCCACTGCTGGACGTAGGCCTCCCCAAGGTTACGCCACAAAACACGATCACTCGTGGCCCTCAGCCAACCACTACCAGCGACCTTTTTCAGAAATATATGTACAGAAATGTATATATATGTATATCTATGTTTTTAAGAATTATATGTACTACAATACATTCACATACAAACTAGCTCAATATTAAGTACTAAAAAAACCTAAACACTACCCCAGTTTCAACCCCAATCATATCACGACGACCCATTCGCGAGGGGTCGACAGCATTGTGTAAACCCAATCGGGTGTGCGAATTTAATGAATAGTGCGTTCGACGAAACATAATGATACAAAGAAAGGCCTTTGTGGAATAAATTTTGTGTGTTTCTGTGTGTATGTGTTTCTATGTATGTGTTGACAGGTAGGTTATTCTGTTCAATGAATATTTTTTGAAAGCATATTTAAGGAAATGTATTTGTATAAAATATATCACTACATAGTATAAAACAAAGTCGCTTTCTCTGTCCCTATGTCCTTTTGTATGCTTAAATCTTTGAAACCACACAACGGATTTAGATGCGGTTTTTTTTTACTAGAAAGAATGATTCAAGAGGAAGGTTTAAATGTATAATAACATCCATTAAATAGCTATATATTTTATACCCGTGCGAAGCCGGAGCGGGTCACTAGTTATAGTATTATATTATTTATATACTATACCTTCAGCAAAGGCTATATTAGAGGTATATGGAAGGTAGAGTTGGACGGGGCAGGCCGCGTAGAACTTAAAGAGATCAAATTGGAGACATTCTTCTCAAGGCGGATGTTCGTAGTTAAGAACAGAAGAGCATGTATGAGAAGGTTAATGGGTGAGAGTGAAGCAAGAGAGATTTGTCAACCGTTCCCAGTGGCAATCAATAGTCACGGTAGGTACATATATCACATATCTATATGCCCACCGGAATAGCAAAAACGACCTATCATAGCCTTCTCATACATCTTCTGTTCTTCACTACGTACACCCACCTTGAGAAGAATATCTCCAATATAATCTGTATTAGTTCTACGTGGCCAACTCTACTTTCATCTTTGGCTAAATTCCTTTTGTAAACCTCCTTTCATCTATCCGCTCCATGTCCCAGCCAACTTAACATACCACGTGTTGACCAGATAGTCAGTACTCAATTTAACAGGTGGTAAGCCATGTCGCCATTTACAAGCACTAACTTATACCTTTTCGGGGAATAGGTAGGCTTCCTCACAAGGTTTTCCCTCACCGTAGTATTCGAAGCATTTTGTAAAGGTATTTTTATTACGAAAATGAACATAGAAATTCATTAAGCTTAATTTATATTGGTACATGCTCAAGCAGGATTTGAACCCTGTACCCTCGATACAGAGTCAAGTTCCAAACAACTGAGTTACTACTGCTACTAGTAAATTACTAGTCCATCACTCAAAAAATAACAGAATACACCCTCATTCATTCGCATGGCAACAAAATATCGGATTCATCTCGACATCCACTCATCATGTTTATAGTTTTCAAGTATTCTCCTTTTTTGAGATGGATTCATTATTTTCTCGCTCCACTGACTATTCTTTGTCAATGTATCAATAAAAGGGTTGTTACAGCCTTTGTAACATTGAGGATTAAGATTGCTAGTATGGGATTTAAATAATAATAATAAAGCATTTATTTACAGCCACAAAAACATACACAATACAAATATTTTACAAATCAAACTTACAAACTAGAGGGTATAGCTTGTGCATGTTATTTTCGCAGCAAAAAGGTTTTAACTCAGCTGGGTATGTTATGTTTGGTGGCAAACGCAACGCTGATATTATGTTAGAACCAACAAGAGGGCAATATTAACAATAAAAGCTTAATAAACATACATATTAATAAGTGTGAACTATAAATAAAATATTGTGTTACGTATTGTAATAACATATTGAAAATATACAGTACATAAATGTTTTTTAATGTTTACATTATGTGTACAATACATTTATCTAAAAATACATACAATACAGAGATATATAATGTAAAATATTATAGTGTCACAATCACATGTCATTGTCCAGTCAAAACAATGCAGCGGCCGGATCGAGAAGATCTAACTAGCTGCCTGAGTTCCTGTTTTGTCTTAGGAGACGAGTAAGAGAGTAGGAGTAAATAGAAGCTATTGGGCGATTGGGTAGCGACCTGTTACTATTGTTCCGTGTAATATTCACAATATTAATAGTCAAAATACTAGATGTTTTTACGTCTCCAAAGTTATGTCCACCCCTATAGGGCTTAAAGGATTCTTATATCAATGAAAGGGTTGTTAAGCCCATTGTAAGATTGACCCTTTTTAATCTTCAACGCTTTTCTTATTTATTTATCTTTTCAGAATAGTAAAAACCTTCAGTGATGTATACAGTCGTCTATGGTTCGTCAACAAAGTCAGCAGTTCAGTGAAAGTTGAAAATACAAATAATTATTTTCGGCTGAATATTTAGTCAATTGTGATGCCAAACTGGCTAAATATGTTTGCTTTGGGATTATTTTTTTTGGATCCTCAACTGGATCGAACCGAAGAACAAGGAAGAGAAGAATTGGAGCATCGATTTCGTTTTTCTTCGGTTGTAGCGGCTGGCGGCGTTGGTGTAACCATGGCGATGGAATAACAAGAAGTTCAAACGCCGGGTCATCAGTGTTTGTACTTCAGCCGACATAACCTTAGTGGTGAATGGCTTAATAAAGAATAAAAAAATAAAAAAAGCGATCTACACCGTAGATCTTGATCCATTCAAAACCCATATTTCACCAAATACTAAAACGTAACATAACAGATCGTTAGTCTATCACCATTCATACATACATACTATTACCTACATAAATTTAAAAAATGCATCGAATATTACGATGGGAGAAAACATCGTGAGAAAGGTAATAGTCACTGCTAGTAAATGGCGACATGGCTTACCACCTGTCACATTGAGTATTGACTATCTGGTCAACACGTGGGTTCGAGGTGGCCATAGAATTACTACCTTCGCAATTGCGGAGATGGACACCTGAATCTCTGACTACCCCGCAAGGGTTAATGGTCGTGAACGCGTTTGTCTTTGTAATTACCTTTTTTAACATACGTACGTATCCTCACAAATTTAGCCTTAGGAATTTTTTTATATTTATTTCATTATTAATTGTTTTAACTATTCAATTCTACTATTACCTTTTTTGCCAATACCAAGTCGAACGCCGACCAATTGTTTGTTCAACTCTTTCTGTTTACCCTTTTGGGGCAAAAAGCGCGATCGCCATTGAGGCTGGCAACTTTTCCAATTACAATTTGTTCGGTCGACTTTCTTTTGGGCTTAGCATGGACAAGACGACCTCCGTGACGCGATCGGTTAACCACCTAAACGATTCTCGTGAGATCCCGGGTTCGATTCGCGGTGGTAGCTAAGGAAACTGCAATCTTCTTCTGCTTTCCAGACTAGTCCTTGATTATTTGTACTTTATATGTATTTATCTATCTATAAATAAGTATATATTTCGTAAATATACGTTGACTAGTACCCTTAGCACAAGTTTTAAATGAACTTAGCAAAGGGCTGGTTCAATTAGTATAATAGTGTCATTTTTTCTTAAAGTAATTTCTCGTGCTATTTGGGATATAAAAAGAAAGTTAGCTAGCTGCCGTTCTTCCCGGCATGTCATGTGACGCCTAATTTATTTGAGTCAATAAAATCTATTAAGTGATTGACTAGCTACCTGTCACGAATATTTTATATTAATCTTATCACAATACTGACGGTTTTGCTAAAATTACAGACGGGATTTTACATCAATCTCCGTGGTTCTGTCCACCCCGAAAGGAATGAAAGGATATGAATGTAATGTGTATAACGGAATATATAAACAAAAATCACGTTAGCTGTGTAGTAAATTATCTCAATACTACTGTAGTATTATTATTATCTGTGTCAATACTAAAAAAATGTATCATTCCTTCTAAAAACAAATATTTGTCGTCTCGTCCAAGTAAAACCAACTTGTAGGAAAAAAAAGTATCGATGAATATTGCCGAAACTTCTAAGTGTTTACTTGTATCTTAAGTGCCTTTTAGAAGACGTTGGTTGTATAGGTTGATGGTTTGAATGCTAAACAAGAGTATAGGGTTTGATACTTAGTTAAGTACGAGGTTATATCTCATTTAGGGTACATTTATGGTAATAGCCAGTGCCTATATACGGCGATATGGTTCACTACCTATCACGTTGGGTGCTGTCTATCTAGTGATACGCGGGCTTCGAATGACCCATACCTAACATGCCTTCGAAATTTCGGAGATGGGCATTCAAGCCTCTGACTACCCCGCCATAAAAAAGGGAGTGTGTATACACAATTCGTGAAACGTATGTTTATGTTTGTAAAGTGGTTAAGGAGGCTTGACTCTATATCAATAGATTACATAATATTTAACATCTAAGTACGTTCATCAGGTTTTTATGTAAGTTTTATCATTGTACTTATGTACTATGTATAATACTATGTATATGTATATATGTACAATGTATAATAATATATATAGTATGCAGCTAGTGACAGACATTGGTTTGGGTGCTGTCGGAGGTCAAATACTGAGACAGCACCTTTTAACTCCATCAAGTGCCTACTCCTTATATGTATTGTTGTTATGTCAAAGTGTGTATATAATAGTGTGATGTCAAAATGTATATAAGCAGTGAATAAATATTTTTCTTTCTTTTGTTTCTAGTAGCTTCAGGGTTCAAACCCCCATGGGCACAGATAATATAATACTATACAGTACCATGGGCAATGAAAATGATGTTATCTTTTTGTCTATATTCTTCACACGTAACACTATAATAAGAATAGTAGGATAAAATCGTATCAACAAAAAGATTCCGTTAACCCTTCATAATAGTCGCATAAGCCTAAAGAAGACCGGCAGCTAGTTACCCTTTAAAAGTCCCAAACTACTACTACTGTTGAAGCCCTAAATTCGGTCGTTTAATGTGAAAGCACGCTTGCATCGAATGCATAAAGTCCACTGTAATCAAACAGACAAGGTAATTGCATCAACACAAATATGTACATACTATTGAGAGAAAGGTGGGGGTACACTAAACATGAATTTATAAAAGACAAACGAGTTCGCGACCATTAACCCTTGCGGGGTAGACAGAGATTCAGGTGTCCATCTCCGCAATTGCGAAGGTAGTAATGATATGGCCACCTCAAACCCACGTGTTGTTCAGATAGGCAGTACACAATGTGACAGGTTAGGTTAGCCATTAAGCCATGTCGTCATTTACAAGCAGTAACTATTACTTATACGGGGAACGTAATGAATTTTATATTTTCATAATAAATGTATTTTTTTATGAAAATGTACAATTCATTACGTTACAACGTACTTCTTAATGATACTTTAAGTAATAATAGGAAGTGGGTGCAGCGAAGTGGTTTTAGAAGTCTTTGATTAGAATTTGGACTCTGGCATGTACCAGTTAATTAAATTTAAAAATTTATTTCATTTACAAACATAATTTACAGTCTTTAACGGTGAGGGAAAACATCGTGACGAAACCTGCCTATCCCCCGGCATTGTTAATAGCTCGTGCCTGTATACGCCGCGCCGATACGGTTCACTACCTATCACGTTGGGTCTTTCTAGTGAAACACTGTCCTTGAGTGACTCATACCCACGAACCAAATATAAAGAGGACCCGGCGAAAGGCGTGGTCCCCGTTACGAGTTGCGGAGTCTAAAATGGCGTGTTTTAATTGGTGCGGAGTCTAAAAATGTGTAGTAGAAAGAAGATACCTACGTATTATGTGTATTTTGTCTCACAAAAAAACGTGTTTTAATTGGTTGTAATATCCCCCCTCCATCCCGCGTACCTCGTTTCACCCCGGGTAAAGCCACGCTAATTTCCATACAAATATTGCGTAAGGCCACTCCTCTTACTAATTACTCCATGCTCATACCTCATATGTCGGAATTGATTCGGAATCGGAATGCCGAATTTACGGAGATAAGCACTCAAGCCTCCGACTAACCCGCCACAATAAAAAAGGGAGTGCGTATACACAAGTCGTGAAGCGTATGTTATGTTACTCTAGTGTGTCATAGCCTTAAATTATTAAATATGGACGAATAAATAAAACTTATTTGTGGTCAGTGGAGCGTGATAGACGGAGCCAATTGTGTTTGATTTAACAGTTGCATAAATATATATTTACATCCCTTAATGTTTTTGGGGTGGACAGAACCTTGAAGTTATGTTAATCACTTCGGTCAATTTAACACAGACGGATACGTACATATGTATATGTACATTGACATCCCTTATTCCCTTTGGAATGGACAGAACCTTAGAGTTGCTTCAATTTTACCAATGCTAGCTACTATTAACGTTAAGATAAATAGTCTTAAGTTAATATTGAGTGCTTGTAAATTGTGACGACTATGTTTGCCACCTACCATATAAGTTAAGCTGACTATATTGTTAACACATAGGTTCGAGGATATATATTGAAAAAAGGTGACGTTAGGTGTACCTATAACCACCGAGAGTGTATGAGAGGATGTATGAATGTCAATGAAGCGAAAGTGGTCTGTCAGGATCGGGACAAATGGGGATCCGTGATCTCTGCCTACCTCTCTACAGGGAATCAGGCGTGATGTATATGTATGTATAGATTCGAGGTGGCCAAATAATTACTACCTCCGCAATAGCGGATATGGTCACGTGAAACTCAAAACACCGATCAAACTATACGTTGCTTAACTTTGGTGATCTAATGAGAATCTATATGTCTATGACCCTAACTAACTATCTACTGTTTACAGGTAGGAGTTTGATTATATATTTATTATATCTCAAGGTTCTGCTCACACCAAAAGGCATACACAAAGACCATCGCGTTCACGATCATGAACCCTTGCGGGGTAGTCAGAGGTTCAGGTTTCCATCCACGCAATTGCGAAGGTAGTAATTCTATGGCCACCTCGAACCCACGTGTTGACCAGATAGTCAGTACTCAATGTGACAGGTGGTAAGCCATGTCGCCATTTACAAGCACTAACTATTACCTGTTCGGGGAACAGGTAGGTTTCCTTACGATGTTTTCCCTCACCGTAGAATACGATGCATTTCGTAATAGTACATTATGATACAAGTGTGCTAAGTTAGTCTTTACAGTCGAGGTGGATGCTAAAAGGAACCGAGAGCTGTAATGACTAAATGCATACGAGTGTCATACGACTATTTTCAACACACTTGTGAAGAAAATAAAATAAAATAAAAATAAATGCGAAAACTCAGTCATTAGTGCTTGCATCAATGGAATCGATTTAATCAAAATATCATTTTCGGTTTCATTTTCTTCCTAGATCGATACGTTCCCCATAGAAAATAAAATCGATGTTACTGAAGTACCGATTTTTTTTAACATCGATTTTTTATTACCCATCTCAAGTTCCATATTTCAAACTTATTAAAAGGAAACAAAAAAAAAAGTTGCTTTACTTTATGATGAAAATGAGGTTTAGTTTAATAGGTTGTATAACTTTACAGCACAAGTGCGATAATATAATACAAAAGTCACAGTTTGATAATATGTCACTTTATGAGCAAGTGTGTTGAAAATGTGTTTTTATTAAACGGTATATATAGTTGTTATATCCAAGCACAGCAATTTTCCTAATCCTTCTTTGATACCTAAAAGGGACGAAATGAAGGTTTGTTTACAAAGAATGATTTGACAACATAGCTCGGGGCTGAATCTGGGACCTTTAGTTTGTATGATTACGACCCTTATCCCTTGCGGGGTAGTCAGAGGTTCACCTGTTTATACCGGCTTTGAAGTACATATATATTACGCTTGATTCCCTGTAGAGGTGTAGGTAGAGATCACGGATCGCCATCTGTACCGATTCTGATAGACCACTTTCGCTTCATTGACACTCATACACCTCTTCATATACACTTGGTGGTTATAGGTACTTCTAACGTCACGCTTTTACAATGTGGTGTCTATCAGATTGTCATATGTCTTATTGGGCCGGCTCCTACGTAACCACCTTTCCACTTCACTCAAATAATATGAAGTACTCGTAATTCTATTAAAATATATTTTAAAAAATCGGTCCCGGGTTCAATTCCCGGTGGAGGCAGGGTCAAGACCTATGCTTTTCTTCTGCTTTCCAGTCTGGTTGTTGATTATACATATATGCATTTATATATATATATACTTAGCAAGGGGCTAGTTCAAGTTCATTGATAGATAGTTACTCTAAATATTACACTTCTCTCTTTCTGTAATAGGTTTTTATACGTCCTATTAAGTCTACTCTAACGTACCTATATTAACTATACCTATACTAAAACAATCTAAACACATTCTGAAACCACGTACCAAATATAAAGAGGACCCGGCGTAAGAAGCGGTCCCCGTTACGCGGTGCCAAGTCCAAATGGCGTGTTTTAGTTGGTGCGGAGTCTCAAAATGTGTAGAAGAAAGAAGATATCTGATTTGATTGGCCGATGCCGTGTTTTGATTGGTTGTAATATCTCCCCTCCTTCCCGCGTACCTCGTTTCACCCCGCGTAATGCCACGCTAGTTTCCATACAAATATTGCGTAAGGCCCACTCCTCTTATTAATTACTCCATGTTTTGAAACCCAACACCATGCCTTTTTACCCAGTTGGGCTGTTGAAGCCTTATGTAAGTAGGTGATTACATGGTATTAGAGAGGTATTAGTAGTAATATGATATAGTAGGTACTAAGCTGTTTAGTTGGTTACTTATGCTTGTGTTAATTTGGATAAGAGATTTTTTGATGAAAATGTTCCTATATGGTCACCATAACCGTATATTACGTTCCCATAACCACCGAGTGTGTATGAGGAGGTATATGAGTGTCAATGAAGCGAAAGTGGTCTGTCAGGATTGGGACAAATGGGGATCCGTGATCTCTGCCTACCCCTCTACAGGGAATCAGGCGTGATGTGTATGTACATGTATGTTAATTTGGGTATGGAAAAAGATTTTTTGATGCAAATGTTCCTATACGGTTCGGGTAGAGTATAATGTAATTCGTTAACGTTGTGGTATGAAAGAAGATGTAGTGACGAAAATAGAAAGATATGTTAAGGTGGTTTGGACACATGGAGCGAATGGATGAAGGGAGGGTTACGAAAGGAATTTATAAAACAAAAGTGGTAGGTATATTCTTATCAAGGCTTAGGAATTGGAGATATTCTTATCAAGACGGGTGTACATATTAAAGAACAGAAGAGCATGTATGAGAAAGTTAATGGGTGTGAGTGCAGCAATAGAGATTTAACAGTATCGTTCCAGGTGGCAATCGATAGTCTCTTCCTGTTGGGACGTAAAGGCGTGAATATATGTATGTACGTATACTCCTATATGATATTCATTCTTTATCCTGTCCTAGCTAAGACGTAAAAGAATGCTAACTAGCTGTTGTTCTTCTCGACATGTCGAAAGGAAGCCAATAAAGAACTAAGATTAATTAAATCTATTGGGCGATGGGTTAGCAACCTTTCACCAATGTTCTATAACACATCTCAATCCTAAAATAAATGCTTAGAGTGGTCGAGATTTTATATCTACGTGCTCTAAGTGATTTGAATGTATTGTAGGTAGGTAGGTAACAAGTTAGTTACTTAGTAACTTAAGTCAATTTAGGTAAAGTGAAATCTTTTTCGATGTACGTACATAATATGTTGACTTTGCATGACGGCCAACAGGCAGAGGTGGCGGGAGGTTGTGCGGCGAACCATGTCGGCTGCTCAAGATGCCACGTCATGAAGACCACGACCGCTCTGATAAGAGCGTAACGATTGAGAAGAACATAATATGTTATGTTTCTTTTCTTCATCTATAGATTAGTGGAAGAGATAATACGGGTGCCTTATAAGCTGAATATAATGAGGCGAATAAATAGTAAGGGCTGAAAATAGGTTTTATTTATAATTAATACAGGTCAGGTATCACCTAAATAACGTACATTAATAAAATAATTAATTTTGTCAAATTTGTATTGTAATGTATTTCTGTACAATTTTTACAGAAAGTGACTTTATTTATTAAACAGACTGACACTTAATTACATTCCGTCCAGTCGCAGATTAACAAAACATCAATGAGAAACCCAATCTTTCACTAAAGTGACATTTAGAAATTGTCACTTTTCCCTTCACTCAATCTTTAAAACAACCTTGATCCGTAGCAATCCAATTAAAGAGACACCTAATAACTAGCTACGAATCCTCGGGATCCGTAGCGGCGATCCGTAGCTGCGAAGCGTCGAGGCTTATCAGGCTAATGGACGAAAGCACTCCTCATTCCGTAGCAGTCTCTTTCGCAATTTTTTGAATTTTGTTATTACTGTGCTACGGATCGTAAGTTGGAGTGTTTTTGTTTTATTTTCTGTTATTATTTTACTCATAAGTACATGAATTTAAATAAAATTATATTATAATTAATCAATTGTTATAATAGTTCACAATTGTATACGCACGTTCAAAAGTCAATAACATACATCAAACCCAAATCCCTGTACAAGGATAGGCAGACATCACAGATCCCCATCTGTTCTGATCCCGACAAACCACTCTGCTTCATTGACACTCATTCACCTCCTCATACACACTCGGCGGTTATGGGTACGTAATATATGGTAAAATTAAAATGTTTAACAAAAATTGGCTTAGGTATTTACATTATTTGATAACATTCATACGAGCACCTATCGCTCAAATCTACATATTTTTTGAATGGTAGTCAGAAGTTTGCATGACCATCTTACATTCTCGTACATACATACATATATTCATATATTGAAATAAGGTGACGTTAGGAGTACCTATAACCGCCGAGAGTGTATGAGAAGATGTATGAATGTCAATGAAGCGAAAGTGGTCTGTCAGGATCGGGACAAATGAGGATCCGTTATCAGGCGTGATGTGTATGAAAGAAAGAAAATACTTTATTCACAAATTACATTAAACACACAAATAATAAACATCAAGGATGAAAACCATTGATGCAGTGAAAATATATAAGTATGTATGTATGTATATATTCATACCTTTACCTAGATATTATGTCACTAAGGTTCTGTCCACCCCGAAAGGGAAAGAACGTACATATATATGTATGTAAACAGATACTATCTTTCCAATTAGTTGAATTAACCCAGAAAGATAGTGAAGCCTATCCCAAGATCAGTTCTAACAAAAGCACTAATTACGCGAATGAATTTGGGTCCGACGATGTCTGATCTTTATCCTTTTAAGGGTCAATGTACATAATTACGTCTATCATTCAAAAGGGGTGCACAGAATACCTACAGACATTCAATACATACATATATATATATATATATATATATATATATATATATATACATTGACTCCCTTTAAAGTTGGACAGAACTTTGGCGATATAATATCTTCTAAGGCACTTTGTAGTGTGAATACTGGGGTTGTAATTCTATATGGAGCATTGTTGACAGGTTGCTATCTCATCACCTAATAAATTCCATTTACCTCTAGTTTCTTAGTCGCCCCTTACGACATGCCGGGAAGAACGGCAGCTAGTTAGCATTCTTTTTACGTCACAGACAAGCAGGTCTATGGTTCTGCCACAGACATTCAATAGAGTATATTTTTAAAGGGGAATTATAAAACGAGCGAACGAAAAAAAAACTTTGCGACTGATGATGACATACTGTTTTAATAACTTGAGCGGTATGAATTTAAGTAAGCGAAAAATTAACTAAACTGACGACGAATATTGATTTATAATAAAATCCAGAACGAGCTTACAAAAAAATTTTATCCGAGCGACTTCATTACTAAGTGAGCGACTGGAAATATAGAGAGGGCAACTTCAATATTAAGATAGATTCGATTTTTCTAAGTGAGGTTATACTTAGCGAACTACTAAAAAGTTCACTTTGAGCAAAGTTTAGGTTAGGTTAGGTTAGATTAGGTTAGTTTAGAAATGGGGTGGATGGGGCAAGCCTTCTCGTGGCCCACCCTGTGAGTAGCGGCCGAGCGACCAACGGCCGTGAAACCAATTGCCCCGGGGCTGCTCCATCTCCGTCGATGGACCCGACGGAGTCCTGGAGCAGCGGGTCCAGGGACGGCTTCTTGGTGCCTGGTCCCGGCACTGGGTTGTCCGTCCCTGGCTTTTGGGCGGGCCCGGCAATCGACGCGATTGCTGGGCAGGCAGCTTCTGCGCTGCCACCGTCAAATCTCGTAACCCTGTTCTGGAGTTTTTCTCTGGTCAGGGCCGAGGGTCTAAGGGGCTTGCTCCTTGGACCACGAGGAAGAAAACCTCTATAAAAAATTACTTGAGCCCGGGAAACTGGGCTCTGGAGATGGGCTGGGTGGTGGGGAGGGGGGGTCATGATACACGCTCGTGACCTCCTCTCTCCCCTACCTAGGGCCGTGGGGTGGTAAGCTGGGGCTTGCCGCTCCTTCGCGTTCGGCCTAGAGGTGGTGTGCGCGTGTCCCGCGCGCCCCTCGGTGTTGGCTGGGTGGGGGGACCTTCACCTGGCCGGGGATGGGTCTGGCTTCGGCCGGACTGCGCCGGTGGGGTCGCGTGATGTTATGCTCACGCGTTCCCGCGACCCCGCCGAGTAAGGCGCCCCGGAGGACACCGTCAGGTTTTAGTCGGTTCGAGTCCGACATAACCCTCTGGCTCCCCAGGGCCGGACGGGTATCCGTGGGGATTTCCTGACGTTAAAAAAAAAAAAAAAAAAAAGGTTAGTTTAGAAATAAATGCATGCATATTACTTTATTTTTACGGAGTACATTGTTTTATTAAATTACCCTTATATTTCGATAATAAAATTTCTCAACTAATAGAATAGTGTTTCTTCAAATAGTTATTTCATATTATTTTTGTTTTTTAAATGTGAGCTCATTATACTCTGCTCATCAGTGTATTTTTCAAAGTAGTTTTTGTATTCGAAACACTTCATTTAAGATAAAATGCCGCTCAGTATAAAAAATACATTTGCCAAATATTTAAAAAAATGCAGGACGTAACGTTGACCCGCAAACAAATATTAGGTCGCTCAAATATTATGAAGCTGCTCATTATGTATTTTAAGTAACTCAAATTAATGTTTGTAAGTTGGTGTTCTGTTGATTTCTCGTCACTCGCAGTCAGTCGCTCACTTAGTAATTCTATAACCCAAATTCATTAATTTTGACACTTAGAACTGTAATTTACAGTCACTCGTTTTATTGCTATCCATTTTTAAATATACACATTTTCAAGCTTTAACGACCCAACGAGGTATGCAGAGACTAGATATGTACTTTGAATGATTTTGACAAAACTATCTCTCATCACACTTTTTTTTCCATTTATGTTCTTCATCTTGAAAAGTTTGGTATCGTTTCAACATTCGTTACAGATGAATGCTTTTCAGGGTGAACATAACCTCGGGGACATTACATCTAGAAAAATATTATAATATATAGTCACACAAATTCTAGATATAAATAATATAAAGGTACTTATTGACATAAATATTGTAGTTGTGATGTCATATGGCACATTCAAATATTTGCACGCCAGAAGAGGCAGCCTATGCTGAAATTAATATTAAGATTGTACATCCTAATGATACATGTAACATAAAATAAAAGCTTTTTCTTTCTTTCAATCATAATCTTCCCAAATGCGGAGAGGGACACCTGAACCTCTGACTACCCCGTAAGGGTTAATGGTCTTGAACGCTTGTCTTTATGTGTTTCTTTCTTCTTGGTGACATATTGCTAGTCTATCGCCCAATAGATCCATTGACCCCTAGTCCCTTAGTCGCCTATACAATATGCTGGTAGAACGGCAGCTAGTTAGCATTCTTTTTACGTCCCAGACTAGCTCAGTAATCCCTTATGGTATGGCAGTAAAAGAATGTAATATTCCATTCAAAATATTACCTTTTCCTTGCTTTCGTTGTTTGATAACGGCAAACGAATTCTCGTTATTAGATTAGGAAAAATAATTTCCTTTGTAAGGCAAATATTATCATAACGGAAACATCTTTAACATATGGGGCCCTTACTAAGGTCTGTGAGAGTTTGGGCTCTAAAAATACATACATACATATTTGACAGTCAGATAGACGCTATATTGAAAAAGGGTGACGTTAGAAGTACCTACAACCGGCGAGTGTGTATGAAAAGATGTACGAGTGTCAATGAAGCGAAATTGGTCTGTCAGGATCGGGACAAATGAGGATCCGTGATCTCTGCCTACCCATCTACAGGAAATCACGCGTGATGTGTATGTATATTTTTTGTGTATGAAAACAACATA
The DNA here is from genome assembly GCA_030578115.1 of Leucoptera coffeella. NCBI lineage: Eukaryota > Metazoa > Arthropoda > Insecta > Lepidoptera > Lyonetiidae > Leucoptera > Leucoptera coffeella. The sequence goes on along the minus strand of JAMBLF010000030.1, from coordinate 266,791 downwards.
ATAGACAAAAGGTTTACAGATTAAACAGATAATTAAGCAAAGTACCAATTTGGTCAATATTTTTAAATTGATACATACGGTTCCCTGCCTATGCCGTTGGGTGCTGTCTATCTAGCGAAACGCAGGTTTCCAGTGACCCATACCTATACTCAAGTTTATGACTGACACGCCACAATAAAAAAAGGAGTAAGCCTACACAAGTTGTGAAGCGTATGTATGTATGTCAAAAAAGACAAAGACAAACGCGTTCACGACCATTAACCCTTGCGGGGTAATCAGAGGTTCAGGTATCCATCTCCGCAATTGCGAAAGTAGTAATTCTATGGACACCTCGAACCCACGTGTTGACCAAGTCAGTACTCAATGTGGTATGCCATGTCGCCAATTACAAGCGCTACCAACTATTACCTGTTCGGGGAACAGCTATATATGTATGTATGTTTGAAATCCTTACAGCACTTTTCTTTTCACATGTAGCTTACATTTCTGCTTACGTACAAATGAAGGCTTGTTCCCGCGAAGCCTCCGTCAGCACTCAGAGCAGATCCGCCCATGGATTCGTAGTACAACGGTTCGTAGTATAGGAGTTTGCTTGCATAATGTATTTGAAAGAAAGAAAGAAAGAAAGAAAACATTTTATTCACTGCACCACAACTACACAAATTACATCAAACACACAAACAATAAACATCAAAAAATGAAAACCATTGATGCAGTGAAAAGGTGCTGCCTCAGTATACGATTCAGCTAGGCTGCATCACTGCTCCTCCGGCAGCACCCGATTCGAAAACTGTCACAAGCTGCATATAATAAAGATAATAAACGTACACATAATTATATAATTGTAATAAACATCGCAATAATTACTTACATACATAACTTTTATATAATAGATTTATAAATAAATATACAAACAAATATATAAATAAACATACGCATGTAAATATATTTACACATACATATATAAATTAATTCATGAACATATTTAAAGACACACATATACATAACACTACAACACATACATCCATATAATATATACAATATAAACTCAATACCTATATATCCAGTACATCACAATTATCACTCAACCACACATTAATAAGTATATTTCATATACAGACATATTAAAACAAACACATTTATATATTTATAAATATCTGGTATTTGCACCGACAAGGTTAGACATAGGTAGGATTTAGGGTAAGGATTTCTGTTGCTCCAGCAGATAAGCCTTAAACCTACGGCAGAAGACTGTCCTAGAAGCAACGTCACGGATAGGTGGCGGTATATCATTCCAGCACTTGGACGCAGCGAACTTGAAACATCCCCGAAACGCTGCCGAATGGTGCACTGGCAAAGTAGCCCTAACCTTAAAGTGACGGGGGTTCGTTGACCACTTGAGTTTTTGGTACAAGTAAGAAGGGCTCTCCGACCGAATGACACCAAACAACAACGCCGCGAAGTGCAGCCGCCTCCGCGACTGCATGTTCAACAAGTTCGCATCGTTCAAGTACGGAGTGATGCGGGATCGGCGAGGTATATGAAAGCAAAAACGGGCGCACGCGTTTTGAACCCGTTGTATCAGTTTCCTAGTTCGACCAAGTATACAGCTACCATAAACAACATCACAGTAGTTAAGCCTCGACAATATCAACGTTTCACTCAGACAGACACGCAAGTCGACACTGAGATATTCGCGGATATTGTAAAGCACCTTTAAACGGTAGAAGCAGTTCCCAACCATACTGAGGACGTGCTTCTCAAAACGAAGCTCACCATCCATCAGTAAGCCCAGGTTCCTAACCTCCTCCACCGCTTCTATGACGTTGTCCCCGACAACTATACCATTGGTGGAAAGGACATCCATCGTACTTCGAATTTGCGACCGACTTCCAAGAACTAAAACCTTAGACTTGGAAGGGTTCAGCGTAAGACCACTCCTATCAGACCAACGCGCAATTCGTTCGAGCTCAGAATTGATGCTCCGTATGCATTCCGGCATTCCCGAAGGCTTGGCGGACGCATACAGCTGCAAATCATCAGCGTAGAGATGATATCGACTGCTTTCGATACTGCTAACGACATCCGCGCTGTACAGTATAAAAAGCAGAGGACCTAAGATAGAACCCTGTGGAACTCCCCTCGTCAACACACGAGGGGAAGACCACCGAGTTCCACCGTCCATCCCCCGCAGCCCAACGACTTGCGTTCGATGAGATAGATAACTGTCGAACCACTTCACAGCACCGGTAGAAAATCCATAATACGACATCTTGGATAATAGCAAGGGTATGCTCAGACTATCGAAAGCTCTAGAAAAATCGAGTAATACCATTAGGGTGCTCATGCCATCGCCCTGGGCCTGCAGAACGTCATCGACCACATTCGCCAAGGCGGTCGCAGTAGAGCGGCCCTTCCGGAAGCCCGATTGATACTCGGGCAAAATACCGTTTTCTTCTAGATATTTCGTAAGCTGATCACTCACAACCCTCTCCACTATCTTTGACACACATGGAAGGATACTTATGGGACGGAGGTGGGAGATATCAGTCGGGTTAGGTATTTTCGGCAACGGCAGGACCCTGGCAGCTTTCCAACTGGTCGGAAAGATACCAGTGCTGAGGCTCCTGTTCACAATCGCTGTCAATACGTCAATAGTCACTGGTAATGTCAATAATAGCATGTCAATGTCAATGTCGTCAACACCCTTGGCCCTCGTCTTGATCGCCGAAACAATCTTTGTCACCGCTGCAGCCGAAACCGGCTTCAACGAGAAAGACGAAGAACCAAACCGGTGAAATTCATAATATGTCAAGTCACTAATAGTCACGTCTGCTTTTCCAGGTATGTCCAGGAAATGCCTGTTTATAGAGTCAGGATCGTCAAAAAATTGTGGCAAGTCAGTTTGGTTATTGTCAGTAAGAATTAAATTTTTTAAGTGTTTCCACAATGTCTTTGAATTAGTCCTTAATTATTTGGTTACATTTACGGGTAGTCCGCGATTTTGTAGTATAAGGGTGTAAGGAATGTGAATAGTCAGTCGGGAATGTTGTAGGAGGTGACTAAGGGATAAAATCTATATAATATGACCATAACATCTTCTTTACATAATGCCAATAGTTTAATTATATTTTGTTTAATTCATTAGAGTGTTTAAACGTAATTGTAGACAATTTTCTATTAAAGAGATGTTTTTTAGACGTTGAAGTGATATTAATTATCCTTATTGAATAATAAATATTTCATTTCATTTCAATACCTAAATTACTTATTAAACAATGAAGACTTGAACCTCTGCCTACCCTACAAGAATCATCATTAAGTTCACGTACTATTAAGTCCCGAACGCACTTGAACTATTTTTAGAATCACGTTTGTCGGGTAGTTGGAAAAATGAGAAAACAACCTATTTAATTATAAACTCTTTGGTTCCCTTTGAGCGCATGTTTAATTAAAATTTTCTACCAACTGTAGGAAATAGGTTTTAATTTCTACTCTTTCTTTGCTTTATACAGTCCCTAGTTCGATTCCTGAGCATGGTATAATATATGTATATCACTACATAGTATTAAACAAAGTCGCTTTCTCTGTCCCTATGTCCCTTTGTATGCTTAAATCTTTGAAACTACGCAACGGATTTTGCTGCGGTTTTTTTTAATTGATATAGTGATCCAAGAGGAGCGGGTCGCTACTGTGTATATATAAAGACATTCATACATACACATCACACCCGATTCCCTATAAAGGAGTAGGCTGAGATCACGGATCCCTTGACTAAGGGAATATGAAATCTATTAGGTGATTATAATAGGCTAGCACACAGTTTGCAATATTCTATATGGCATCAAAACCCCAATATACATGCTAATAAGCGACCAAGAAGATGTTTCCAAGGTTCTGTCCACCCCGAAAGCAATTTAAGGATGTGGATGGATATACTATAAAACTATTGTAAAAAACATATTAATCATACATACATACACATCAAGCCTGATTCCCTGTAGAGGGGTAGGCAGAGATCACGGATCCCCATTTGTCATACAGTATTATACGAGCATAATAATAGTCACATATTAATCATCAATGCTGAATCTTATATGGTATAGTAAGATACCCCTACACACTTCTATGCATATAAAAAGAAATGCTATAAAACACCTTTATTACAATGTATCAGAAAAAGAAACTCAACAATTGAACATTCTAATAACTTTCCAAACTAACAAAGCCAATTTAGATTTTCCAATCACAGCCACTAATTAAATAAAGGCTGATCAGCAAACGTTATTAACAGATGGCACCGCTCGTCCGTTGAACACGCAATTTGCGATGAAAATAGCGAATTACATAAACAGTAGGAATGTGTAATCGGATTGGTGATTCTATTCGCGTTAGTGTTGGGAAATGAAGTTTTGATTATTCGATGATTGTAATCATAAATGTAGATAACTCTGAATTTTAGAATATATTCATTAATGTTATGATTATTCTGTATTAATTATACATAAGTGACTGTAGTCTGGTGGGTAACACCTTTGACTTCTTATTAGAGGTCCTATGATCGAATCCCGGCTTTGGCATGTACCAATAAAATAATTAAAAAATATGTTCTATATTTACGTATATAATTTATAGTCTCTAACGATGCGGGAAAACATCGTGAGGAAACCTGCCTATCCCTCAGGCGTTATTCGGCGATACGTTTCACTACCTTTCACGTTGGGTGCTGTCTATCTAGTGAAACGCGGGCTTCGAGTGTCTCATACCTAACATGACTTCAAAATTTCGAATATGGACACTCAAGCCTTTGACTACTCCGCCACAATAAAAAAGGGAGTGTGTATACAAATCGTGAAGCGTATGTATGTATCTTTGTATATAACGCGAATTATCAAGTGACCCTTGCTTACTCTATCCAGTGGCTATAAAGCAGCTGATTACACAATCTGAGTCCCAAACAAACTTTATCACATCCACCCATCAAGTTCAATTAAAAGAACACAGCCATGAAATGAGTAGAACCTCGTGATAGAACCTTATTCTAAGGGAAAGTACACCTTATTTCTAATGTTATAGAGTCTATTTTGCCTCGCACAATTCCCAGTGAAGGGTAAACCACAAATCGCTTTCCCGCAATGCAATAATGTAACAATCTGCGACGGGTAGCGAATGGTAAAGGGATGGGTGTAGGTTTATCGATATCGATTGTTTGGGTAGAGAAATGTGTGATGAACTGGGTTGTAATTTTAATGGCTTTATCATAATTTTAGTGTAACTGAGTAAAAATATTGTATACTGTGTTAAATTTGACGAGTATGAGTATGTAACGTAATATAATGATCAAAATTAAATAATAACTAAATTAATATTTTTATTTATTTTGTAAATAAATCTGCGAACTTAAATTTTCGAGAATACTTTTGCTTTGGATATGAACAATAAAGAGATATATTAATATAGAGATACGTTCAGTTCCTCATTTTTTTTTTATAAAAACAAAAACATAGAGTCAAAAATTTCAAAGAACCTTTTCAACGGCTAAGACAGGGGAATAAATTCCAAAGGATCTTCCGTAAAGTTTTTCAAGATTTCAAAGACACGAAACCCTCTACATTCTCTTAGCTATCTTATAGCTTATGACATTCATTTTAAGGTTAAGCTTCACTGTTCTCTATTTAAACGAACACCAAAAAAAATTTTAATTTACTCCTTCAGCATCTTAACTCGATATTTCCTATGTTATACTATTTTCACTTTTATGATTACACACGGTATCATTCAATACCATTTGATACACCTATTAATAGATATAATATTAATAATATCTTGTCAATATTTTAGATTTTTTAGTGATAATTTTTTTTGTGATTTTATGATCCTTATATTGAGTAAATTTCATTTCATTTTGGTGTTCTAGTAATATTTTTATTGATATTCAACTATTTTTTTCCTTTAAAACCTAACTCTCAATTATTATCGATTTCATCGCTTAGTAAAGAATAGAATAGAAAAGCATTTATTTACAAATACATACACATGGATAGCTTACAAGACAATACTTCAGACAGAATATATGTCCGCTCTCACAGTATATAATAATAATAATATTTGGACATTATTACACTAATTGAACTAGCCCCTTGGTAAGTACATTTAAGACTTGTGTTAAGGGTACTAGTCAACGTATATTTAAGAAATATATACATATTATACATAGATAAATACATATATAGCATATATAATCAACAACCTGACTGGAAAGCAGTAGAAAAGCGTAGTTCTTAACTCTGCCACCACCGGGAATATAGCTCAGGCTCCAAGCTTGCTTAAATATCGACTCTCTACCTACTTTATCGACTATCGATTCCTTCCCATCCCTAGCATCAGCCATCAGGTAGCTCGACCCCAATCTGTCGCAGTGTATTGAAGCACGTATACTTCAGATGAACATGGTATTCAGATGCAGATGCTGGCTACAGACAATGGCTGGTATATACTGGTATAAGTATGTACATACTCACTCACATAATTATAATATTTAGGATACTATTACGCCAATTGCACTAGCCCGTTGGGAAGGTCATTTAAGACTAGTGTTAAGGGTACTTGCCAATGTAAACTCAAGAAATATACTTATTATATATAGTATAAATAATGAACAACCAGACTGGATAGCGGAATAAAATAGTAGTTCTAAACTCTCGGGAATCTAACCCGGGACCTCACGATTAGCGTTCAGGTGGTTAACCAATCGCGCCACGGAGGTCCTCAAAGATATATATAACACACATAGACGACATATTGAAAAAGTCTGACGTTAGAAACTAAATCGCCGTCTTTGAAACGGTGTATGGATGTCAATGAAACGAAAGTGATTTGTCAGGATTACGACGAATGGGGATCCGTGATCTATGCCCACCAGTGTATGTATAGGGAAATAGGCGTGATGTCCATGTATATGTATCGTTCTTAATACGCATGGGTGGGAGAACTACATTTAAGTACAAGTATCTATAAATGTGTGGGTGAAAAAATAGTATAATAATAATTGGACATTATTACACCAATTGAACTAGCCCCTTGGTAAGTTCATTTAAGATTTGTGTGAAGGGTACTAGTCAACGTATACTTGAGAAATATATACATAGATAAATACATATATAACATATATAATTAACGACCATACGAGAAAGCAGAAGAAAACAGTAGTTCATAACTCCGCGTCCACCTGGAATCTTTAGGTCCTCACGGTACGCGTTTAGGTGGTTAACCAATCGCGCCACGAAGGTCGTCAAATATATTAATATATTAAAAAACATAGACGACATATTAAAAAAGTCTGACGTTAGAAAACCCAATTGCCGTCTATGAAACGGTGTATGGATGTCAATGATACGAAAGTGAAGTGAATGGGGATCCGTGATCTCTGCCGACCTCTGTACAGAGAAAATAGGCGTGATGTCTATGTATCTGCCTTGAAATGTATGGGTGGGAGGAAGACATATTTATATCCTGGTACGTAAAATTAGTTATAAATGTGTGGTTGAAAGAATGATATGATATATTAATTAGTTTATGAATTTACCAATGAATAATACCATGATGATTAAATGATGACATTTTACATACATATATTCACGCCTCTACGTCCCTAACAGGATAGGCAAAGAATATCGATCGCCACCTGGAACGATCCTAACAAATCTCCCTTGCTTCACTCACACCCATTAACCTTCTCATACATGCTCTTCTGTTCTTCACTACATACACCCGCCTTGAGAATAATGTTACCAATTTGATCTGTATATGTTTTACGTAGCCTACCCCGTCCAACTCTACCTTTCTACTTTGGCCTTATATTTAGCTGATATATCGAATACCTATATTTTCTGTGTAATGTAAAGATCACCTGTTACTTTCTCATACATGCTCCTCTGTTCTTCACACTGGGTAAGACTCAAGTTCTACGCGGCCTACTCCGTCCAACTCTACCTTCCACTTTGCCTCTATAAATTCCTTTGGATTAAGATCTAATTTAAAAAAAAATTTTCGTCGATACATGCTCCGAGCTTAAAACCCTGTACCCACTGATAAAGACAAGGCCCCAACGACTGTATTTCACTGATATATAGGTACTTAAGATATTTTGTTACCTATAGAGGTAAAAAACTGCTGAAAAACAAAAAAGAACTGATTTAGATTTTCTAACAATGGCCAGTAGATATCAGAAAGAAAAGACAAATGTATTTTATAGATTTAATCTTGGTTGAATCTGTGACATTGTTATTTGTGGACGCTCTCTGTTATTCCCGTTAAGCTGAGACCTAAAATAATGCTAACTAGCTGCCATTCTTCCCGAAGAAAGCGTTTACTTAAGGGATTGTGGGTGATAATAGTTTTAAGAGATTCGCGATTTACATTCATGATTAATAACTAACAGGACTTAGTTTTTATATAATAAAGTTACCTTTATTAACCCGACGTATCGGCTACGTTGCAGGCTGCAGCAGCCATGGTCACGGGTAGTCTGCATGAATTGTGGGTAAATGGTATCTATTGGGTGATGGACTAACTAATTGTCACCAATACAGTGCTCCATATGACATAATAACCCCAATATTCATGCTAATAAGTGACCAAGAAGATTTCCTATTTCCAAGGTTCTGTCCATTCCGAAAAGGTTAATTTATATATGTATATGCATAATTTAGTGTATATAGTTGCATTTTGATTGTGTTCAGAGTGCCTTAATCACTTTTTACTTAAAACCGAGAAGGAAGAATGCTTAATTTACATCAATTTTCTTCAAAATATTTTGCTTAATTTTAATAGCGTAAAATACATACTCTTATATACACACATCACGCCTGATTCCCTGTAGAGGGGTAGGTAGAGAACACGGATCCTCACCTGTCCCGATCCTGACAAATCGCTTTCGCTTCATTGACACTCATAAACCTCCTCATTCACACTCTGCAATTACAGGTCCTCCTAACGTCATCCTTGAATCAATATGGCGTTTATCTGACTGTCATTTTCTTATTGGGCCGTCCATTAACTTAATTCCATATAACCTCAATACATTCAGTCTACTTAGTTACCTAATATTATTGAGTCACGTTTTGCACAGAGATTCTTTTCAAACCCCTAAAGCAATAAACTCAATAGCTACCAGAGGGACAAATAAATTTCCTTGTAATATTCTTCCTCACTGGTTTATGAGAATACAAACTTGCATTCGTAATCCGAACTATAATGCTATAAAACTATTAAAATAATTTCCAAAGGTAAGTATTAAAACGAGAATCAAACTACGCTACACGACCTTAGTAAACACAGTTGCTTTTTTAATGTGCCGGGGAATTAGAGGTTTTAGTAAAATTTTGAAGGTATGTTAGGTATTAGCCGCTCAAACAAAGCCTACGTTACATTATATAGACAGCAAGCACCCAACGTGATAGGTACACCAAAATAACAGTTTCAACCCAAACTTAACCCTTTGTTTTTGTAATTAGCTTTATTTTTGTTGTAAATTTCGAGTATTTTTGATTAACATTATATTAATTTCTATTTAGGAAAACTATGGTCCATAAGAAGGCAGCTGATTACATAGGATTTGAGTCCCAGTATAGAACAATAATTTAGGATTTTACTTTGTAATAAGCGAACATTCATTTATTTATATATTTAATGCAAAACTACAACAATTTGTATTTTATAATAATGTTTAACCAGTCAATGGTAAAATTACCTACATTACAATGTATTGTTTATTTATTACACAATATCACAATAATAAATAACTATTCAGTTTCATTTTGTATACATTTTACACGATTTTTAACATTTTGATAAGATTCATACAAAACTGGAATGTTACGTAAATGAGTGATAAAAGTCTAGATACACATACAAACACCTAAAACCTAATGTTAGAGTCTATTTTTAAAATACCTATCTCCGCGCTTCCCGCTTAATGCGCGCGCAACATCAAGCGTCCAATTATCCCAAATTAAAATAAACTAGAGGCAATTGTATTTTATCCTTTAGACATCATAGTAATTATTACTGAGGATAATTTAATTGCGAAACTGAAGCTGTACGAAGATCTTGTGTAAAAGTGAAAATAACCAAACAATTCACAATATCGATTGATTCACGTCAGACAACCGGTGAACTATTTCTGTGCTGTTACCATACAACAACATTGTGCTAAATAGTGTTTTCTGAAGATTTTCTGCTAAAATGACGTGGGGATTCGTAACCTGCGGGCCTAACGAGGCGTTGGTTATCTCAGGATGTTGTTACAACAAGCCTTTACTCGTTCCTGGTGGCAGAGCCTTCGTTTGGCCTATAGGGCAGCAAGTCCAACGAATTTCCCTCAACACCATGACTCTACAAGTCGATTCGCCCACTGTATACACCATTCAAGGCGTTCCCATCTCTGTAACAGGGATAGCTCAAGTCAAAATTCAAGGACAAAATAGAGAGATGCTATTGTCAGCTTGTGAACAGTTTCTGGGTAAAAGTGAGGCGGAGATCCAGCACATCGCTCTGGTTACACTCGAGGGTCACCAGAGAGCCATCATGGGGTCTATGACTGTGGAAGAGATCTATAAAGATCGTAAGAAGTTCTCCAAACAAGTTTTTGCGGTAGCGTCAAGTGACTTGATCAATATGGGCATTACTGTTGTGTCTTACACCCTGAAAGATGTTAGGGATGATGAAGGGTATCTCAAAGCGCTGGGGTTGGCACGTACAGCTGAAGTGAAGAAGGATGCCCGTATAGGAGAGGCAGAGGCACGTGCCGAAGCAAGCATTAAGAAAGCAATAGCTGAGGAACAAACAATGGCAGCTAAGTTCTTAAACGACACCGAAGTAGCGAAAGCTCAACGAGATTACGAACTAAAGAAAGCCGCCTACGACGTCGAGATCCAAACAAAGAAAGCCGAAGCGGAAATGGCTTACGAACTGCAAGCGGCTAAAACGAAACAGCAGATCAAGGAGGAAGAAATGCAAATTGCTGTTATTGAGCGCACACAACTGATTAACGTACAGAAATGGGAAGTACAACGCAAAGCTAAGGAGTTAGAAGCCACTATACGTAGTGAAGCGGAGGCAGAGAAGTACCGTTTGGAGAAACTTGCTGACGCTCAACGGCAGAAGGCTATTCTCGAAGCGGAAGCTGAGGCGGAGGCTATCGAAATGAAAGGACAGGCTGAAGCCATTGCGATTCGAGCTAAAGCGCTAGCCGAGGCCGAACAGATGCAAAAGAAAGCTGAAGCCCTAAAAGAATACAACTCAGCTGCAATGGTGAAAATGATCTTGGAAGCTCTGCCGAAAGTGGCTACCGAAGTAGCAACCCCCTTAGCTCAGGCAAACAAAGTGACTATGGTATCCTGCGGTTCTGGAGACGTCGGTGCAGCGAAACTTACAGGCGAAGTGCTGAGTATTGTGACGAGTATGTCGCATATGCTGCGAGACGTTACTGGCGTTGATATTACGAAGCAAACCACTAATGTCAGGGCTTAAACGGTTGGTGAACGTTTTTAATACTCCACTAAATACTAGCAAGGTTTAAGTTAGCTTTTAATATGTTATGGTCTTATTCTTTACCTCTAAAGAAACTTTAGCTTTTATAACTTATTAATTGCTACTAAAGATATTTTGTTAACCATGCTAAGATTCAGGCTATAGTCCATGTTACTTTACAAGTGATGTAATTATTCTATTGTGTAAATGAAGAAATTGATCTATTAAAAAACTGAGTTTTCAACAATTTAGTTTGATTGTTTGTATGAAAATTACAATCAATTTATTTAAAAGGTATGAAACAAACAGTTTTAGATTATAATAAGACCATAGAATGTTAAAATGCTAATCAAAAGATTCTCATACCATTATTGACCCCAAAAATGTGCTAAGAACATTCCCGGTAAGGTCTATATGTAAGCTTTTATTGAATTAAGTGTTCAATGTCTATTTTATGTACATTTGGGTGTAAAATAAAGACGCTATTATATTAAAAGTGTTCTAAGAAAAAAGTATGAAGAATATCTAATTCTATAAAGGATATTTGTCTTTTGGGTGATGGGCTAGTAGTCTATTCCATTTATTTTAAGTTATAGCATTTAAAGTACAAATTAAAAATTCAAATTTATATAAGAGTGTCTTTATTTTATCTCACAAAAGTACTTTCTATGTGTATGTTATTCTGATGAAATTCACACAAATGTAAACGCACTCAGTATACAATATGTGTGTGTCTAAATAGCTATAATTTATATTATTATAATATGTGTACTTATAACACCTAAATGTTATTCTTCCAATATTGGAAAATGAGGATTTCAGCAAGAAGTTTTTACTGAAATCCTAAAAAAAAGTTCAAGAAAAAATTTATTTTAGGTTAAGCTACTAAAAAACTATTTTTATAAATGTATATCCAATTAAATGTAAGAAATTATAACTAGCATGTATGACACTAAAATATATTAATCTCTTAATTTTGTTATTTCGCAATGAAACTCGATCATTAACCCTTCTGGGGTAGTCAGAGGTTTATATCACCCTCTCTGTAATTGTAGAGGTGTTAATTCTATGGCTTTCTCAAACCCATGTGTTGACCAGATAGTCAGTACTCAATGTGACTGGTAGTAAGCCATGTCGCCATTTACAAACACTAACTATTACCTGTTCCGAAGAATAGGTAGGTTTCCTCACAGTCTTATGTTGTAGTTTAATTATTTATGTAGTTATTAATATATTACTCAAAAAAATAGCACAGTTATTAATAAAGGAAACTTAATATCTGTTGAAATGCAGACTTCAATTGAGTCATACCTAACATGCCTTTGAAATTTTGGAGAAGGGAACTCAAGCCTCTGACTACCCTAGCAGAATAAAAAAGAGAGTGTGTATACATAGTGTTTGTATGTATGAAACACATAGATTTATTTTAAATCTAGTTTTCCATACTTTTTCTCAAGAAAAAGATGTATAAAGCTAATGAAATTTTAAGAATAGTTATATTTTATTTATAATTTCTTGATACCATAGTATAAACTAACAGTAGATGTAATTTTTGATAGGGATTTAAATCAAATTTCAATCTTTTCATATGTATGTAACTATTAAAGTTCTGCTGGTAAATTACTAGTTTAAACCATGGACCTATGAACAAACATAAGTGAAGACAAAATGATTAGATAATTTCTAAAAGGTCATATGTTAATATTAAATACAATGTGACTTGTGCCCTTTTGGTAAATATCCATTCAAATGTAACCAATAGGATGTTGGATTTACAACAGCAAAGATAGACAAAATGTAAGATATAAATAAAGAAAACTTGTAATTAACCATTTTATTAGTACTGACAAAACCATCATAACTAATATATAACTAATTAATTCAATATATTGTATGTAATTCAATTCAATGCAATGTAATTTAATGTAAAATGTATAGTTATTCTCAATAAAGGATTAATATACCAAAATTATTAACTAAATAAGTATAATTTGACCAAGGTTTAATATCTCTAACGATCTTTCTGTCCCTACCTTATCAAGTATTGAATTTGTGAATTAAAGCAATTCTAGATACCTAAAAAACTCAAGGACTAGTCTTTTATGACTCAGTCAACCAAAACGAATGTAATTTAAATACTACTTGGGTATTATTGGTACCTACTATTGAAATCCAGTGAATGAGAGAAGAACATAAAAAGAGTATTGAATTTTAACATTGTTAGAAAGATTAACAATATGGAAAAATAATTGGAGGTATAATATCTCCTATGTTACTTTTTAGCGTGAATATTAGGGTTGCAAAGTCGTAACTCTAAAATATTTGAGGAATTAAGTCAGAAATATGAAAATGTATCAATAATAATTTTGTTGTGTTACTTGTTATGTTTTACATGAATTTAGTTACCAACACTGCTATTCATGTTATTTCAAGCTAAATAACATGTTATTATGCAGTATTTTTTGCTCTTTTCCAATAACTAAGCACTACATTATAATATTTTGTCACTTATTGTAATCTTGTGTGTCAATATATTAGGAGAGAGGTTTACAATGTCTTATCTGAATGCATGTTTAGTTAGTTATTATCTTTTCTGTGTCGTATAGATATTATATTTTTACGTTACATACATATATTCACGCCTTAACAACCCAAATGGGGTAGGCACAAACTATTATTCGCCAATTGGAACGATCCTGACAAATCGTTATTGGGTTTTACGCAGTGTAAAGAATAGAATAGCATGTATGAGAAAGTAATGTGTGATTTTAACATTACACAGACAAAAAAACAGGTATTTTGTATATCTGATAAATGTAAAGTCAAAGTGTCAGGTAGAGTTGGACGGGGTAGGCCGCGTAGAACTTATACAGATGAAATTGGAGATATTCTTCTCAAGGTGGTAGTATGTATTGTGAATAACAGAAGAACATGTATGAGAAGGTCAATAGGTGTGTGAGTGAAGCAAGAGAGATTTGTCACCCGTTCCAGGTGGTGATGTATAGTCTACCTATCCTGTTGGGGACGTAGAGGCGTGAATATATGTATGAATAAATGTATGTTTGTCCAGCACCTATATTTAAGTAAACAAAATGTGTTTTGATGTAATAGTGTGAAATTTACTAAATATTGTAAGCAAGCACAAAGATTACCAAAGATATTCTTTATAATATTATTATGTGCCATGTATGTAATTGTTTTATATTTTATTTTATTATATTAAGAAACAAACGGTCAATATTTTATAATAATACATTCTAAGAACTTGGGGTAAGCTGTATAATTGATCAATACTTTTAATTGTAATATTTCTTATTTTTTTGTCCCCAATAACAGTTTTAATGTATTATAAAAGAATTAAGTAATTATTAATGAATTTTTTTTATACTTTTACTATTTTAAATGACTTTCTTATGCATTTTTTTTAATAGTTTGTAAGAGTATGTTTATTGTATATCAATAAATGTGTGAATATTCTAATTTGTCTTTTATTTAATTTATAGTAACTTAAACGCTGTTACATACATATATTCACGCCTCTACGTCCCCAACCGGATAAGTAAAGACTATCGATGGTCACCTGGAACGATCCTGACAAATCTCCCTTGCTTCACTCACATTAACCTTCTCAAATATGCTCTTTTGTTGAGAAGATTGCCTGTAATTAGATCTTTATATAAGTTTTTCGCGGGCTACCCCGTTCAACTCTATCTTCCACTTTGGCTGTAACTAACTTTTCTTTTTCTATGTTATAGGTTAAGGCTTAACAAACTGTCACCAATATAACCATTTCACTCATAAGTAGTTACCTAGATATACTAACTAACTGTGACTGACGAGATATGGTATATAAGATTAAAGCACATGAGCATAGACTAGGAACTATCTACGCACATACAAATTCACGTCCATTAATCCCTTTTGGGGTGGCCAGAACTTAGGAGACACTATACGACTAATAATATCTCCTAGGTCATTTATCATGAATATTGGGGTTGCGATTACTTATGGACCATTGGTGACAGGTTGCTAGCCCAACAGCTAATAGATAGACATAATAGGAAGAACGGCAGCTAGTTAACCTACCAAATCCCGAACCAGCACCAGTCATCCCACATATACTTATATATTCACGTCCTTTATTCTTTTCGAGGTGGACTGAACCTCGGAGAAATAATATATCCTAGGTCACATTTTACCATAGATATTGTTCTTATAAATGTCTCACAGAACAATATCACCTCTTACAACATGGGAGAACGGCAGCTAGTTAGCATTCTTTTACGTCCCAGACTAGCACGGGAATACCTATATATGAACGTAGCACACAAGCTATTATAATTAAGTACCGCATGTGTATTTGAGTTAATCAACTTATTTAGAGTTAAACTTGGGGTTAACTTAACTCTGCTTAGAGGGAAACCAAACATAAGCTTATAGCGAGTTGATATTATAGTCAAGATCTGTATTGTGGGCCGGCCCAATAGGATATAACAGTCAGATAGACGCCATATTGAAAAAGGGTGACGTTAGAAATACCTATAACAGCCGAGTGTGTATAAGTGTCAATGAAGCGAACGTGGTTTGTCAGGATCGGCACAGATGGGGATCCATGATCTTTGCCTACCCCTCTATTCTGAATCGGGCGTGATTTGAAGGTATGTATCTTTATTACTTTTACTGTTGGATAAAATCTTTACTAGCCCGTTGTTAAGTAGGTAATAGCCAGTGCCTATATACGGCGATACGGTTCACTAAATATCACGTTGGATGTATCGGTAGAATTTCAATGCTAATAGACAACCAGTGTCAGGCAAATGTTTTGACTTTCAATGAACTTTGACTATATCTATCTAGTGAAACGCGGGCTTCGAGTGGCCCGTACCGAATATGCCTTCGAAATTTCGGCAGTGGGCACTTCAAGCCTGTGACTACCCTGCCACAATAAAAAAAAGTGTGTATACGCACCTTCGCTTCGCTGATGACATTGTCTTGATGGCGGAGTCGCTGCAGGATCTGCAGGAAATGCTGCACAGTTTGAACGCTGCCTCACGGTCAGTCGGTCTCCAGATGAACTTGGACAAGACTAAGGTCATGTTCAATGAACTTGTGGTTCCGGAGCCGATTGCGATCAATGGAGGGGCGCTCGAAACTGTCCAGGAATATGTCTACCTGGGCCAAGTATTGCAGTTGGGCAGAGACAGTTTCGAGCGGGAGATTTCCAGAAGAGTGCAGCTGGGCTGGGCAGCATTTGGGAAGTTGCGTCACATCTTCTCGTCGCCACTACCGCAGTGCCTGAAAACCAGGGTTTATAACCAGTGTGTCTTACCCGTAATGACATACGGATCCGAGACGTGGAACATGACAGTCGGGCTAGCCCACCGACTACATGTCGCTCAGCGAGCAATGGAGCGTTCAATGCTGGGTATCTCGTTAAGGGACAGAGTCCGGAACGAGATTATCCGGCAAAGAACCAAGGTGATAGACATAGTCTATCGCTGTTGTAAGCTGAAGTGGCAGTGGGCAGGCCACGTCTGTCGTAGAACTGACGACCGCTGGAGTAAAACGGTTCTTGAGTGGAGGCCACGTCTCGGCAAACGTAGTGTAGGACGCCCCCCTGCCAGGTGGACCGATGACCTCAAGAAGGTTGCTGGTAGTGGCTGGATGAGGGCCACGAAAGATCGTCTTTTGTGGCGTACCCTTGGGGAGGCCTACGTCCAGCAGTGGACTAATACAGGCTGATTGATTGATACACAAGTCGCGAAGCCTATATTTATGATTTACATAATACCACCTTATCCTTGTAAAAAGACGCTATGTAAAATATTTTTTTTTAAAATCGCTAAAAGCCCATGTTCGTTTTAATTTTGAAAATGGCACCTGAATTTCGGAATAATTCCCCACACGAAATTCCGTCTTAAAGAGTAATTAGCCGTTGTGGTAAACCTCTTTGTAATTACTAAGACATTAGGTGCTTAGCAGTTAAAGCGAGAAGAAGGGCAGCTTGTTGGATTAAAGTTGAACAGTTCTACTAAGCGGTTTAACAACTGTTAATTTAGACGGTGCTAAAATTTGTTACTCATATACATGTACAGTCAGCGCTAAAAGTGCAGTCCAAGTAACTTTTTATAAGGTTTACGTTTATAAGAGCAAAAGACAATATTGTACATTTTTAAGTACGCGAACGAATAGTGGCCATGACAATGCATAGTGACGCCAGTTTTAAAATGTAAAATATTGTCTTTTGTTCTAATAAACTTAAACCTTATAAAAAGTTCTGCACAAAAGGACTGCACTTTCAGCGATGACTGTACTTACTCTTATATATGTGATTTTGTTTCATTTACGTACATAATTTACAGTCGCTAACTGTGAGGGAAAACATCTTGAGGAAACCTGCCTATCCCTCGGGATAGGTACTTGCCAATTTCTATATACGGCGATACGGTACACTACCTATCACGCTGGGTGCTGTCCATCTAGTGAAAAGCGGGCTTCGAATGACTCATACCTAATATACCTTCGAAATTTCGGAGATGGGCATTCAAGCCTCTGACTACCCCGCCATAATAAAAAGGGAGTGTGTATACACAAGTTGTGAAGCGTATGTATGTCATATACACATATACATTCACGTCCTTTAATTCCTTTCAGGATGGAACCTTAGAGATATGAAAATATCTCCTTGGTCACTTATTAGTATGAATATACTTAAAAATACATTAACGAAATGCGTCGAATAATACGGTCAGAGGAAACATCGTGAGGACACCTACCTGTTCCCGAACAGGTAATAGTCAGTGCTTGTAAATGGCGACATGGCTTACCACCTGCCACATTGAGTACTGACTATCTGGTCAACACGTGAGTTCGAGGTGATCATAGAATTACTACCTTCGTAATTGCGGAGATGGAAACCTCAACCTCTGACTACCCCGCAAGGGTAAATAAAGGGCCTTGCACACAGCAAAACTGACATCACCTGTGACCTAGATGATAGATGCTGTCTATCCAGTTCAGTAATCTATGCGAACACAGTGTTATTATGCCCAATAAGACATAAGACGGTTAGATAGACACGATATTGCAAAAGGGTGACGTTAGGAGTACCTATAACCGCCGAGTGAGTATGAGAAGATGTATGAGTGTCAATGAAGCGAAAGTGGTCTGTCAGGATCGGGACAAATGGGGATCCGTGATCTTTGACTACAGGGAATCTGGCGTGAGGTGTATGTGTGTATGTTATTACCACTAACCTAAACAAAAGTACATTAAGGCTAACTTTCCATATCTTTTGTCCTGCCATACTGCACTTTTTCGTCTATTCTCACCGAGCTGAACTAGTACAAAAATGATAAACTTTTTTATCTTTCCGTTTTAACTCTGGAAAGTTGGCCTTTCATTCTTTTTGTTGTAAAATCTCGGAATGGGTGCGGGTAAGAGAGGTTTAGTATTTTAGTGAGGTTCTGTCGTTTATTACATACATAGACTTTCTACCTCCGTGGCGTTAATGTTAACCACTTGAACGCTAATCGTGAAGTCACAGGTTATATTATATTATATTACCTGATACTTAATTACATACATACCCTTCACGACTTGTGTATACAAACTTTTTTAATGGTAATCAAAGGCTTGAGTGCCCATCTCCGAAATTTCGAAGGCATGTTAGGTATGGGCCACTAAAAGCCCGCGTTTCACTAGATATACATCATCCAACGTGATAGGTAGTGAACTGTATCGCCGTATACAGGCACTGGCTATTATACTTATTTCATAACATCTAAATTCATAATAGTAAAAGTATCTTTCTTGCTTTTTTGATATTTATGTGAATATTACGCATTAGGGCTAACCATTAGGGTAAAATATCTAGAAGTCGGCTCCTACGACTTGCCGAGAAGAACGGCAGCTAGTTAGCATGCTTTTAGCGTTCCAGACTAACACGAGACATAATAATTAGTAAAACTTTCATAATAATTAGACTACGTACTTACTGGATGGAAGAGTTGGACGGGACATTCTTCTCAAAGCGGGAGTACGCAGTATGAAGAATAGAAGAGCATGTATGAGAAGGCTTATGGGTGTGAGTGAAGCAAGAAAGATATGTCACCCGTTCCAGTAGGAGATCCATAGTCTATGCCTATCCCGTTGGGAAGGTAGCGTGGATATATTATACAATACATTATTATAATAAACCTAAAATGATTTTTATCTATTTCTTTCTTTCTTAGAATCTTTGTTCCCACAGCATCCAACCTCGTTAGGGACCCCTAAATCTGTCGCGAGATAAAAAGTTGCCGCTTATCATTCGGACGAAGTTTCAAATGGATTTCTTATGTTTGCACCCGAAAGTGGTTGGAGCGAAAACACATTGAAATTTCAACAATGGAGCCGTGCTTTTGGAATAATTGCTAGAAGCGACTAGGTGTTTTAGGGTGCTAAATGTTTCTTGTAATAATATGTCATATATACATACACATAACGCCATATATATGAGTGAAGTGGAAGGGCGGTTAGGTAGAGGCCGGCCTAATAACACATATAACACACGCAGTAAGATAGACGCTATATAGAAAAAGGTGACGTTAGGTGTACCTATAACCGCCGAGAGTGTATGAGAGGATGTATGAATGTCAATGAAGCGAAAGTGGTTTGTCAGGATCGGGACAAATGGGGATCCGTGATCTCTGCCTAACCCTCTACAGGGAATCAGGCGTGATGTGTATGTATGTACATAACGCCCGATTCCCTGTCGGCAGAGATCACGGATCCCTATCTTTCCCGATCCTGACAAACCACTTTCGATTCATTGACATTCATACACCTCTAACACACTCGGCGGTTATAGGTACTTCTAACGTCACCCTTTTTCAATATGGTGTCTATTTGTCTGTCATATGTAACGTACTTTATTTATTTTATATAAGTATACACGGTGAGGGAAAACATCATGAGGAAACCTGCCTATCCCTCAGGATAGGTAATAGTCAGTACCTATATACGGCGACACAGTTCACTACCTATCACGTTGGGTGCTGTCTATCTAGTGATACGAAATGTCTATGGGCTTCGAATGACGCATACCTAACATGCCTTCGAAATTTCGGAGATGGGCATTCAAGCCTCTGACTACCCCGTCATAATAAAAAGGGAGTGTATATACACAAGTCGTGAAGCGTATGTTATGTTTATGTTTTATTCAGTTTCAAAGCATTTCGTAATTTCGGGTACTTACTATGGTCGTGAAGTAAGTAATAGTAGGAATTTACGACAGAGAATTCCTTTTAAAAATGTATAGGGAACAGTTATGATGTTATATTAGTGAAACATTGGCCTATGTCGCGACGGATCATAATGTCCCTTAGTTCCTTAGGTACCTCTAAAAATGTGAGTAGTAAGCCTATTAATATGTAATATGGGCTAGCAACCTTTCACCAATATACCAAAATAAAGCAGAGGAATAAATAAAAAAGTATCCTTTCATTGAACGCTACTAATTCATAGTTTTAAGAGATTCGCGATTTATACTCATGATTAATAATTAACGGGACTTATCGCGTAAGTTTATTTATAATAAAGGTAATTTTATTATATATAAACTTACGCGATAAGTCCCGTTAATTATTAATCATGCTACTAATTCATATTTGGAACACAATTACACAAATTGAACTAGCCCCTAGGTAAGTTCAATAAAGACCTGTGTTACGGGTACCAACGTATATTTACGAAACATATACTTATTGTAAGTAGATAAATACATATATAGCAAATATAATCAACAACCAGACTGGAAAGCAGAAGAAAAGCGTAGTTGTCAACTCTGCCTCCACCGGGAATCGAACCTCACCTGGCGTTCGTGTGCTTAACCAATCGCACAAAAGGTCGTAGGAATATGTAGGTAGGTAGATTCCATCCCAAAACTAGGGACTCGGGCTATCTATCTATCAATCTGCTCGATAGATTCGGTTAGACAGTGAAAAATGTTCCCGACCAACGAAACGTGACATACATGTCCCTTCGTTGTTTTGGACACTGCTGTGATTGAAAAATACCTGCCTTTCTGCTTTTTAGGTCATATATACATTGATCTATACATCACTACATAGTATAAAACAAAGTCGCTTTCTTTGTCCCTATGTCCCTTTGTATGCTTAAATCTTTGAAACTACGCAACGGATTTTGATGCGGTTTTTGTTAATAGATAGAATGATTCAAGAGGAAGGTTTATATATATATATATAATAACATCCATTAAATAGTGGAGTAGGCTATATATTTTATACGCTTGCGAAGCCGGAGCGGGTAACTAGTATTTTATATTTCATACATACATTTTATATTTCATAGTTGCGACTATTATTTGTTGTAAATAGTTTCGAAATAGCGAAGTAATTTGTTTATAAATATTTTTGAAGGACACTATTACGACAATTGAACAAAGTATAATAGTTGTGTTTTTTGAAGAATATTTTGTAATTTGCGTCCAGTTTTATATACACTCCAGTACCCTACAGAGGACGGAGATATCATAGATCCCCATTTCTATGTAGTATAAATGTGGTATATAGATAAAAATGAAATGAAAAAAAAAATTAAAAAAAGAAAGTCTATCTCTGTAGGGAAACAGGCGTGATGTGTATGTATATAAGCGGGTATCCCAATCAAATTAAATCAAATAGTCAGTGCTTTGTAATAGTGACATATTTATTTATTATTTAGGTCGCTTTAACTACTAGTCATTAGCGACCGACATTTTTAACTACTTATAGTAACATACATATGCACTTATTACTTAACATTAATTATATTTACTTAAACTCTATGGAGGTAATTTATCTTTTTTAAGTACTCAATAATATTTAAAAATACGGTATCTAAACAGGATTTTAAATTATTTAAATTTAAAGGATTTTAAAGTATTTTATTTGATAAACGTAAACTATTTCTAATAGCACATTCTAGGAGTAAGTGTTTCACTGATAAGTCAACTCCACAATCGTACTTGTTCTTTGCAGTTTTCAAAATTAAATCGACATGTGAATAGTGTCATAGTATAACGGTCTGTTCCAGTTAGTTACATTGGAGTTACATTAATGTAACTACATTTATTTAGCCATTCAGCGCGGAAATGCTGCCAGCATCTTGGGCACTCTCCCTGTTGGCAGTGATTAGGCTCAAATATTTTATTTATAGTTTTATTATAATTTATTTAGAAATAATTTTGTAAATAGTTTATATATCGATTCTGATAATGATAGTTTTTTATGTTACTACATGGACAATTTCGATCCATGTAGTAACATTAGTTTGAAATTTTATTTTAATGGAACTGAAGGGACTTTCTTTCCAATTAGTCACATTGAAAACATCCACAAACCGCCCTACCTTCTACAAGAAAATGGTAGTTTGAGCAATTATTTGAAACTTACATACATACACATCACGCCTGATTCCCTGAAGAGGGGTAGGTAGAGATCACGGATCCCCATTTGTCCCGATTCTGACAGACCACCTTTGCTTCATTGACATTCATACATCCTCTCATACACTCTCGGCGGTTTTTATTATATTTGATCTACTAAATTAACTATGAATTATTTAATAAAAAAACGCGGAAACTTGTTATCCGTACTGCATTGTTTGTTTGATGATGCTTTAGTCTCATCCTTTCACATTGAGTACTGACTATCTGGTTAACACCTGTATTCAATGTAACTATACTTCACTCACTCTGCAATTTTGAAATAACTGAAAAAGTACTTAATAAGTATCTATAACTGACGAGTAATAAGTATAACTGTGAGCAGGTGTATGAGTGTCGATGAAGCGAAATTTTTTTGTCAGGGTCAAGACTCGATAGTCTTCCTCTGTAATAACAGGCGTAATGTATATGTACATATGTATCTATTCATCAAGTTGGCTGCTATTCACATATGAAACTAGCACAGGAATAAAAATAATAACTCTTGCCACGAGTGACTTCCTTTTTAAATAATAATACAATATTTTCCAAGTAGCTTGTTTGCGCGCGTTTCAATATGTCTTTGTAAACAGCTCGTAGCATACTCAGTTTCATTTTGCAACGGTTTTTCCTTTTCCCACACAGAACGCTATATGATGCGACGTCAAATAGAGCAACGTTGTTGCAACGTTTTTAATCACAGCTGTTTGTTTAGTTGCGTCGTTGAATTAGGTTTTCTTGTTGGCACAAGGTTTCTTGTTTGAAAAGAAAATTTATTGTAGGTTAAGGAATTATATTTTATTTATTTTAGTACGGCGTTTATTTTAGTATTATTAATTTTAGGCTTCAATGGAACTCGGGATTAATGTAAGAGACTATCAACCAGTCACCAATGTTCTATAAAGCGCCAAAACCCCAATATTCATGCTAAAAGTGACCTAGACGATATTATATCACCAAAGTTAGTCTATCCTGAAAGGGATTAAAGAACGTGAAATGTATATTTAAGTGTTGAGTAACCACCGTAAGCAGATCAATTTATTTGTCATCTGTACCCAAAGTGACATATTTCGTATCTATTATTATCTATTCCGAGAATAGGCAACCTTTTTTTCACCATATGTAGTACAGTTATATACATACCTACATACACTGCCACAATACGAAAGCACGGAAGCGTAACTGACAGTTCAGTGACATCCACCTGTCAACTGTCACCTGTCACGTAGTAAATCAAGGGTGCAAAGAGCATGCGAATCGACAAGTGAGACGTAGATTTATGACCTAGGAGATTAGGTCTTGAGATTTGGGCTAGTCTAGTATTTAGGGGTGTTACTTGCTAGTTCTAGATCTAAATTGTTAATTTATGAACACAGGTACAACTTAGATCTATGATAATAAATACGAAGCTATGTGCAAATTGATATATAATTGTTTAATTTAAGTACTAACAAATTATGTAAGGAATGAATTTGTCAAATTATACACTATCGTAATCAACTATTATGAAAGGCTATAATTTTGTTTTGCTAACCCGAGCATTAACACATGAGGGGTAAAAAGAGGTTCAGGTATCAATGTCCGCAATCGCGGATATAGTAATTCTATAGCTACCTCGAACCTGTTCGAGGAACAAAGCTGGTTTCCTCACGATGTTTTCCATCACCGTAGTATTCGACACATTTCGTAAATGCATTTATATTACGAAAATGTACATAGAAATTCATTAAACTTCATTTCTATTGCTACATGCTCATAGGCTTGAACCCTGTACCCACTGATACAAGTCAAGCCCCCAATTATTGAGCTCAACCAAATTAACATATTATGTATGTATGGAAATTTTAAATCGGAAGAAAGATGTCGCTTATTATATGTATGTAAAACAGCTACGTAGAGTACCCGCCACATAAGGTGGCAGTAGCCAAACTTGGAACTAAATTTGACGTTTCCGCCATTGCGTGTTATTTTGTATGAAAGGTAAATTTAGTATTACCAGCGTTGTGTTTTTTGCCCACTCTTTGTAATTTTTATGTTTGTTAAGGGTGATTATAATAAATTGATTTCTGGAGTTTCTTGTTAGTTCTTCTCCAAGGGTCTCCGCTGAACTTCTTCTTCTCAATCGTTACGCTCTTATCAGAGCGGTCGTGGTCTTCATGACGTGGCATCTTGAGCAGCCGAAATGGTTGGTGAACTAACCTCGGTAAAAATATGTAAAGACAATGCTCAGTGCCATGTTTGAAATAGTTTTTTTACATACATACATACACATCACGCCTGATTCCCTGTAGAGGGGTAGGCAGAGATCACGGATCCCCATTTGTCCCGATCCTGACAGACCACTTTCGCTTCATTGACATTCATACATTCTCTAATACACTCTCGGCGGTTATAGGTACTCCTAACGTCACCTTTTTTCAATATAGCGTCTATCTGACTGTTACATATATGTCTTATTAGGCCGGCCCCTACGTAACCGCCCTTCCACTTCACTCATATATTTTCCTTTTGTCAATATATAGTTTTTTTAATTTGTACTTAGATCATAAAATAACTTTCAAAGAGAGCTTATGATAGGGCCTATTTTGAATAAAAATATTTTGACTTTTGACTTCGGTATATTAATTTGTTTTATTTGAGTTTATAGCTCTGCAACCAAAGATCGTTACAAATGAAACCTCAATATAATGTATCGAGCCGTATGGCACAGTGAGTGCTAGTTTTGGCGTGTTTACTGGCAACACTGGATTACGCGACTGTGGCGACGCCTCCAACTGCCACCTTATGTGGCGGGTACTCTAACAACAACAAGTAAAAACAAGCTCGACGTATATTTTTCACAGAATTAATTGACCTGTCAACCCATCCGTGACGTTAAGTGACATATCTGACATCTGTCATAGTCAAGTTGACATTTGATAACGTTTTTCTGTTTTACATCCCGTGGAATTTCAATTTTCGTCCAGGTGGGTTGAGAATTTTCGACTGAAAAGGAACAAGGGAATTTAAATTGAGTTTTTCATACTTAATATTTACACAGTTGAGTTCGGAATTATAATATCCCTTTCCTCAAGTTTACCTTCACTCCCTTAGTCGTCTCTTACTCTATTCACGCCTAACTAACAAACAAACCCACTAACTTTAAAGTTTTTATATGATTTTTTCATTTGTCAGTAATTAGCTGAATGAAAAAACAGATAGACGCTATATTGAAAAAAAGGTGATGTTAGGTGTACCTATAACCGCCGAGAGTGTATGAGAAGATGTATGAATGTCAATGAAGCGAAAGTGGTCTGTCAGGATCGGGACAAATGGGTATCCGTGATCTCTGCCTACCCCTCTACAGGGAATCAGGCGTTATGTGTATGTATGTATGAAAAAATCACAAGGGCACCTGCCTAACCAGTGCCTATATACGGTGCTGTCTATACAGTGAAACGGGCTTTGAGTGACCCATACCTAACATGCCTTCGAAATATCGGAGATGGGCGCTCAAGCCTCTGACTACCCCGGCACAATAAAAAAGGAAGTGTGTATACACTAGTCGTGAAGCGTATGTTTATGTTAAAATTCATCTCAAACCAGTAGCAACGTTGCCAATGCATCGAATATTGCATTATCAGCAAAAATTCACCATGTGAAACGTCCCGCATGAATTTTCGCATAATCATGTAATTGAGCTTTTGCCTTTCAAAAGAGATGATTAAAATAATCCAGATTAATTAAATTCATGCGACAGTCATCGGGGCTTTAGGGATTTTGGATCGGTACTGATATTTTGGTAGCTATTGCATTAATGGGCTAGCTATTTTAGCTTCAATAATACTCATATAATATTTATTTATAACCATAATGATGTTACTAAATTATGGTATACTACGGTGAGGGTATACGTAGTGATGAAACCTACATATTCATCAAAATAGGTAAAAGTAATTACTTATAAATTGTGACACATTATAACATTAAGTACGGACTATTTGAACATCACGTGGGTTTGAAGTGGTCATAGAATTACCACCTCCGCAATTGCGGAGCTTCACAAGCGACTCTCACTTTCAAGAGTGGAAAGTC
Source organism: Leucoptera coffeella (assembly GCA_030578115.1). Lineage (NCBI taxonomy): Eukaryota > Metazoa > Arthropoda > Insecta > Lepidoptera > Lyonetiidae > Leucoptera > Leucoptera coffeella. Next base: position 239,718 of record JAMBLF010000030.1, on the reverse strand, counting down.
GGTAATGTTTGTGTATTGAAATGAAATGCTATTTATTTAATAATGGATCATAACATCACTTATTAAAAGTAAAAAAATCATATGAAAAATTGTCATTAAAATTAGTTACTCTAAAAAAATTTAAGTAAATGTAATTAAACTATTGGCATTTCGTAAAGAATAATTATATATATAATGTAAATATATATATAATAAGTATAGAAATAAAAATTAAATAACATAGAAAATATCTTATTAATCAGCTGTCAGAGGGTGGTAGGGTTCCCAAGACACTGATAGCATTCCCCCTCTGAATAGCTATGCTAATTCTCTGAGAGAAGAATGCTCCAGCCCTGGGATCCCCAAACATTTTTATTTCTACTTTAGGTTTATAGTTTTAATTTCTTGCTTTAATGTAAATAATAAATTTTTATTATGAGTATATATTTCTTAAATATACGTTAACTAGCACCCTTAACACAAGTCTTAAATGTACTTAGCAAGGGGCTAATTCATTGGTGTAATAAATTCCGACAATATTATATTATTACCAATATACATAAATAATGACAAACGGTGCCGAGACGTGGAACATGACAGTCGGGCTGGCTCACCGATTACATGTCGCTCAGCGGGCAATGGAACGTTCGATGCTGGGTATCTCGTTAAGGGACAGAGTCCGGAACGAGATTATCCGGCAGAGAACCAATGTCGCAGACATTGTCTATCGATGTTGCAAGCTGAAGTGGTAGTGGGCCGGTCACGTCTGTCGCAGAACCGACGACCGTTGGAGCAAAGCGGTTCTCGAACGGCGACCGCGTCTCGGTAAACGTAGTGTAGGACGCCCCCCTGCCAGATGGACTGATGACCTGAAAAAGGTCGCTGGTAGAGGTTGGCTGAGGGCCACGAGTGATCGTGTTTTGTGGCGTTACCTTGGGGAGGCCTACGTCCAGCAGTGGACTGTCATAGGCTGATTGATTGATTGATACCAATATAATCCCTTTTTTATTATGGCGGTTTTCATTTTTATTTTTTATTTTTGAACTTCAGTGTGATATTGAGCGTTAAACCAAAACAAAACTGCCATCGGTAAAGTGTGTGCATTTGACGTTTCAAGAATACCAAAACCAAAAATCAATACTGTTTTGGTATTGTTTTACTCTTAACTTTTTTCAAGAATCGCACGGCTGACAATATTTGTCCCCGACAAAAAACCAAATATAATAAACCAACTGCTAACATTATTCTGTGTATATATAATAACACATATTACATACACGTCCGTTTGACTATTTTTCAGTTGCCTCCGACCGAATGAAATAAGTTTGAAATAATGCAATTTTATTGTGTGCGAGATTTAGCCTCGGGCAACTAGCGGCTTATAGCTATTGCCATTTAGAAAGACCTGTTTTCATGTTCTTGACAAATAAAGTGTGCAATAAGACAAAAAGACAAACGTATTCACAACCATTAAGCCTTGCGGGGTAGTCAGAGGTTCAGGTTTCCATCTCCGCAATAAGGGTAGTAATTCTATGGCCACCTCAAACCCACGCGTTGACCAGATAGTCAGTACTCAATGTGACAGGTGGTACGCCATGTCGTATTATTATTGATTATATTATTGCTTGAGCATGTACCAATGGAAATGAAGTTTAATGAATTACTATGTACATTTTAGTAATAAATACATTAGCGAAAATGCACCGAATTCTACGGCGAGGGAATACATCGCGAAAAAACCTACCCATTCGTCGAACAAATAATAGTGCTTGTAAATGGCGACATGGCTTACCACTTGTCACATTAAGTACTGACTATCTAATCAACATGTAGTTTCGAGGCGGCCATAGAATGACTACTCCCACGATTTCTTAGATGGAGACCTGAACCTCTAAACTCCACAAGGGTAGTGAACCCGTTTGTTTGTCTTTTTAGTCTTTTCTTTATAAATCGCATTAGCTATAGGAAAGGTGGAAGACAATTTCGTTGTGCCATCTTTCAAAGAATAAACGACGTCGCAACAGCACTTTCTAAACATGAGCCGGCATTTTATACGATCACTGTGACACGAGCGCGCGCTACATACACACTCTTAGATATAATAACCCCTTGGTATGTTTATTTAAGGGTACTAGGCAGGTTTTTCGAACAAATATTAACTTATGAATAACATTTTATTTACAACTGTATTCATATGAATATAAACTGTTAACCTAAACTGTTTTTTTTATTTAAGGGTACTAACTGTTAAACTAAATTACATATATACATACATACTTATCACGCCTGATTCCCTGAAGAGGGGTAGGCAGAGATCGCGGATCCCCACCACCAGACCACTTTCGCTTCATTCACACTCATACACCTCCCTATACACATACGGCTGTTATAGGTACTCCTAACGTCAACTTTTCAATATCGCGTCTATCTGACTGTTAAATGCCTTATTGAGTCGCCCCCTACGTAACCGCTCTTCCACTTCACTCATATATATTTCTTTTGTCAATCTGCTTTTTCTTTCATTCGCGTAACATGTCCAAACCATCGAAGCATGCCCTTTTCAATCTTAGTCACTACATCTTCTTCAAACCGCAACCTTCCCTTATCACACTATTTTTAATTATATCATCCAATGTCACTCCTAACATGCTTCTCAGCTGGTTACGTTTTATTAAATCCAGGACTAGCACTGGTCTTGTATGCTATATGGCCACGGTATCTCTGACTGTCGATAACACCCATGCGATGCACTGTTTGCTTCCGACACTACACGTTTGTTCCTTTGCCAAAATCTTGTAAGAAATAGGGATGGGGGTTGCAGGATATCGATATAATTTTTACGACCTCCGTGGCGCGATTGGTTAAGCACCTGAACGCTAATCGTGAGGTTCAAAGATTTCCGGTGGAGGCAGAGATAAGAATTACGCTTTTCTTCTGCTTACCAGTCTGGTTGTTGATAATATGCTATATATGTATTTATCTATATATAAAATGTATATATTTCTTAAATATACGTTGACTAGTACCCTTAACACAAGTTTTAATCGAACTTACCAAGGGGTTTGTTCAATTGGTGCAATAGTGTACTCAATATATATAACAATATAATTAAATACATACATTCATTCACAACCTGGAAGAGGTGACAAATCTCAATGCTTCACTGACACCCATTAACCTTCTCATACATGCTCTTCTGTTCTTCTGCTACGTACACACGCCTTGAGAAGAATGTCTCCAATTTGACCCGTATAAGTTCTACGCAGCCTTCCCCGCTCTAATATACCTTCCGCTTTTACGTTATATTAACACATAGGAGATAAATATATATATGTGTTAATCTGCTCATTTAAATGTGGAGGTATCGTTTTTAAATTTAGATTACAATACTTTACTTTATTATTCTATAGATAAAGAATGTTCGAAATGTAATTTTTCAGGATTTCCATGCTTCAACATAAGTGCAGTATTAGTATGTTTGACATTATACTGTTATTATTTTTTACTATTTGAGGATTAAACAAAATGTTATTTATGAGGATAAGATTATTAGGATATTTTACGTCGCGTAAAACTATATAAATACATACATACGCTTCACGACTTGTGTATACACACTCCCTTTTTTATTATGGTGGGGTAGTCAGAGGCTTGAATGTCCATCTCCGTAATTTCGAAGGCATGTTAGGTATGGGTCATTCGAAACATTATTATTAATCATAAATTTAATAAAACAAAAAAATACTTTCACAACCTAAATGTCCTCAGAGGTTCTCCGCAATCGCGTACGTATAGTCTACGGCCATCATAAACTCACCCATTCACCAGATAGTACCTAATTTGACGTAGCTCAGTTGTTTGGGGCTTGGCTCTGTAATATTGGGTGCAGGGTTCAAATCCCGTTTGAGAAAGTACCAATGGTAATGAAATTTATTGAATTTCTATGTACATTTTCGTAGTAAAAACACATTTACAAAATACATGAAATTATACGGTGAGGGAAAACATCGTTAGGAAACCTACCTGTTAGTCGAACAGGTAATAGTTAGTGCTTATAAATGGCGACATGTTTAACCACCTGTCACATTGAGTACTGACTATCTGGTCAACACGTGGGTTCGAGGTGTCCATAGTATTACTACCTTCGCAATTTCGGAGATGGAAACCTGAACCTCTGACTACCCGGCAAAGGTTAATGGCAAAGGTAAAGGTTAAGGTCGTGAATGCGTTTGTCTTTTGTAGTTTGTACCTAATGTGCTAGTTTTTTTATAAGAGTCAAATTTATTACCAAATCTATCGATACTATTCAACCCCTATTTCTGTACAAATATCGACATATCTGCCTTAGGTTGTAGGACATTACTCTGGCCTGACACTTTTCGTGGCTTACAGCCAACGCTACCGAGACGGACATTTTATCGATATGTTTGAAGCTAATGGAACACTGCCCATGTCTAGCGGAAAAGTTTAGCTTTAAAGAAAATGTAACGTGTAATTTTATATTTAAACTAGCGACCCGCTCCGGTTTCGCACTTCTGACTATTTAATGGATGTTATTATACATATAAATCTTCCTCTTGAATCACTCTATCTATTAAAAAAAACCGCATCAAAATCCGTTGCGTAGTTTCAAAGATTTAAGCATACAAATGGACATAGGGATAGAGAAAGCGACTTTGTTTTATACTATGTAGTGATTCAGGTGCCAATAAGAAATGTGACAGTTAGATAGACGCCATATTGAAAAATGGTGACGTTAGAAGTACCTATTATTACTGATTATTTTGTCATGTGTCTTTTTCTTTGTTATTATTTTTATATGTTTTTGTTTTAATCAGTGAACTTAATATCTTAAGTTTGGCATGTTGCATACACTGCTTTGGATTACAATCTGGATTTTTAGAACCAACATGTATTTCTATTGTGTTTATGTTATGATTGTATTGTGTTTGTGTACCAATTTATAAATAAATTATGCATGAAGTGTATGAGTGTCAATGAAGCAAAAGTGGTTTGTCAGGATCGGAATAGATGGAAACTATGATCTCTGCCTACCCCAGGGAATCGGGCATGTGTATGTAATATGCTCCATGCTAATCTAAAACGTTGAAATAATTACGAACTAGCTGCCGTTCTTCCTGATATTTTTTAAGATGTGTCTAAGATAAACATATACACTCAAACCTCTGACTACCCCGCAAAGTATAATTGCCTTGTATAATAATAATAATTATATCTGGACATTATTACACCAATTGGACTAGCCCCTTGGTAAGTACATTTAAGACTGTGTTAAGGGTACTAGTCAACGTATATTTAAGAAATGCATACATATTATATATAGATATATATAGCATATATAATCAACGACCAGACTGGACTGCAGTAGAAATGTTGATTATATAGTATATATAATCAACAACCTGACTGGAAACCAGACGAAAAGCGTAGTTCTTAACTCTGCCTCCGCAGGGAATCGAACCCGAGACCTCACGATTAGCGTTACAGTGCCTAACCGATCGCGCCACGGAGGTCGTCAAAATATAATATGTATCCAACCTTTAAGGCTTTAATTTATAGTTCAATCAAACAGCCGCGTTTAAGCCCCGTTTATCCTAATTAATGTTGTTCAATAAATTTTGATTACGCTTGTGTAATACTAGAACAAACAAACCCATCACGCACATTTACTGAGAGATAGGTAGATATTGCAGGCCACAATTACACCAATTAAACATTATCCGTCTTTGATTTACCCTTGCTAATAAAATAGTATATATTATGATATTCAGCTAGTGACAGACTTAGGTTTGGGTGCTGTCGGGGGATCAGTGATGCTGCTTAGCTGCATCAAATACTGAGACAGCACCTTTTCACTGCATCAAGTGCCTACTCCTTATATGTATGTACGAGTATTGTTGTTGTATCAAAGTGTGTATAAATAATATTATGTCTAAATGTGTATGAATAGCAGTGAATAAATGGTTTTCTTTCTTTCAATTCGTATTATAATAAATTCGCTAACGGTGATGCAAAATATCGTGAGGGAACCTGCCTTTTCCTCGGGATAGGTAATAGTCAGTGCCTATATACGGCGATACGGTTCACTACCTATCACGTTGGGTGCTGTCTACCTAGTGATACGCGGGCTTCGTATGAACCATACCTAACATGCCTACAAAATTTTGGACATGGGCATTCAAGCCTCTGACTACCCTGCCAAAATAAAAAAGGGAGTGTGTACACACAAGTCGTGAAGCGTACGTATGTATGTATGTATTATTCTACATGCAAAATTCTGTCTACCTCAAAAGAAATGATAGTCGTGTTAGGTTTCTTTCTTACTTCCTTTCTTACTGCGAAGTGGGGGCGTGTAACCGGATTTGCAAAGGTCCACTTGGAATAACGTTTTATTCCTAAACGCTAGTGGGATGGAGTCATGCGGAACTGAACCCATAGCCAAGTAGCCTCAAGAAATTACTAAGCAAGAATCCAACACAAGGTGACTTAAATCCATATAAAGAAAGAAAACACTTTCTTTTAACTCTTTTATAAGCCATTCACCACTAAGTTTATGTCGGCTTAAGTACAAACACTGATGACACGGCGTTTGCACTTCTTGTTATTCCATCGCCATGGTTACACCAACGCCGCCAGCCGCTACAACCGAATAAAAACGAAGTCGAAGCTCCAATTCTTCTCTTCCCGGTTCTTCGGTTCGTTCCAGTTGAGGATCCAAATATAGTCCCAACGCAAACGTATTTAGCCAGTTCGGTATCGCAACTGACTATATATTATGACACGTTAGTGCGGAGTCATTTAGAGTGGAACGCATTTATTTGGGCTCCGTATGAAAGGAAATATATTCATATGTTGGAGAAAATTCAGAATAAGTTTCTCCGGTATGTTTATATGAGAATGTACGGTGTGTACCCTTTCTACCCACGTATGTACCCAACATTGTTTGTATTAGGAATGGTCGGCTACCATGAACTGCGAGTGAGAAGGGAGATGAGTCTGGTGACGTTTGTGTTTGGCGTGCTGGTGGGAAGGGTGCATCACATGGATGTGCTGGGCGCCCTGGCGCTGAGCGTCCCGGATAGGTTCGTGCACCGGCGCCGCAGGCCGCGGCTGCTGCTCGAGCCGCGCGGCCGGACGCACTTGGTGCGGAGTGCGCCTCTTACTCGCGCTATCCGCACTCTCAACATGATAGCCGAAGAGCTGGACCTATTCAGTTGTGATCTGGGAGAATTCACACGTTTGGGTATATATATTTTATGTTATAGGTTAAGTTGATATTGATAGCAATGTTATATTTTTGTTATACGTTTATTTTTGTAAAAATCGTGTTACTCTACCGCATTAGGGTTATCCTGTAATGGTAGGGCTTAACTTTGTAATAATAAATAAATAAATAACAAATAAATAAATAAATATTCAACCGAAAATAATTATTTGTTTATCAACTTTCACTGAACTGCTGACTTTGTTGACGAACCATAGACGACTGAAGAAAACACTTTAATTACTACATGAAAAAAGGCATTAATGCAATTAAAAGGTGCTGCCTCAGTATGCGATGCAGCTAGGCTGCATCACTAGTCCTCCGGCAGCACCCGATTTGGTTTACTTATATTCTTTATTTTTTTAAGCGTTTTATAGATACTCTTCTGTTTTTATGCCATGTACTTTAATAATTTAAATTAATTTATAAGGAGATAACATAAAGTTTTAGAAATTTATTGTGTAACATGCTGATAATAACGTAGTTGGTTAGAGTAGATAAATATTCCAGTTTACTTAAAAAGTTTAGTCTGAGGTTCAGATTTCCATCTTCGCAATTGCAAAGGTAGTAATTCTATGGCCACCTCGAACCCACGTGTTAACCAGATGGTCAGTACTCAAATGTGAAATAAATAAAATAGTTAAGTGCTTAAAAGTAATAAGAAAAAAAAACATAATTGCGACTGTTACAATAATAATACAGCATTTATAGCTTATATAAGGAAGCCATAAAAACTTACAGACTAGGGGGTATAGCTTGTGGATGTTATTGTCGCAGGAAAAAAGTTCTAACTCAGCTGGGTATGTTGCGTACATACGTAATACAATTGAGCTTTTTTTATGTCCTAGACTTAATATAATCCCTAAATTCATGATACGGATTTCTATAAGTTTGTACATAGAACGCTAAAGAATACTAAAACTTAAACGCTAAAGAATAAAAATGTTAATGAAACTATTTTGCCACCAGGATAAGGAAAATAAAACATACGTGATCTTTTCCTACCTCTATAATACTGGACACAACACATACATCCCTTGCTATACAAAAACAAAACAACTAGGATATTTCTATTTCTGCCGTTCTATCACGTAAGCAAACAAAAATGCGTGATATCTCTATTGTGTATTTTCAAAAACGGATCTAACAGGATTAGAAAATCAAATAGAGTTTTATAGACAGGTGCTATTGTATGAAAATGGATAGAGGCAGCGAGACACTACATTATATTTAATAATAATAATATTGCAGTCTTCTATGGTTCGACAACAAAGTCAGCAGCTCAGTAAAAGTTCAAAATACAAATAATTATCATCAGCTGAATATTTAGTTAATTGTGATGCCAAGCTGGCTAAATATGTTCGCATAGTGATAAAATTTGGATCCTCAACTGGAACGAACCGAAGAATAATGAAGAGAAGAATTGGAGCTTCGACTTCGTATTTCTTCGCTTGTAACGGCTGGCGGCGTACTTAAGCCGACATAACCTTGGTGGTGAATGGCTTATTAAAGAATTAAAATAATAATAATAAAGCATACATACATACATATATTCACGCCGTTACGTCCCCAACGGTATACACAGAGATTATCAATCGCCACATAGAACGACCCTAGCAAATCCCACATGGCTTACCACCTGTCACATTGAGTACTGACTATCTGCTCAACACGTGGGTTCGAGGTGGCCATAGAACCTACCTTCACAATTGCGGAGATGGACACCTGAACTTCTGACAAGCAAGGGTTAATGGTCGTGAACGCGTTTGTCTTTTTTCTTGCTCCAGTGCAGCATAACTCCATCCCAGTTGAAGAACTTATTCTTTGCAAGGCAGCGCTTGAGAGCCCCTTGTTTTACGCTCCTCCGATTCATGCTGAAACAATCCACTCTTTCACTCAGTTAGTGATGGAAGGACATACATTCACGTCCTTTAATCCCTTTTAGGATGGACAGAACTTTGGTAATACGATGATATCAATAGGTCACTTTTTACTCTCTACTATTTAGTACTAGTCAATGATTGACATATACATATCATGTCCCTTAATCCCTTTCGGAATTGACAAAAATCTGGGAAATACGATGATATCTCCTATGTCACGTAGCATGAATATAGAGGTTGTGATAACCATGTAACAATGGTGACAGGTTGCTATTTCACAATCCGAAGATTCCATTTACTCCTAGTCGCTTCCAACTACATGCTGGGAAGAACGGCAGCTAGTTAGAGCGTAGGCAGAAACTCTCGATAGCCACCTGGCACAATCCTAACCCGAATTTTCTTGTTAGCATTAAACAACGAACTTGTAATAAACCAGTTAATCACACCAACCAACTCCCAAACCATCATAACCCATATCTTTCCATAACCAACTTACTACTCTTTTATGTGTAAGAAATAAACTTACACCATAAATCGTGTCCGACAAAGTCATACGACGTTTCGCCTGCACAGTGGGTCTTTTTGCAGGCGGCTAGGCAAAAAAAAAACAGTAAAAACTCAAAGGTTTGAGTCGGAGATCAAAGGCAGAACTTGGGACGCTTGGGGCGGAAAAAGTTTTAAAAAAGTTTACTACGAACCGACTCTGACCGGCAGTAGTTGAGGTTAGGCTGGTTGTAGACTATTTATGATATTTATACGAATATTTATCATTTAAATCCTTTCTTTTCGACCTAAAAGACATATAACAGTCAGACAGACGACGTATTGAAAAAGGCTGACGTCTAAAGTACCTGTAACCGCAGTGTATGAATATCAATGAAGCCAAAATAGTTTGTCAGGATCAAGACAAATAGCTATCCGTGATCTCTGCCTTTCCTTCTATAGGGATATGAGCGTGATGTGTATGTAAGTTTTCAATCTCTTGCCTTATAAATAATATCAAACATGATACATATCTTCAGTCACTTATATTGCTATCGAAATTAAGATGGACAAATGGAATATTCAAAACTTGATTTTGTATATTATGTTGATCATAAATATATTTACTCATTATGTTACATACACATTACACATTTTTGAAAGTGGAAAAACAATAAACATTTAGTCATATTAAGCTTTTTATTTTAAACGAATGTTGAACAAACGTAATTATCTAAAACTGTATATTTGAAACCGTCTAACCTAAATCGAATCAACAAAAATGATTACCCATTTACAAGTATCTTACAATTATTCTAATAAGAAAGACAATTATTTACATTACATAGACAAACAAATACAAACGCGTTCACGACCATTAACCCATGCGGGATAGTTAGAGGCCTAGATATCCATCTCCGCTATCACGGAGGTAGTAAGTACATTATATTGAAGTCCCAACCACGTTTATATTCACCCTAAATCAAGTCGAATGTCCACACGTGTGCCCGTATGGCTAGTTAGTGGATTCACGTGTTAAACACTCACGCCACTACCTTACAAGTTTTGTAGATACGTGTTAACCTTACAAGTACGTAGATTCGGTGTAGTTCAGTTCTTAAGCGTTAGATTCTGTATCAGTGGGTTAGACGACCTCTGTGGCGCGATCAGTTAGCCGGCTGAACGCTAATCGTGAGGTCCCAAAGATTGCCGGTGGAGGCAGAGTTAACAATTACGCTTTACTTCTGCTTTCCAGTTTGGTCGTTGTTTATATATGCTATATTTGTATTTATCTATATATAATAAGTATACAGTTCTTAAATATACGTTGACTAGTACCCTTAACACAAGTCTTAAATGTACTTAGCAAGGGGCTATGTCAACCGGTGTAATAATGTCCTACAATATTATTATTATTACAGAGGTTTAAACCTTGGAGCATGTACCAAAGAAAATGTACATTTTCGCAATAAATATACATTTGCGAAATGCACAAGATTCTAATGAGAGAAAATATCCCGAAGAAACCTACTTGTTCCCCGATTAGGCAACAATTCAGTGCTTGTAAATGGCGACATGCTAACCTACCACATTGAGAACTGACTATATGGTAAACCCGTTGGTTCAAGGTGGCCATAGAATTACTTCCTCCACTATTGTGGAGATGATTGTGAACGAATTTGAATTTCTATTTAGTCTTAGGATTACTTATAACAACCGAGTGTGTTACCTCAGTCCCTTAGTCGCCTCCTACGACATGTCAAGAAGAACGGCAGTTATTAGCATTCTTTTGACATACGACATGTTTATGTATAATGAAACCTTTAAAAACATCTTTCAGTTAAAAACTTGATGATTACACACTTTAAATCCCAGATCAGCACTAGCCCAAATCCATTTGGGAATTGACATTTATTGCGGAAGTAATCTCCTGTTATAATCTCAATTTTTCTTTTCTTAATTTCAAGCTCTGGTTGTGAAATATTGAGGAAAGTGTATGAAAAATGGAATATATAATAGGTGGAGTCAAAATTTGGATGTTTTTATAATTTTTCTCAGGTAATAAACGTAAGTGGGTAAGACTTCTTATGAGAAAGGTCCTAGGTTCGAATCCCGACTGCCATGTACCAATGAATGAAATTTAAATGTGTTTTTTATTTACGTACAAAATTCACAGTTGCTAACGGTGAGGGAAAACATCGTGAGGAAACCTGCCTATCCCTCGGCATAGGTAATAGCCAGTGCCTATATACGGTTCACTACCTATCACGTTGAGTGCAGTCTCTGTTATGTTTATTCGATGGGGCTCCGATGTTATATGTAACATTTGTGATAGGTCACTAGTCCATCTCCTTATAGATTCTATTTACTTCTAGTCCCTTAGTCGTCTCATACATTCCGGGAAGAACGGCAGCTAGTTAGCATTCTTTTTACGTCCCAGCTAGCACGGGAGCAAACTGTAAACATTGCTTTAAATAAGTATATACTATTGTTCTTTTCTCACTAATGAAGCTGAAATAAAGCTATCCTTTTCTCTCATTAAGGAATACAAAGTGACAACTTTTCACTCTTTTGTCATGTAATTGGAAAACTATAAATATTGCGATTTACAATCAATAAATAGCATATAAGTAAAAATATACGATAATCTATTTTGGAATAGACGTAAGCTTGAGTTACCATCAAAAGATTTTAAACAGTTGTTCATATAGTCATTACCAGATGATATAGACAGATATATGTGATGGCCAGATGTTATAACTGTTTGGACACTGACTATTACCCACATAGATACACATATAAACATGTCTTCTATTCTCTAATGAGATGGAAAGAACCTTGAAGACACGCTTATATCTCCGAAATCCCTTTTTAACATAAATATTGGGGTTAAAGTCAAAGTCAAATAATTTTATTCAACATAAGTACAAGTACTATACATTCATTGAAAGTCAAAACATATGCCTGACACTGGTTGTCTCTTACATTGATATTCTACCGTTGGTTCGGAAGCCCTGGCTCGGAGAAGAACCAACAACAAACTCCGGCTTCTTGGCCAGTACCAGTTACAAAACCAAAATTATACAGAAACATAATATGGTTGTGATCACATATAGAACATTGGTGTCAGATTATTTTCCCATCGCCCAATAGATTTAATTTACCTTTAGTCCCTTAGTCACCTCCTGCGACATGCCGAAAAGAACGGCACCTACTTAGTACATACATACACATCACGCCTGATTCCCTGTAGAGTTGTAGGCTGAGATCACGGATCCCTATTAGTCCCGATCCTGACATACCACTTTCGCTTCATTGACTTTCATACATCTTCTCATACACTCTCGGCGGTTATAAGAACTCCTAACGTCACCTTTTTCCAATATAGCGTCTATCTGATTGTTATATGCCTTATTAGGCCCCTACGTAATATAGTTAGGTTATAATATAATTATAATTAGTTGTATAATTAGTTTATTAAAAGGTGACGTTAGGAGTACCTATAATCGCCGCGCCGAGAGTGTATGAGAGGATGTATGAATGTCGATGAAGCGAAAGTTGTCTGTCAGGATCGGGACAAATGGAGATCCGTGATCTCTGCCTACCCCTCTACAGAGAATCAGGCGTGATGTGTATGTATGTATGTATGTATAATTAGTTAGTATTATTACGGTCCAAGTTAACACAGAACTATTACTCCAACAGAATCAATATTTTGCATCATATATGTACTTTCGCGCTCGCCTCCTACAATATACCTCGCAGAACGGCAGCTAGTTAGCATTCTTTTTACGTCCCTACTAGTGTGACACTAGTGATCTACTAGTGTGAATATAGTTAGCGTTGATTGACACCTTTATTCAGGGCTCAATCACTGGCGGAGTGGAACAGAGATCTGCCATTCGACTGATGGACTTTGTAATGAGATGCATGTGTAGTACTGCCTCTATTCTAAATATTAATAGTTCTTAGTCACTTTTGGAAGATAATACATACACTCAATCTATTTAATATGTTTTGAAGTGACAAAATTGTGTAAAAAAGAGAAAAAACAAGTGACAAGAATAAACGCGTTCGCGACCATTAATCCTTGCGGGGTAGTCAGAGGTTCAAGTATCCATCTCTGCAATTAGAAAGGTAGTAAATCTATGGCCACCTCGAACCCACGTGTTGACCAGTTAGTCAGTTCTCAATGTGACAGGTGGTAAGCCATGTCGCCATTTACAAGCACTGACAATTACCTGTTCGGGGACCAGGTAGGTTTCCTCACGATGTTTTCCCTCACCGTAGTATTAGTAGTGTAATGAAATTAAAAACTAATTCTTTATTATGATTACGGCGAACGAGACTTAATATGTTTATGTCTCTGCTTTTCTGTGCACCCCGGATTCTATAGAATGCCTTGAATACATAAAGGTTAAAGGACGTTAGTTGATATTTATTAAATCATTTTGAAGCTTTAAGTGCCACAGACTCTTGTTAATGAAAATAAAGATATATTCTTTCCGGTAAGTCTTAAAAGGTGACTCCCAGTCTAGGTGTAAATTTAATCTTTCAAGCGATGAGCTAGCTACCTTTTACTAATGTTTCACTTGTCATTTCAATCACAATATCGATCCTATAAAAAACAGAGATAATATCGTAACCTCAAGATTCAATCCACCCCGAAAGGGATTAAAGCACGTTAATATATGTATGTATGTACATGCGATTATAAATCACAAAACCTATATCTCAAATGAAGGCATAATGACACCTGTCAATATATAGTTCACATATGTCATACATGCAATCAACCTTTTTCATGACAATCAGGGCATTGATTTTAACAGCCTACTTCTCAGTATTGGAAATGTTAAACAGTTCAATTATTCACGATGTTAAATTGATTGGTTTTCTCAATGTTCCATATGACATAACAAGCCCAATATTTAGGTCATTATTTAACATACATACACATCACGCCTGATTCCCTGTAGAAGGGTAGGCACAGATCTTCAGATATACAAAGGCTTCAGATATATAATATCTCCTAGGTCACTTATCAGCATGGAAATTGGGGTTGCGATGACATAATGGAACATCAGTGACTGGTTGCTAGCCCATCGCGCAAATCATTTCATATACCCCTAGTCCATCTCCGCAATTGCGAAGGTAGTAATTCTATGGCCACCTCGAACCCACTTGTTAATCCGATAGTCAGTACTCAATGTGACGGGTGGTAAGCCATGTCACCATTTACAAGCAATGACTATTACCTGTTCGTGGAAATAATACAATAGTCACATATAATAGTCATCGCTTCAAATTGCGATCAAACAATGACTTTTACTTATCGCCATACTACGAGCACGTCTTATACTACGTGCCACCGTGTCGCTACGAGATACCGACTACGTGCTACGAATGGCTAAGGTAGATAATATGCATTTATTTTAAAATGGTTATAGGAATATAAATTGTTACATACATAGATATATTCACGCCTCTACGTCCTTAAGGGGATAGGCAGAGACTATCGATCGCCGCCTGGAACGATCCTGACAAATCTCCCTTGCTTCACTCACACCAATTAACCTTCTCATACATGTTATATTATATTTAAATTATGTTAATAATTTATTTAGATATACATAAAAAAGCCTGTGGTGGCTGGGACGTAAAAAAAACGCTAACTAGCTGCCGTTCTTCCCGGCATGTCGTAGGAGGCGACTAAGGGCTGAGGGCCACGAGTGATCGTGATTTGTGGCGTAACCTTGGGGAAGCCTACGTCCAGCAGTGGACTGACATAGGCTGATTGATTGAATCATATAAATGTTTTTACATGTTATCAGGGCATTCTATACCTGACGAGGTGTCAGTACCTGTTCATAATGGCCACTTTTTTTTAGTTCCAAATTAGTGGCGCTGTAGTCAACGGAGACCTGTCAAATGCCAACCGGTCGTTTTCATAATGTAAACAAACATCTATTTTTAAATAATTTAATCAAACATACGTATTATTAAATTATTTTAAATAAATAATAAATTAAACATACATATTTTTCCGACATTTTTATCATAAACAACGTTGAACTATTGATAAACAAATAGATTATTAGAAACTGATTAGAAATTGACTTTTGACAGGTCTCCATTCTCACTAGCGCCCCTGGCGGGATAAAAAAGTGAGGAATGCTGCCATTGCATATAGGCTTCTGCCTATCATAGTGCCTTATTGGGCTGACATTTTGCTTCCATTTTGCTTACAGAAACCGCCAAGTATATATAATATAATAAAAAATACTTTTTGTTTATATCTCTAAGGTACCTGAGCTAGTCTGAGACGTAAAAAGAACGCTAACTAGCTGCCGTTCTTCCCGGCAAGTCGTAGGAGGGGACTAAGGGACTTGGAGTATATACTTACAGACGACTAACGTCTCAAACTGTAATGAAATATAAATCTTTATAAATACCTATTAAAATACCTAAAATTTACTATGAGAAGACAAACGCTATATTGAAAAAGGGTGACGTTAGGAGTACCTATAACCGCCGAGTGTGTATGAGTGTCAATGAAGCGAAAGTGGTCTGTCAGGATTGGGACAAATGGGGATCTGTGATCTCTGCCTACCCTTCTACATGGAATCAGGCGTGATGTGTATGAATGTAAAATACGAGCTAGTCATAACAGTATTAGTTCCCTGCACAGTACCATATCTATACATATATATATTAACGTCTTTTAATCCCTTTCGGGACGGACAGAAACTTGGAGACATGAAAACATCTTCTTGGTCACTTATTAGCATGTATATTCGGGTTGTGATGTCATATGAAATATTTGTGATAGGTTGCTAGCTTATCGCCTAATAGATACCATAAAACAGTCAGTCGCTAACGGTGAGCGAAAACATCGTGAAGAAACCTGCCTATCCCTCTTGATAGGTAATAGCCAGTCCCTATATACGGCGATACAGTTCATTACCTATCACGTTGGGTGCTGTCTATTTAACATACCTTGTGGCTCATACTTAACATAAAAATTTCAGAGATGGGCACTCAAGCCTCTGACTACTCCGCCACAATAAAAAAGGGAATGATACACAAGTCGTAAAGCGTATGATTTATGTACCTTTGTCGCCTATGGCATGCAAGGAAGAACGGCACCTAGTTAGCTTTTTTCTACGTCCCAGACTAGCTCAGTAACTATACCATATCTATAGTATTCTCCCACTCAAAAATGCAAACACGAAATTTGTATATTTCTATTCAAAACGATACGTGACAATATCTCAGTAAAGAAAATAACTTTAGTGTTATATTTCGGCTTCAGTTCTGCGCTTGTTTGGGACGTAAAAAGAATGCTAACTAGCTGCCTTTCTTTCTGGCATGTCGTAGGAAGTGATTAAGAGACTAGGGTCAGTGATTCTATTGAAAGATACGTATAGATAGGTACCCAGTCACCAATGTTCATTATTACGACATAGCTGCCTTATTAATCATGCTAATAAGTGACCTAGGAGATTTTTTTGCCTTTCAAGGTTTTGTGTAGGACAAAAAAGATGTGATTGCGTAATTGTATACAGAATAAATTTTGTGTTATATTTGTCCACCCCGAAAGGGATTAAAAGACGTGAATGTATATGTATGTACACACACTGTTCAAAACTATAATGGTTACTGAGGAATAGATTTTTTTATTACTAATATAACAAAGGAAGTGAAATTGTGAGATCCAATATGTCCTCAATGGTCCCATTTTATTGAAGAGCCGGTACACGCAGACACAAAATGTTCTAAGTAAGAACATACACATTTATCAAGCTCTTTTCCTTAATAATATTTGGACATTATTACACCAATTGAACTATCCCCTTGGTAAGAACATTTAAGACTTGTGCTCAGGATACTAGTCAACGTATATTTAAGAAATGTATACATATTATATATAGATACATACATATATAGCATATAATGTAATCAACGATCAGACTGGAAAGCAGTAGAAAAGCGTAGTTCTTAACTCTGCCACCACCGGGAATCGAACCCGGGACCTCACGATTAGCGTTCAGGTGTCTAACCGATCGCGCCACGAAGGTCGTCAAAGAGGTTCCTTAAAGAGGTAGGTCAGAAATTGACTGTTCATCATGTCAACTTTTATATGTTATTCAAAACATTTTTTATACATATTTAAAAATATACGAGTATCTTGTATATTTTACTAATATAATTTATTGCTATCGATGTTTATCAATAGAAAAATAATGAACAGGCTCTTATTACTTCACCTCGACAGCCGTCATACGAATCTAAATACATTTTATTCACTATAATGATAAATTACATACATAATTACTTGATAAGAAAAAACACCTACCTATTCCCCAAAACTTGTGTTATTATATATAGTGATTGTAAATGGCGACATGGCTTACCACCAGTCACATTGAGGAACCACCAGTCAGGACAAAGATAAAAAGTCAATCATTGTGTAAACCGTGTCACCATATACAAGCACTATTACTTGTTCATGGCACAAGTAGGATTCCCCACGACGTTTTCCCTCACCATAGTATTCGGTGCATTTTGTTAACATTTTTTTATCATAGTTTTAAGAGATTTGCTATTTATACTTATGATTAATAACTAACGGGACTTATCACGTAAGTTTTTATATAATAATATTTTTATTGCTACATTCATACTTAAACCAAGTTGATTCTGTGTTTACCTATACCTATTTCCGCTGTGTGTATGACGCCCAACAAATGGCCTCTCTGATAGCCTCTGCGATGCGACAGGGTGATAAATAGCTACCTTTCCGCACTCTTATAGGTAGGGGATTTATATAGGTATCCGTCTATGTATGTAGGTAGCATAAAATTAATATTAAATTTTTCTTAGAGGTGTTCAAACTTTATTTGAAAACAAGCTGGGAAACGAACCCGGTTGCTTTGAAAAAATAAACTTGCTCTTTTCACTTTTTCTTTTTAAATATCGATTGTATAGGTCTTAAGCTGCAAATGTCTCTATGAAACATGATGTCGAAAATGAATAAAATGATAATATGTAGTGACCTTATGATTAAAACTCAGGTGGTTAACCAATCGCGCCACGGAGGTCGTCAACATAATACAAACACATGATCTCTATTCACCCCCTACCTTTATCTAAGCTCTAAAATTCCATCGCAATCAGTGTAGTAATGACACGTTAAATTGCGCCTATACTACGAACCATTCGTAGTCGCTGATGACGTCTATTAGGGAAATGGGGTGATTGTGCTACGGATTGACAATTGTAGGCTTTATATGTGTAGGTCGGATACTTTGTGGAGTGAATAGAAGGTTGAGGTTTAAATAGTAACTTTCTTTCATAACATACGCTTTATGATCTGAGTAGGCACACTCCCTTTTTTAATTAAGGCGGGGTAGTCCTAGGCTTGAGTGTTCATCTCTAAAATTTCTTAAGACATGATAGGTATGAGCCACTTAGAGCCCGCGTTTCACTAGATAGACAGACCTCAACGTGATAGGCGGTGAACCATATCGCCGTAAATAAGCACTGACTATTACCTACCACGGGAGGCGTGTTTCCTTGAGATGTTTTCCTTCAACGTTAGCGACTGTAAGTTATCGACGTAAATGATAAACGCATTCATTGGTACATGCCAAAGGTGAGATTCGAAACTCAGACCTCAAAATAAAAGTCGGAGGTCTTACCCACTTGTCTACCGGCCAGCCAGATCCAACTTAAACTTATATGTACATACAATATAATATATGTATATGACATACACAGCTCTTAATCAACTATTATTTAATCGTAACATGCAAAGTTACTACATTCCTTCGCATAAATAGTCTTAGTCACTACATCCTCTTGTAAACCACTAATTTAATCCCTTTGCAGTAGTCAGTTTTTTTCACACACTTTTAGCAATGGTATTGGGATTGTGTGGAATTTCCAACAGTTTGCTATTCCCTTGCCCAATGGGTTTCATTGACCCCTTATCACTTAGTCGCTTCTTACGAGATGTTGAAAGGAGTGTCTATCATTCTTTATAATCCCAGGGTAGGACGGGACTTTCTTTATCACATTATTTTTTGGTTTATTATTACATACAAAAACATATCGTACTTTAAAACATCTGTTAGTTATAAACCAAAACACCAGCTGATTACACACCACAAATCCCAAACTAACAAGTGCATCCCAATAATTCATACATACATACATACACATCACGCCTGATTCCCTGTAGAGGGGTAGGCAGAGATCACGGATCCCCATTTGGTCCTGATCCTGACAGACCACTTTCGCATCATGGATACTCATACATCTTCTCATACACACTCGGCGGTCACAGGTACTCCTAACGTCACCCTTTTTCAATATAGCGTCTATCTAACTGTTAAATGTCTTATTGGACCGGCCCCTACGTAACCGCCTTCCACTTCAAGATAATTCCTCTCTTGATTATAAGTTATAACAAGTTGCTTGAACTTAGAATGTCGCTTCCCATGAGCTCGCTTCGACATGCACTTGTTAAGAAGTAGTAATGAGTCGGCTTAAAGTTTCAGTGGCTTCCCTGCGAGTCTGGGACGGGGTTGTGGTATCAGCTTGTTAAGGCTTAGTGTAGAATATAATATAATATATACATATATACACACACATATACAATCACGTCCTCCGATATCTTGCACGATATCTTGATTTTCTATGATTTCTATGATTCACTTAATTGCTCCGTACATAAAATTCAAATACATTGGCATTCTTTCAAATATTCCATACATAACATTCTTATAGAAACAAAATAAAATATTGAATAATTTAATGAAATATAAATATCGAATATAATAACTATATGAGAATCCTACGCTAGTCTGGGACGCAAAAGAATGCTAACTAGTTGCCGTTCTTCATAGCATGTCGTAGGAGGCGACTAAGGAACTAGGGTTTAATTGAATCTAATGGCTTGCGAGTGGTGGCACCAATGTACCCTATGACATCGTTACACTAATATTTATCCTAAATGGTCACTTAGGAGATTATGTTATCCCAAAACCTCTGTTTGTTGTTGTTACAAAAAAAAATCACGTATAATTAACTCGTGGATTCAAAGTGGCAATAGAATCACTACCTTCACCTTTTTATTTCAAATATAGACATACTAGTGACCCGCTCCGGCTTCGCACGGGTATAAAATATATAGCCTACTCCACTATTTAATGGATGTTATTATACATATAAACCTTGCTCTTGAATCACTCTATGTATTAAAAAAACCGCATCAAAATCCGTTGCGCTGTTTCAAAGATTTCAGCATACAAAGGGACAAAGAAAGCGACTTTGTTTTATACTATGTAGTGCCAAACCTCTGAGTACCCCACAAGGTCCAAATAGTCCATCCAATTCTTCCCTATATACATACATACATCCCTATAGGACAGCCATCGATAAGGGCTCGTCGCAATAAATCAGGCGAGGCCTATTCACTGGGACAAGTGTCCCGGAAAACGCACACATGTAATCGGACGCAGATATAGAAGGTCGCTCCTGTGTGATGCGAGTGGGAATAAATTAATAATTTTGTGAGAAAAATGTAGTATTTTTGTTATATAATATGGATTAAAATTAAATATTATATTAAAGGTCCTAGGCTCGACTCCTAACTCTGGCATGACCAATTAATGTAAATTAAAAATATAATAAAATTACCTTTATTAACCCGACGTTTCGGCTACGTCGCAGCAGCTATGGTCACGGGCAGACTGACGATTCATATTTCTTCGCCTCCACCCGTCCCGTTAATTATTAATCATGAGTATAAATCGCGAATCTCTTAAAACTATAATTAAAAATATGTTTTCCTTTACGTACATAATTTACAGTTCGCTAACGCTGAGGGAAAACATCGTGAGGAAACCGGCCTATCCCTTAAGATACGTAATAGCCAATGCCTGTATGCGGCGACACGGTTCACTATCACGTTGGGGGGTCTATCTAGTGAAACGCGGGCTTTAAGTGACTTGTATTTAACATGTCTTTGAAATTTCGGAGATGGGTACTCAAGCCTCAACAAAAAATAACTAGTCATTATAATGTATTATATATTTTGTAATCATGTAGGAAGCAACCAATCTAGAGAAAGGTTCAATTCATTTGTCGTCGGTTATCAATCACATGCTTTTTGTATTACTCGAAAGAAATGGGAGAAAACATCCATACATAGAGATTTGTCCTATTTAATAATAAGAACATACATTCATATTAAATATGTCCCGTATTTGGGACGCAAAAGAATGCTAACTAGCTGCCGTTCTTTCCGGCATGTCATCGAAGGCAACTAAGGGACTAGGGGTTAATAAGATAAATTGGGCGATGGGCTAGCAACCTGTCAGCAATGTTCTATATGACATCACAAGCCCAACATTCATGCTAAAAAGTGTCCTAGGAGATATTAAAGCTCAGAGGGTCTGTAAACCCCGAAAAGGTTTAAAGGACGTGATTGTATATGTATGAATGAAAAATTCCAGATGTTATATTACCGTAAATAAAAGCTCTGGTTTTTAATTTGTTAATTATTTAATATCTTTCATTGTCCAATACAAAAGTTAACTTCCTCTCTTTAAACCCAACTCACATATCTATCCATCCACAGTAATATTTGACGTAGCTCAGTTGTTTGGGGTTTGATTCTGTATCAGTGGGTACAGGGTACAAATCCCGCTTGAGCACGTACCAATGGAAATGAAGTTTAATAAATTTCTATGTACATTTTCGTAATAAAAATACATTTACGATATGCATTTCATACTAAGGTGAAGGAAAACATCGTGAGGAAACCTACCTGTTCCCCCAACAGGTAATAGTTAGTGCTTGTAGATTACAACATGGCTTATCACCTGTCACATTGAATACTGACTATCTGGTCAACACGTGGGTTCGAAGTAACCATATAATTACTACCTTCACAATTGCGGACATGGAAACCTGAACCTCTGACTACCCCGCAAGGGTTAACAGTCGTGAACGCGTTTGTCTTGTCCACAGTAGAATAGTCTAAAGAGGTCAAACCAAACAGGTCGTCAGCCATCCTAAGTAAACTTCAACCTTCATGGTTGGCAAGAAACGTTTTCTAATGTTTGTTTTGTTCCTTCGTTTGTTTTGTCCAAATGTGGATCTTTTCGACTTTTTAAAAAAGGATGGTTTGTCATAGTATACTTAACGACTTGTGTATGTCTCAGGATGGTTTCATATTTCTGGGCAATAATATATTTTACTACGGTAAGGGAAAAACATCGTGAGGAAACCTACCTGTTCCCAGAACAGGTAATAGTGCTTGTAAATGGCGACATGGTGGACCACCTGTCACGTTGAGAACTAACTATCTGGTTAACACGTGGGTTCTAGGTGGCCATAGAATTACTACTTTCGAAATTGCGAAGATCGACACCTGAATCTCTGACTACCCCGTAAGGGTTAATAGTCGTGAACGCGTACGTACGTAATATATTTTTAAACATTCGCGATTTATACTCATTTTAATTATTTACTGGGTCGTAACACATTTTCCCGCGACCACGGCCTACGCAACTGGGTCGAAACGTCGGGTGAAATAAAGGTATTTATATCTTTATTAATTTATCGTGATACGACCCGGTCTCATTAAATCAGGTTTCCGCACGATGTTTACCCTCATAGAAATAGTAAGTTGCTAGCCCATCGTCTCAAAGATACTATTTTCCCTAGTCCCTTAGTCGCCTCTTACGAAATATCGGTATTTTTATTTAAATAGGTACATAATTTACCACCTATCACAGATGTAGACTATCTGGTAAATACGAGAATATATTCATATTACATACATACATACACATCACACTTGATTCCTCGTAGAGGGACAGGCAGAGATCACGGGTCCCCATTGGTCCCGATTCTGACAGACCAATTTCGCTTCATTGACATTCATACATCTTCTCGTACACACTCGGTATCAGTGTGTATTAATATTAGTTAACGCCATATTGAAAGAGGGTGACGTTAGAAGTACCTATAACCGCCGAGTGTGTATGAGAAGATGTATGAGTGTCAATGAAGCGAAAGTGGTTTGTCAGGATCGGGACAAATGGGCATTCGTGATCTATGCCTACCCCTCTACAGGGAATCAGGTGTGATGTGTATGTATTAATTAACCTGTAAAGAAAGATTAAGTAAGTCGAGGATATAAATAAAATAATATTTTGTTTCGCAATTGAAATGGATGCCAAAAAGAGTAATTTGATCCTATATATTACGTACATACATACACATCACGCATGATTCCCTGTAGAATGGTAGGCAGAGATCACGGATTCCCGTTTTTCCCGATCCTGACAGACCACTTTCGCTTCATTGACACTCATACATCTTCTCATACACACTCGGCGGTTACAGGTACGCCTAACGTCACCTTTTTTCAATATAGCGTCTCTCTGACTGTTATATGTCTTATTAGGCCGGCCCCTACGTAACCGCCCTTCCACTTCACTCATATATATTCCATTTGTCAATCTACCTATTATTCAAGTCCCATACTAACTAGGGATGGGCGTGTATTTTAGCAATAAATTTACAAAAAAGTTTCCTTCATAATCCTCTGCCAAACTTTTATAAAATATACCAAAAAGCACTAAACAGAAGACTTACATCGAAAATGAATACATATTCCAAACTTTCATTAATATGTATGTATATTATGTATGACTTAGGAATATACATACATTTTCATACATACACATCACGCCGGAATCTTCCCCAATCCTGATAAACTACTTTCACTTCATTGACACTCATACATCTACTCATACACACTTGGACATGAATTAAGATATTTATTGAAAAAACAAAAACACTATTTCACCAATTGAACTAGAGCGCCTTGCTAAATTCATTTAAGATTTGTGTTAAGGGTACTAGGCAACTTAAATTTACGAAATATATACTTATTAAATATATATATATCAATACAAATTTAGTATACAGACCCAGCAACCAGACTGGAAAGCAGAAAGCATAATTTCTCCCAGGGCTCTGTTCACCCCGAAAGGGATAAAAGAACGTCAATGTATTATGTATCAAAAAAAGGATTATATGAAATTAATATATGGACTAATAATAATAATATTATAGAACATTATTACAACAATTGAACTAGCCCCTTGCTATGTACATTTAAGACGTGTGTTAAGGGTACTAGTCAACGTATATTTAAGAAATATATACTTAATATATAAAGATAAATACATATATAGCATGTATAATCAACGACCGGACTGGAAAGAATTTAAGAAATATATACTTATTTTACTTGGATAAATACATATATAATCAACGACCAGACCAGACTAAAAAGCATTAGAAAAGCAAAGTTCTTAACTCTACCTTCACCGCGAATCGAACAGGGATTAAAAGCACTTTGAGTGAATCTTCTGTACCCTGTATTTTTGAGTAACTTTTGCTATTATTCGCCGTGGCTAGGCAATTTATGTGATAGCGAAAATTGCTAATTTCGCCCGTAATACTCTGGTTAACTTACACTGTAGTTTTTGATCTATTAAACTGTTCTAGTCTGTTTAAATATGTGTTTTTCATTTACGTACATAATTAATTTACAGTCGCTAACGGTGAGGGAAAACATCGTGAGGAAACTTGCCTATCCCTCACGTGCCTATATACGGCGATGCCGTTGACTACCTATCACGTTGGGTGTTGTCTATCTTGTGATACGCGGGCTTCGAATGAACCATACCTAACATGCCTTCGAAATTTCGGAGATGGGCATTCAAGCCTCTGACTACCCCGCCATAATAAAAAAAAGGGAGTGTGTATACACAAGTCGTGAAGCGTATGTATGTATGTAAACTGTTCTACACATACATAATTATGTCCGTCTAACCCTTTGGTGATAAACAGAAGCTTGGAGACATTAAAATTTTGGTAAAGTATTACCATTAGGGTTGTGATGCAGATTATATGAATTATCTGTGTCATCAAATAGTTTTCTTTTTCCATTAATTCCTTACCTATTCCTATTTAACTCTATTGAGTTGCTGAAAAAAAAGGCAGCTAATTAATATTGTATATATATACTCTTTCGGAATAGAGAACCTTGGAGACATGAAAACATCTCCTTGGTTACTTATTAGCATGAATATCGGAGTGATAGTGGTAGCTGGGCTATCAACCTGTCACCAATGTTCCATATGACATCATAACCCCAATATTCATGCTATAAAACGCCCTAGCGAATATTATCGTGTTTCAAAAGTTCTATCGACCTAAAACTATATAAAAAATATAACTACATAGTATATGATCCGGACAAATAGCAATCCGTGATCTCTGCCTACCCCTCTACAGGGAATCAGGCCTATGTATGTATGTATATGTATGAAAACGTATGTATGTTCCTAAGTCTCGTAAGTTAGAGCTAAGTACACAGTATGAAGACATTTTAACTTGAAAGCTCGGAATAAGCTCGAGTTACAGTTAATCTGTACGAAGACTGTCGAGCTTAAAGCTTAGGAAATTTAATAAAGTGGTTAGACGGGCTCTGGTTTCGACATAATACTAGAGTTAAGAAATCATGTACATTTAATTTATAAGATACTAGTGACCCGCTCCGGCTTCGCACGGGTATAAAATATATAGCCTACTCCACTATTTAATGGATGTTATTATACAAAATAAACCTTTCTCTTGAATCACTCTATCTATTAAAATAAACCGCATCAAAATCCGTTGCGTAGTTTCAAAGATTTAGGCATACAAATGGACATAGGGACTGAGAAAGCGACTTTGTTTTATACTATGTAGTGATAACAAGAAATATGCAAGAAGATGGCCATTGCAACATGGCCGAAACGTCGGGTAACAAAGGTAATACTTTGTGTATAAAATATACGTGTTAAGTCCCGTTTTCTTGTAAATGAATACAAATCGCAAATCTCTCAAAAATGATAGTAAGTTTAAATGTTGTGAAGGAACCTACGTACAAAATAGTTCAAATATAATGGATAGAAATTAAATAATATATATGTACTTTTATAAATGTTAATAAGGATTACAAATATTGTTTAATGAAAGTCAAGTTATATCATTTTCACAGTACTATATATTCTCGCCTCTACGTCCCTAACGGGATAGGCAGAGACTATAGATTGCCAATTGGAACAATTCAGACAAATCAAAATTCAATATCAATGTGGCGCCCGCGAGTTATTAACTACTTGAACGCTTAACGTGAGGTCCTGGGTTCGATTTCCGGTGGAGGCAGAGTTAAGAACTACGCTTTTCTCCTGCTTTTCATTCTAGAATCAATGACCATATTTATCTATCTATAAAAATAAGTTTATATTTCTTCAACAAACGATGACTAGTACCCTTAACACAAGTCTTCAATGAACTTACCAACGGGCTAGTTCAATTGGTGAAATAGTGTCCAAAACATTATGATTATTATAGAACACTATTACACTGTGAGAACACTATTATAACGCAGAGGGCAAACATAATGAGGAAACCTGCCTATCTCGAGATAGATAATAGCCAGTGCCTATCTACGGCGATACGGTTCACTACCTATCACGTTGGGTGTTGTCTATCTATTAAAATGCGGAAATTTGCGTGGCTCATATTTAAGATGCCATCGAAGTCTATTTAAAAGTATATACTTTAAACTTTAAAAAATATATACTTCTTTAATTCGACGTAGCTCAGTTGTTTGAGGCTTGGCTCTGTATCAGTGGGTACAGCGTTCAAATCCCGCTGGAGCATGTACCAATGGAAATGAATTTTAATGGATTTCTATGTACATTTTCGTAATAAAAACACATTTATGAAATGCATCGAATTATACGGTGAGGGAAAACATCGTGAGGAAACCTACCTGTTCGTCGAAGTTTTTTTTTGTTTGTGTGTTTTTTGTTTTATATACTTCTTACATATAGATAAATACATAATCAACAACCAAAATGGAAAGCAGACGAAAAGCGTAATTCTTAACTCTACCTCCACCAAGAATCGAATATTATTTAAATATATAATTATGAATATTATTTCAATATTATTTAATCGAATATTATGAATATTATTTCGTAGTATTCTGTCGAAACAGTACCCCATCTGAATTTGAATGTGTTATTACGCGGAGTATTAGTATGGTAAACATAACATTATATTGCTTAAACAGTGCTCTGTTTACCATCACATATTATATTTGATTACCTGGAACCAGTGCTGGTTTGGGACTGAGATGGTACGTAAGTAGCTGCCTTTTGTAGGCATTTTGGAGAGGTGATTAAGGGTTATAGGGGTTTGATAGTAAAATTAGATTTTTTGATCTTAGAACGTAAAAGTGTGGAAATGTATTTTTTTAAGCTAATTTAGTTATAATAATTTCTTTATTTAATTTGTTCTTGTTCTACATACTATAATCATATAAATACACATCACGCCCATTTCTATGTAGAGTGGTAGGCAGAGATCACGGATCCCCATCTATCTTTATCCTGACAAGCCACTTTGACACATATACGACCAAATATTTTAACTCACTTTTCACCATATAGTTAACATCATAACACACCAAATATGGCAATGAATCATTGCCTGTATTGATAGGGTAAAAAGACAAGAGGTTGCTATGGCAACGGAAAAATAACAAGGATTATTAAGATCACATATTTTTCCTCAGAAGTTTTATCTTTAAGTAATTTTGTATTTCTTTCATTAAATAAGGTTTTACAGTACTTCAGAGCATATTATTTAAAACCTTATAAATCCTTAAACTCTACTTACCCCTTTCAGTATTATAGAAGTGTGTTAAGGTAAGCCATTGTTCTGTGGGTGCTGCATTAATTCATTTACTTTTAGGTCGAATGAAAAAGTGAACCACGGCTACCCAATAGGGTTATTCCTATACAGTCATTGTAAATTAAAAACATATTTTATATACATACATAAAACATACCCTTCACGACTTGACACACTCCCTTTTTTATTATGGCGGGGTAGTCAGAGGCTTGAATGCCCATTTCCGAGATTTCGAAGGCATTTTAGGTATGGGTCATTCGAAGCCCGCGTATCACTAGATAGACAGCACCCAACGTGATAGGTAGTGAACCGTATCGCCGTATATAGGCACTGACTATTACCTATCCTGCGGGATAGGCAGGTTTCCTCACGATGTTTTCCCTCACCGTTAATATATATATACACTCGCGTTATTTAATCCCTTTTGGGATAGATTGACCTTTGGAGAGAGGTAAGCATCTCCTAGGTCACTTTTCAAAAATATCATAGTAAGAATATGAATATTGGGGATTGTGATGTCATATGGAACATTGGTGACAGGTTGCTAATCCATTGCCCAATAGATTCCAATAGAGTAAATAAGCTGATTATTAGAATCTACGCAAATATCTTAAGATTATTGTAAAGTATGATAATTGCTTAATCCTTAAGTGACTCCATACAACTAGTTAGACAAACAACAAACCATTAACCCTTGCGAGGTAGTCAGAGGTTCAGGTGTCTATCTCCGCGATTGCGAAGGTAGTAATTCTATGGCCACCTCGAACCCACGTGTTGAACAGATAGTCAATACTCAATTTGACAACTGGTCAGCCATGTCGCCATTTACAAGCACTAACTATTACCTGTTTAGGAAACAGGTAAGTTTCCTCACGATGTTTTCCCTCACCGTAGTATTCGACGCATTTCGTAAATTTACTTTCGTACGTATATATTATATATAAATATATCAGCTTTTTTTACAATTTTAATCCCCAACCACCCCATTTAGGAAGTCCCCTGAATCCCCATTCGGTGGGCCAGTGATTAATCGTGGCCCCACCGTGACAGGGAATCGCCACCGTGACTACCCGAAATGTTGACCACACTTTTCAGTGGCCTATATTGGTTTACATAACGTCCTTTAATCGCTTTCGGGTGGACAGAACCTTGGAGATATGATAACTCCTAGGTCTATATTTAGCATGAATATTGGGGTTGTGTTGTTATATGTAACATTGTTGACAGGTTGCTAGCCCATCAATCAATAAATTCTATTATATTGGTTTACATAATTATGTGGCATAATTAATTAATTATTTGAGTAAGAAAAAACATTTCAGATTTATTAATTAAGAGTGAAAAAGTTTCTCGTTTTTTAATCCCTTTCGGGGTGGACAAAACCTTGAAGACACGACTATATTTTGTAGGTCATTTTTTTTAATAAATATTGAGGTGTTATATGTAACATTGGTGAGAGATTGCTAACTCGTCGCCCTATATATTACATTTAGGCCTAATCTCTTAGTCGCCTTCTACGGCATGCCGGGAAGAACGGCAGCTAGTTAGTATTCTTTTTTCGTCCCAATGTTCCCTACTCCTATGTTGGTTAAGAGATAATTTATGAATAATGTATTTATGTCAAGTCTTTTTAAAGAGAAATTTTAATATTAAATTACAAACACCGCTACATGAATGAAGTTAGATTCAAACCAGAAATACTAAAACGTTAATACAAACAAAATCTTCGTTAACACAAAATTATATGTGATCTCTAGAGTATCTATTATTGTTGAATGATAATAATTTAAGACACTATTACACAATCGAACTAGCACCTTGGTAAGTACTTTTAAGACTTGTGTTAAGGGGTACTAGTCAACGTATATTTAAGAAATATATACTTATTATGTATAGATAAATACATATATAGCATATACAATCAACAAGCAGACTGGAAAGCAGTAGAAAAGCGTAGTTCTTAACTCTACCTCCAGCGGAAATTGAACCCGGGACCTCACGATTAGTAAATTAGTAAAATTTAAATGCTCTTAGCATTTAAATTCTACCGTACTTAAAACAGATAATTACATTAACCCAGTCCCCAACTAACTAGTACTGATAATCCTCTGACATTTAGATAAAGCGGCTCTCAGACGGCAAATTGCCTTCATTTAGGTAATACACCTTCACTTTCTTGCTTTCTTTCTTTCTTTTTGTCTATCTAAGGCTTTAATGGGTCGTTTGGTTGAGATAAAAAGCCTTATACTACCTCCGTTCCTGGTTTTATGGTTAATTTTTGTACGGATTATCTGTGATTCTGTATAAGTTTGGGATTTAGAAAGTAAACTAGCTGTTTTTCGTCACAGGTTAGTGTAGGTGATGGGTTAGAAACCTGTTAGTAAAAAGGATGAACGCATTCACGATCATTTACCCTTGCGGGGTAGTCAGTTCAGGTTTCCATCTCCGCGATTGCGAAGTTAATAAATCTAGGGTCACCTCGAACCCACGCGTTGGCCAGATAGTCAGTACTCAATGTGACAGGTGGCAAGCCATGTCGCCATTTATAAGCACTAACTATTGCCTGTTCGGGGAATCGGTAAACTCTGGCAAAAAGCATGAAAGTAGAATCAATGCCGTCGAAATGCGGTCACTGAGAAGCATTTTAGGAGTGTATGTATGTATACCACTAGTCCCTTAGCCTCCTAAGACTTGTCGGGAAGAACGGCAGCTAGTTAGCATTCTTTTTACTTCCCAGACTAGTATGGTACCTTCTTTGTAAGGTAAAGGTTCTATTTTTCGCTTAAACCTTTGGATATCATTGTAATAGAACTTCAGGCTGGCGGCTACAAAAGATTGCATCAAAGGACTGTCAAATTCTTTAGCCCTTTTATGTTATTGTCTTAGGTTTGTTCTTGAATGGTACCTTGGAGTTTTCACTTGAAGTCTATATCTAATAAAAATACATTTACGAAATGCTTCCAATACTACGGTGAGGGAAAACATCGTGAGGAAACCTACCTGTTCGAACCACGTGGGTTCGAGGTGGCCATGGAATTACTACCTTCGCAATTGCGGAGATGGACACCTGAACCTTTAACTACCCCGCAAAGATGAATGGTCGTGAATGCCTTTGTCTTTTATACATTAGATGTTTTTATTACGACATGCCGGAAAGAATCTCTTTTTATACGATCTAGGCTAACGTAAATAACACATTCACACATAAATTAAACAACCTCTGTGACGCCAATAGTTAACCAATTAAACGATACTCGTGAGGTCCCGGGTTTGATTCCCGGTGGAGGCAGAGTTGAGAACTACGTTTTTCTTCTGCTTTCCAATCTGGTCGTTAATTATATATAATCTATATGTATTTATCTACATATAAATATGCGTTGAATAGTATCATTAAAACAAGTCTTAAATAAACTAAACAAGTGGCTAGTTCAATTGGTGCAATAGTGTTTTTAATACTATATGTTATTATAAACACATCACACCCGTTTCCTTCTAAAGGGGTAGGCAGAGATCACGAGTTATCAGTCATCTCGATAACATGTACGTAAGAGTCGAAAAGGCATAGCCCACTAAAACGTATGTGAGCGTTTGCTTATCTCACCATTCATACAGCCTGCAGGCTTCTAAGGAATGTAACCTCACTAAAGATAAGGAAATAGTGCGGGCTCCGTATTTAGATAGAGTGTAACTGGTCTTTGGTCTTATCCTGTGATAGTCTGGGACCTAAGAAAGCTAACTAGCTGCCGTTCTTTCCGGCAGGTTGTAGGCTTAAGGACTAGAGTTAAATGGAATCTATTGGGTGATAGGTTAGCAACCTGTCACCAATGTTCCATGTGACATTGCAACCTCAATATTCATGCTAAAAAGTGACGAATGAAATGTTTTCATGTCTCCAAAGTTCTGTCTACCTCAAAAGGGATTCAAGGACGTGAATGTATGTATATTTTGGTATTTAGATAGTGTAAATGGTTATACATATGTAATGTTCATTGTTTTTATTTTTCTTGATGCAAATTAAGTTAGAAAAAGTCCAAGCCTAATATGCATATACAAGTAACATATATATTCACTTCTTTTAATCCCTTTTAGGGTAGGCAGTACCTTGAAGATATTTTCACGGTTACTTTTTAGCATGAATATTGAGGTAGTGATGTCATATGGAACATTGGTGATATATCGCTAACAGATGTTTTCGTTTACAATAAAATATTTTGTTGTTTTAAGGTCAGATTGGATTAAATTTTAAACAGCATTATTGATATATCATACTATTAGTGAAATATTACATAACTTTAACAGACAAGAAGTTATAAACTGTACCTTAACGCATGTAAATTTATTGCCTCTGCATAAAACAGAATTTTCAAACCAAATTTTTTTGTCTTTTGCAATTACTGACATGTGAATGTGGCGTTATAAATTGTTTAAGTATTTATATACATATCATGAATATATAATTATTAATTTTATAATTATTATATACATGCCAATGAATAATGATAATTCATACACATATAGACTATCATACAAACCGTTTTCAAAGCTTTATTTAATTAAAATTACTATTTTAGTATTTTAACATGCTATTGTTAAAGTAGATAGACAAAAGAAATAAATATATAATCTATTTAACTAAATATAGCTAGCAATTTTTGTCTTACAACAACTCAACTGTTGTCACTCAAGCTTCTATCCACTCCACAAGAAATAACAATCGTAATCATAACTAAGACGAAGGCATTTAAGTCTGAGTCTACCCCGTGCGTGAAATGGTTTATTCAAATGCCAATTAGGGAGTCCAATGGCCAACACACCTGAACTACTTCCAATAACAATATCTGGACTATTGTTGGGCCACTAAACACAACATAATATAACCCTTTGGGACGTAAAAAGAATGCTAACTTGCTGCCGTTCTTTCGTATGTTGTAGGATTTGCCCTATTTGTATACATATATGCACATAACGCCTGATTACCTGTAGAGGGGTAGGCAGAGATCACGGATCGCTATTTCTCCCGATCCTGACACACCACTTTCGCTTCATTGACACTCATACATCTTCTCATACACATTCGGCGGTTACAGGTACTCCTGACGTCACCTTTTTTCAATATAGCGTCTATCTGACTGTTATGTCTTATTGGGCCAACACCTACGTAACCACCCTTCCACTTCACTCATATATATTTCTTTTGACAATCTGCTATCATTCATCTACCTCACCTCTAAGTGTATTAAACTTATCTGACTGTCAGATGTCATATTAGACCAACACCTACCTTATCACCTCTAAGTGTATTAAACTTATCTGACTGTCATATGTCTTATTGGACCAACACCTACGTTACCACCTCTAACGGTATTAAACTTATCTGACTGTCATATGTCCTATTAGGCCAACTCTTACGTTACCGCCTCTAAGTGTATTCAACTTATTTGACTGTCATATGTCTTATTGGACCAACGCCAACCTAAAAGCCTTTAACTATTATTAGTAAACTAAGTATATTATATTTGCCATTTAACCGCCATTTTCATAGCCACACCCTATTGGCAGAACCAAGATATCTTTGAGGTGAAACCGTAGTAATTGATTTCGTAGCTACGCCGCAAAGTAAACCCATACTACGTGCGGATTGCTACCACAAATACGTAGTATTGCTAATTGGTACCTACCATTTGTGTAGTAGTTTGTTAGTCTGGTACGTAATTAGAATGCTAACTAGCTACCTTTCTTCGTTATTGCTTATCTTGTTGTTACTATTTCGATAGTAGGTAATGATAAAAGTGGAGAATATTTTATATCACCAATGTTTTGACTAGTACGTGTATTGGTTTTAAAAAAATTAATACCTTTATGGGTACTCAGTACCTTGCGCGACCTTAGCACTATGTCATTATATATTCGAAGTTTACATTTTTCTAGATAATCTAATGTTACAGGTAATAAGTCCATCCCATATCATCGTCTATTGAATAATTAATACTATATATTTATTATCATATATATTATATAACTATACATTTTTCGAATGGTCTCCCATCCACATTGAGACCACATCTGACATTGCTTAACAAGTTGACTGACCAAGAACGTGTTATTGTGGTTATGCTAGATATTTGAGATAAATTCCAGCTTTGGTAATAAAAATCAGCAAAAATAATTAGGTTTATGGGATAGGGGATGAATTTATGACTCTATCAAAAGATTAATGGCTATTTTATGGCGGAGGAAGTTTTTGGTTGTTTTTCTAGAGGACCAAGGGTATATACTGCTGTTTTTACTTCGTGATGGGATAGCAACCTTTTACTCTTTGTGAAATGTTTTATCTGAACATTATCTTCACTAATATTTACATACATACACATCATAGGAGAATAATAAGTGACCAAGAAGATTTTTTTTATGTCTCCAAGGTTCTGTCTACCTCAAAAGGAATTAAAGGATGTGAATATATATGTATATGTACGTAAGCATCAAGTTAATTCTTTAAAGGTACGAACAGAAGTTTGAGACAATTATATTATTACATTATACATACATATAATTATTACACACACACACATACACACACACACACATATATATAGTCGCCTCCTACGACATGACAGGAAAAATGGCAGCTAGGTAACATTATTTTTATGTTCCTGAATAAAACAGGACAATTTTTAAGTTAATCAATTCAAAATGCCAACTGATTACATTGCCAATACCAGATTTTCATCATTACAACCAAGTAAACTTAGTTTAGGACGCCCCCCTGCTAGGTGGACCGATGACCTCAAGAAGGTCGGTGGTAGTGGCTGGATGTGGGCCACGAGTGATCGTTTTTTGTGGTGTAACCTTAGGGAGGCCTACGTCCAGCAGTCGACTAGTATAGACTGATTTATTGAACTAAGTACGATTACAAAAAGGAAGTTTGATCTCTACCTAAACCTATTATGTAAACGGGTGAAATATATCAATATGTTTTATACAAAAACTAAAATAAGTTTTTATTTTACTTTAAATGCTACAAATTTAAAATGCCAGCTGATTACATTGCCAAATCCCAGATTTTCATCACAGAGTACCGGGGTAACAAATAGGGAAAGAATCAAATTCCTTTGAACAAGTTCTAAATGAAATCTGTCGCTCGGGCAGTAACTTTTTAAAAGTTCAATTTCTTATAACAATGGTTTAAATTTTATCCTTCAGTTCGCTAACTTGGTACTTAGCAATGTTTTGAGAGGAAAACTGGGGTTTTATACATATATAAATGTATAAAACCCGAGATATAGTATAACCGCCGAGAGTGTATGAGAAGATGTATGAATGTCAATGAAGCGAAAGTGGTCTGTCAGGATCGGGACAAATGGGGATCCGTGATCTCTACCTACCCCTCTACAGGGAATCAGGCTTGATCTGTATGTATGTATGTAAGACTATATTTGTATAATACTAAATCTTTACGGGAATGTCCTATAACTACCGAATGTATATGAGGAGGTGTATGATTGTCAATGAAGCGAAAGTAGTTTGTCTAGATCGACATGAATAAATCCGTGATCTTTGCCTGACTGTAGTATGATAATAATATTTAGAAGACGTAATAATTCGATGTAGCTCAGTTGTTTGGGGCTTGGCTCTGTATCAGTGGGTACAGGGTTCAAATCCCGCTTGACAATGTACCAATGGAAAAGAAGTTTAATAAATTTCTATGTACATTTTCCTCATAAACATACATTTATGAAATGCGTTGAATACTACGGTAAGGGAAAACATCGTGAGGAAACCTACCTGTTCGAACAAGTAATAGTTAGTGCTTGTAAATGGTGACATGGCTGATCACCTATCTCATTGAGTACTAACTAGCTGGTCAACACGTGGGTTTGAGGTGGCCATAGAATTACTACCTACGCAATTGCGGAGATGGATACCTGAACCTCTGATCCGCAAGGGTTAATGGTCGTGAATGCGTTTCTCTTTTGAACTAGCCCTTAGGTTCTTAGTAAGACCCTTAGTAAGACGATCAATATTTTTTTATGAACTACAATTATTAAGTAACAAAGGTACATACATACATACGTACACATCACGCCTGATTCCCTCAGGGGTAGGCAGAGATCACGGATCCCCATTTGTCCCGATCCTGACAGACCACTTTCGCTTCATTGACATTTATACATCTTCTCATACACACTCGGCGGTTAAAGGTACTCCTAACGTCACCCTTTTCCAATATAGCGTCTATCTGACTGTTATGTGTCTTATTGGGTCGGCCCCTGCGTAACCACTCTTCCACTTTAAACACATATTTTCCTTATCAATCTACTATTATTCATTCGCATAACATGTCCAAACCATCGGAGCCCTTTTCTCAGTCACTACATCTTCTTTCAAACCACAACCTGCCCTTATCACACTATTTTTAATTCTATCGTTCAATGTCACTCCTAGCATGCTTCTGAATTAACACGATCACTAATTTAAGCATTTTTTATTAACTACAATAATAAGTAACAAAGGTACTACACGAATATTACAGTCTATTAGCCAGTATGATGGCTAACAAATTGCTTCCATCAATATTTGAACAGTGGCACAGACTGGCAACGAAACGAAGTGAAAAGTAGGAATAGAAATGCAATCCGAATTAAATATTCAATCTAGACTGCAGTGCACTCGATTCTACTGTTTGGAAAACGTAATATTCACTAATTGACACCCTTTTGGACACTTAATGCGGATGAATGATAGCAGATTGACAAATGGAATATATATGAGTGAAGTTGAAAGGTGGTTACGTAGGGTTAATTTCTACTCCTCTACAGGCAATCGGGTGTGATGTGTATGTATGTATTTTTGAATTTGAGGTTATCCAAAACTGTATTACAATTTACAAGCACTGTGTAATATGTATTTACAACAGTCAGATAGACCTAATATTGAAAAAGAGTGACATTAGAAGTACGTATAACTGCCGAGTGTGTATGAGAAGATGTAAGAAGGTCAATGAAGCGAAAGTGATCTGTCAGGATCGGGACAGATGGGGATCCGTGATCTCTTCCCTCTACAGGGAATCAGGCGTGATGTGTATGTATGTATGTTGATAACCCTTACAGCAGCTGTAGCGAAGTGGGTAAGACCTCCAACTTCTTATGAGTAAGGTCCTTGGTTCGAATACCGGCTCTGGCATGTACCAATGAATGAAATTGTCACTGATGTTCCCCGCACTGTAATATTCAATGCATTTCGCAAATGTATTTTTAATACAAAAATGTACATAGAAATTCATTAAACTTCATTTCCATTAGTACATGCCCAAGCGGGATTTGAACCCTGTACCCACTGATTCATAGGCAAGGCCCAAACAATTGAGCTACGTCGAACATACATTTAATTTAGCCAATAGCAGAATAGGGGATAACCAGTCCACCTCATTACGTATTCTATTAGCCACCGAATGAATGGAAATATCGACGCCGTATCCCTATTGTATCCAGACAATTGTACTATTTCAAACCGGCGATCAAAAATTCATACTGTCAGTTACAAACGATCAATAGAGGTTTGTATTACGAGTTTATTACCTTTTAAGGTAGATGGGAAGGTAGGTATATTATCGGTTTAAGAGAGGTTTAAATGATTAAGGGTGAATTTTAACGATCATCAAATAATAAGAAATATTGTATCACCAAGGATCTGTCCATCTCAAAAGATATTAAAGAACGTGAAGGTATATGCATGTTTGTAAACAATATGGAAATGCAATCGAAAAGTAAATTTTACAACGAAATAATAAAAGGAATATATATGAGTGAAGTAGAAGGGCGGTTACGCAGGGGCCGGCCTCATAAGACATATAACAGTCAGATAGACGCTTTATTGAAAAAAGATGACGTTAGGTGTACCTATAACCGCCGAGTGTGTATGAGAAGATGTATGAATGTCAATGAAGCGAAAGTGGTCTGTCAGGATCGGGACAAATGGGGATCCGTGATCTCTGCCTACCCCTCTACAGGGAATCAGGCGTGATGTGTATGTATGTATGTATAATACAGTCCTACACCAAACGAAATGTTTGTACGTTTTGATACAGTTTTGGTGTACTTTGTAGAATTTTTATGTGCTTTTACTTATTTTACTTTATTAGTAACAACAGATTGTTACTACATAGTAGTAAACAAAGTCGCTTTCTTTGTCCCTATGTCCCTTTGTATGCTTATATCTTTGAAACTTCCCAACGGATTTTGATGCGGTTTTTTTAATAGATAGAGTGATTCAAGAGAAAGGTTTTTATATATAATAACATCCATTAAATAGTGGAGTAGGCTATATATTTTATACCCGTGCGAAGCCGGAGCGGGTCACTAGTTACTAATAAAGCAAAAGTAAGTAAAAGCACAAAATTATACTGCAAGGTAGAATTACTGTTATATTACCTTTATAGATAGATAAGAAGGTATGTATATTACAGGTTTAACAGAAGCTTAAATGATTAAGAGTGTAAAGAATATATTAAGCGATGTGATAGCAACATGTCTACTAGAATCCCATAATATAAACTAAATTATAATGCTAAAAGTGCCCAAGGAAATCACATCAATTGTATTCACCATGTACAATTACGTTAAAATGACAAAATCGAAGCATTTTTCCGCTTACAAAACAAAGATTTCATCTTTCTATCAAAATAGTGGCGGGCATACACGGACATTGACATCGCATTACAGATCTCAGCTTTATCGTGTAACAATGCAATGATTGTTACAACTTTAACACTTAAACAAAACCAAAAATGTACCACAAGAGTTATATTGTGATTTTACAAAATGCTGATCGCGTTGTATACCGATATGTACTTTTTTCTATAACATGAATTAATAATTTTAAAATATTAATTCATTCAATTTTTTATTTTAAAATATAGGTACTGTCCATCCCAAATTTCATTCATCTTAACAGCTAATACACTTAAATTAATAAAGATATCTGATTACCTTTATTTTTGCCCGACGTTTATCGTGATATGACCCGGTCTCTCATAGTAAATAAAAGGAGTATATATCGCGAGTGTTTAAAAATAACTAATACACTTAAACACAAACTCGTTTAAGACCCTTGCGTGGTAGTCAGTGGTTCATCTATCTATCTCCGCAATTGCGAAGGTAGTAATTTTATAGTCATCTCGAACCTACGTGTTGACCAGATTATTAGCTCTTAATATGACAGTCGTCATTTAAAAGCATCAACTCTTATATGTTCGAGGAACAAGTAGGTTTCCTCACAATATTTTCCCAACTTAAGAAATCAAAATGATGGTATTAAATAACATACATATATAATCACGTCCTTTAAACTTTTTCAAAATTTTCTAGTTTTCTCATTAGCATTAATATTGGGGCTGAAATATCATATGGAACAACATGGTAAGAGGTTGCTAGCCTAACGCCCAATAGATTCCATTAACCCTAGTCCCTTAATCGCTTCCTAAATTCCAGGAAGAACAGCAGCTAGTTTGCATTCTTTTACGTCCCAGCTAGCACGATATATAAATAGGTTCGATAGATAGGTTTCGCGATTCTGTTGGCAACACTGACAAATGTTGGGCGGTTGAACTGTGACGGCTCACTAATTATGTTGCTCAAACGAATTGGCCCCGAATAACGGAAATAATTGCTAAGGCTCTATTGCTATACATACGAAGCTATATAACAGTTAGATAGACGCTATATTGAAAAAAGTTTAGAAGTTCCTATAACCGACGAGAGGGTATGAGAAGATGTATGAATGTAAGCGCACTTTTTCAATATGACGTCTATCAGACTGCCATATGTACCTTTTATCAAATACATAAAGTTATGTTGCATAAACAAATAAATTACGTTTCAAGCCGAGCAAAAAGGCATATAGTTGCATTCGACCGTAATACCAGAGTGCAATAAAATGCTACGCGTCAGTGTGAAGGTTGTAGTTCATATATCAATGTAGAGCCACTGAATTCACTGCGAAAATTGATTTTACGTGTAGCGATTTTATTACTGTTAAAGCTGGTATGTACTGGTATAAGTCGAGTATATACTCGTAAGGGAGATTATAAGATATGGTATAAAGTGTTTGTAAACTATACAACATACAATTTAGTATATAAGTATTCTATGTACAATACCTACATACATACATTCACATAATTAATTAGTATTAATACCTTTTGACAGATAATTCGACGTAGCTTAGTTGTTTGGGGCCTGGCTCTGTATCAATGGGTACAGGGTTCAAATCCCGCTTGACCATATACCAAAGGTTATGAATTTTAATGAATTTCTATGTACATTTTCGTAATAAAAACACATTTGTGAAATGCACCGAATACTACGTTGAGGGAAAACATCGTGAACAACCTGCCTGTTCCCCGAACAGGTAATAGTTAGTGCTTGTAAATGTCGAAATGTCTTACCACCTGTTACATTGAATACTGTCTATGTGTCCAACTCGTAGGTTAAAAGGCTAGAATAAATACCATCAGATTTTCGGAGATGGGCACCTGAACCTCTGACTACCCCGATCGTAAACGCGATTGTCTCGCCTTAATCGATACAGTAGTTCAAGTCAACATTTTTGTCTAATTCTATGGCTTCGTATATCTATAAAAATAGAGCATATAAAAACATAAAACATGCACACTCCTTTTTTTATTGTGACGGGGTAGTCAAAAACTTGAGTGCTTATCTCCGAAATTACGAAGACATGTTAGGTATGAGTCATTCAAAGCCCGCATATCGCTAGATAGGCAGCGCCCAACGTGATAGGTAGTTAACCGTATCGTACACAGGTACTGACTATTACCTATCCCGAGGAATAGGCAGGTTTCCTTACGATATTTTCCCTCACCGTTAGCGACTGTAAATTATGTACGTAAATGAAAAACACATTTTAAATTTAATTCATTAGTACATGCCAGAGCCGGGATTCGAACCTAGGATCTCTAATAAGAAGTCAGAGGTCTTACCCACTTGACTACAGACTAGCTCAGTATATGCTATATTCAATCAATCAATCAGCCTATGTCAGTCCACTGCTGGACGTAGGCCTCCCCAAGGGTGCGCTAAACACAATCACTCGTGGCCATCAGCCAACCACTACCAGCGACCCTTTTCAGGTCATCGGTCCATCAAGCAGGGGGGCGTCCTAGACTACGTTTACCAAGACGCGGCTATATTACTACCTCCATAAATCAGGCATCTCCAGGGTTGTTATTCCATTGCTCTAGACATTGCCATATTGAGTAGCCGTCCGCATTCAAGACTGTAATAGACTTCGGAACACATATTGAACTAGCCCCTAAGGATGATTTAGGATTTGATTATCATATACATACATATATCTCAAGCTAGACTGAGTAAAAGAATGCTAACTAGCTGCCGTTCTTCCCGGCATGTCGTAGAGGGCGATTAAGGGACTAGGGGTAAATGGAATCTATTAGGTGATGGACTAGCAACCTGTCACCAATGGAATATTATGACAACGAAACTTTATGTTCATACTAAAAAATGACCTAGGGATGTT
Source organism: Leucoptera coffeella (assembly GCA_030578115.1). NCBI lineage: Eukaryota > Metazoa > Arthropoda > Insecta > Lepidoptera > Lyonetiidae > Leucoptera > Leucoptera coffeella. The sequence continues at coordinate 197,694 of JAMBLF010000030.1, read as the reverse complement.
ATACCTTCGAAAATAGCTGCCGTTCTGCAAGGTATATTGTAGAAAGCGAGAATAAAAATGATTGACGCAATAATTTATGGAAGTAATCCTATGCTAATATAGGATGAAAATATTACATAATGTTAATCTCCAAGGTTCTGTTCACTCCTAAAGAGATTTATGAAAGTGAATGTACATGTAAATATAATAGTAGAATTATGTTAAACCTAATTACAATTTTACCCTATGTAACCTTCGATAGAATTATTAATACTATCGTTATGTACTATAGACAAGTGCGGATCTGGGATTTGAATGATGTGTAACTATGTTCCCAGATTTCACTTAAGAGTGTACATTTATTTTAAAAGAAAACGGGACTAATTTTGTATATTCTATAAACAAAGTATTACCTTTGTTACCCGACGATTTGACCATGTTGCAATGGCCTTGGTCAACTGTAACAAAGGTAATACTTTGTTTGTAAAATAAACGCGATAAGTTTTCTAGTGAAAAAAAATAAATAATACTTATTATATTCCAAAATCTACTAAACAGTATTTATATTTAGAATAAACCCAGTACTACACATGCATCTCATTACAAAGTCCATCAGTCGAATGGCAGATCTCTGTTCCATCCCGCCAGTGATTGAGCCCTGAATAAAGGTGTCAATCAACTCTAACTATATTCACAGAGCGTGACACTAGTAGGAACGTAAATAGAATGCTAACTAGCTGCCGTTCTTCCCGGCATGTCGTAGAGGGCAATGAAACCACAATGTTCATACTAAAAAGCGACCTAGGAGATGTTATATCTCCGAGGTTCTGTTTACCCCGAAAGGGAGTAAAGGACGCGAATGCATATGTATAATACTAATGATATTTGGATATTATTAAACCAATTGAACTAGCCTCTTGGTAAGTTCATTTAAGATTTGTGTTAAGGGTACTAGTCAACGTATATTTAAGAAATATATACTTATTATATGTATATAGATAAATACATATATATAGCATATATAATCAACGACCAGACTGGAAAGCAGTAGAAAAGCGTAGTTCTTAAATCTGCCTCCACCGGGAATCGAATCCGAGACTCCATGATTAGCGTTCCGGCGGCTAACCGAACGCGCCACGGAGGTCGTCAAGTACACATCTGCATAATTATATATACGTATTAGATGTGTATGTTTGTTGTAAATAAATCTTACGTCCCGATCAATTAATATATTTAATATACCCCTAGTCCCTTAGTTGCCTCCTACGACATGCCGGGAAGAACGGCAGTTAGTTAGCATTCTTCTGACGTCCCAAACCCATAATTTAGCATTTCCCCACCCCATTGTTTCATTTAACGACAGCATTGCTCAAGTGGGTTGGCAGGGACGTGAATTTAGTGCTTATCGCGAACCAAGTTATTTAAGTACAAGCTAAGCATGGAAATAAATGGCTAAGTAACCCCGCCCTTGCTAAGTTAGCGATTCTGCTAACTTAGATTTTAAGGGAGCTTAGAAATTATATTTTAACAAAACAAAAAGACAGTCGTCTATAGTGCGTCAACAAAGTCAGCAGCTCAGTGAAAGTTGAAAATACAAATATTTATTTTTGGCTGAATATTTAGTCAATTGTGATGCCAAACTGGCTAAATATGTGCACTTTGGGATAAGATTCGGATCCTCAACTGGAACGAACCGAAGAACAATGAAGCGAAGAATTGGAGCTTCAACCTCGTTTTTCTTCGGTTGTAGCGGCTGGCGGCGTTAGCATAACCATAGCGACGGAATAACAAGAAGTGCAAACGCCTTGGTATCAGCTTTTATACTTTCGCCGACATAACCTTAGTGGTGAATAGTATAATAAAGAATTAAAAAAAAAACAAAAAGACAAAAGCGTTCACAACCATTAACCCTTGCGGGGCTTTCAGAGGTTCAGATGTCCATCTCCACAATTGCGAAGGTAGTAATTCTATGGCCACCTCGAACCCACGTGTGGACCAGATAGTCAGTATACTCAATGTTACAGGTAACCACCACCATGCCTAACTATTACTTGTTCAGGGAACAGGTAGGTTTCATCACGATGTTTTCCCTCATGACTACCCCGCAAGGGTTTATGGTCGTGAAAGCGTTTGTGTTTTTTTGTTTGGTAATAAATTTATTTATTATAGCTAATAACATCACTCGTTCGCTCGATATATGAGGTTAAGCTAAGATGTGTTTTTTCGGACTCTGGATGGATAACCATATGGTTGTTCACGTGTTTTCTTAAAAGAGACCTTGTTTTTGTTATAGAAAACCTATCCTTATAGCATGTACAAATCGTACCTAAACCTATATATTTATCCTTTATATGTGTATTTGTGTTGATAATTACTAACCATTTCTTAGTTTTATTTCTTTCTTTTTTTTTTCTTTGACACTCACTGAACCGAAATTGCGCAGTCTCAAAATTATTTTCAGTTAGAACTATACAATATTATATATTTTATTTATATAGAATTTTTATTATTATATATTTTTTTTTTATATATTTTTTTTTTATTTTTTTATTTATATATATTTATAGAAGTGCTGGTACGTACTTAAGGGTTTGTCGGAATATCAGCGTTGGCAGTGTGAATTTCACACAATCAACATTAGCTGAGACAAATCCTATTCACACTTGCGCGGGGTTGCCATGTGCGCTTGGTTCCATAAATGTAAATTGTTATATAATTAATTCTTTTCTGTATTTGTGTATATGCTGCGTTTAGTGAATAAAAGGAAATTTATTTTATTTAAAGCTCATAGTCCCTAACTATCACTTGATAGGAGAATCACGCCCTTATATCTAGCAATTAGGTACAGTGTTACAGATGACCTGATTAGATATTGAATCTTTCTTGTAAAGAACGTATATTCACACCTATTGTGCCAAATGGGGTATAAATCAGGGTGGAGTTAGTGAATATATATATATGAGTGAAGTGGAAGGGCGGTTACGTAGGGGCCGGCCTAATAAGACATATAACAGTCAGATAGACGCTATATTGAAAAAAGGTGGCGTTAGGTGTACCTATAACCGCCGAGAGTGTATGAGAGGATGTATGAATGCCAATAAAGCGAAAGTGGTCTGTCAGGATTAGGTCAAATGGGGATCCGTGATCTCTGCCTACCCCTCTACAGGGAATCAGGCGTGATGTGTATGTATGTATGGAGTTAGTAAGGGTAAGGTAAGGGTTGTATGTAAAGTCACGACTGTAAAGCTTTTCGAGGTAGTCAGAGGTTGAGTGTCCATAATTGAGTAAATATGTTTATAAAATCGAAATTATATCGAATATAAGTGGATTAAGTGGAAGGGCGGTTACGTAGGGACCGGCTGAATAAGACATATGATAATGATATACACGCCATATTGAGGTAGGATGAATTTACAAGTACGTATGTTACATCCATTCAAAACCCACTTTTTACCTGATAAACAGTATCCAATGTGACAGGTTACCTGTCGCCGTTTACAGATACTGACTAATATCTATTTGTAAACTGTAGCCGTGGTCTACTACACTATATATGTACACCATGAGATTTTCTCCCGTATAGGGTAGTCAGAGGTTATCATGTCTTTCTTAGCAAAGTATATTTAGTAATGCAAGATTGTAATAAAAGTGAAGCAAGAGAGATTTATCATCATTACAGGGTGCGATCGATAGTCTCTGCCTATCCCGTTAGGAATGTAGAGGCGTAAATATACCTATGTAGGTACACTTAGCAATTTGTAAAACAGAAATATCAATAGTTATTTTTAAACACTCGCGATTTATACTCATTTTCACGACAAATCACGATAAATTTATCATGATTTGACCCGGTCTCACATAATTAATAGAAATATAAATTCCATTAGAATTAACGAAACACTTCATTCAATCTATTTACGCGTATAAATGTTGTCTCGTGTATTCAATTTTTTTTCCTTTGCTATTCAGGTAATATTTTGATCGAGTCTACCGCACCTAATACCGAATGAAATTATTAATCCAGATACAGTTGCGAATGAAGTAATGGAAACTGATCTCCACTTATCTATAATTCTAGTCCCGAACCCGCACTTATGCACTGCGATTTACGTGAAGTATCTCAGGGCGATGCATTTGCATATAAAATTAAAGGGGAAACGTGGGAATGTAACTAAACGGGCTAAGATAAGAGGTAGGAGCCACGTTCTGCTTTGGACAGAGAATTTAGTTGTAAAAAGAAAGAAAGAAAAAAATAGTTTGTGTCACATACGTAAATTGGGTGTACAATTAATAATAATAATAAAGCATTTATTTACAGCCTCAAAAACTTACACAGTACAAATATTTTACAAATCAAACTTACAAACTAGGAGGTATAACTTGTGCATGTTATTGTCGCAGCAAAAAGGTTCTAACTCAGCTGGGAATGCTACGTTTGGTGGCAAACGCAACGCTGATATTATTATTTCAATTACTTTCAGCATAGGCTGCCTTTAATAGCTGTAATACCCCATGCCAGTCTGGGACGTAATAAGAATGCTAACTAGCTGCCGTTCTTCCCGGCATGTCGTAGGAGGTGACTACGGGTCAAGGTGTATATGGAATCTATTGGGCGATTGGCTAGCAACCTATCACCATTATTCCATATGACATCAAAACCCCAATATACGTGCTAATAAGTGACCAAAGAGATATTAAATCTCCGAGATACTGTCATCTACGAAAGGGAATAAAGAATATAACTCCTATTATATATTCGCGTTTTACTCTGTAAAAGAGTAAATGACGAAAGAGTACTGATGTACATATCGTATTTGAAATTATTATTTTGTTAAATCGTACTATTATTATTATTATTTTATCTTTGCCATTTTAACTTAATATTATTGAAGTTTTTTATGACGATATCATTGTAATCTTTGGACATGTATTAATTGTATTTTATTTTTATGTGACCATTGTTACAGTGTAATAAATAAATCTAATCTATTAACACGCTTAACTTAACTAAAGTGACATTATGTTTCTGAGTCTCTGTACACCCCTCCGGGAAACAGACGTGACGTGTATGTTAGTGTCCTGTTATCCCTAGTTCCTTAGTCGCCTTATCCAACTTGTCAGGAAGAACAGCTATTTACATAGATGGTACATGATAGTATAAGTATACTAGCGACCCGCTCCGGCTTCGCACGGGTATAAAATATATAGTCTACTCCACTATTTAATGGATGTGATGATACATATAAACGTTTCTCTTGAATTACTCTATCTATTAAAAAAAACCGCATCTAAACCTATTGCGTAGTTTTAAAGATTTAAGCATACAAAGGGACATAGGGACAGAAAAAGCGACTTTGTTTTATACTATGTAGTGATGTAATGTGACACCAAAATATTCTACGAGTTTACTACGACTCAGTAGAACCGGGAGATCCGTAGCACGTCTACTACGAAGGCGGTGAGGCTCGATAGGATGCTCCCATGCTGCATTTTAATTGCGTTAACATCTATGAACACTCGAGTCATACGTTTATGTATGTATGTGTTATGTGTATGTGTTATATGTGTATGCTTCGTGCTAGTTTAATAATATTCATATTTAATATTCAGGACACAATTACACCAATTGAAGTAGCCCCTTGGTAAGTTCATTTAAGACTTGTGTTAAAGGTACTAGTCAACGTATATTTAAGAAGTACATATATACTAATTATATATAGATATATGCATACTCGTATATAGCATATACAATCAATAACTAAACTAGAAGACAAAAGGACAGTGTAGTTTTTAACTCTGCCTCCACCGGGAATCGAACCCGGGAACTCAAGATAACCGCCCAAGTGGTATACAGTTCACGCCACGGAGGTCTTCAAATCGTATAACATACGTCGTAATTCTATCTACCCCTGCACGGATTAACGTCGTGATGTACTCTTATAAAATAACTTAATCCTGACATAATCTAACTTAGCTTAGCAGAGACTGAAGTAAGTTAAATCCAAGTTAACTTAAACTACTTACGAACACACATCTTCAACTTAAATAACTTATAACGAACTTAACTGCATCCAGTTTTAAGTGTATTGTTTCGTGCTAGCTTAGGACGTAAATAAAATGCTGACTATGTGCCATTCTTTCCGATCAGATACATAAGTATTTAAAGTGCTATTAAATAATAGTTGCATTGATTTTTGTATTAGTAAAAATGAATAAAACAGTTGTCTATGGTGCGTCAACAAAGTCAGCAGCTCAGTGAAATTTCAAAATACAAATAATTATTTTCTGCTAAATATATAGTCAATTATGATGTCAAACTGCCTAAATATGTTCGCTTTGGGACAAGATTTGGATCCTCAACTGGAACGAACCGAAGAACAAGGAATTGGAGCATCGATTTCGTTTTTCTTCGGTTGTAGCGGCTGGCGGCGTTGGTGTAACCATGGCGATGGAATAACAAGAAGTTCAAATGCCGTGGCATCAGTGTTTGTACTTGAGCCAACATAACCTTAGTGGTGAATTAAGCCATTCACGCCATAAAGAAATAAAAAAAAGATGAACAGAAGAGCATGTATGAGAAGGTTACTGGGTGTGAGTGAAGCAACGGAGATTTGTCAGGATCGTTTGATGTGGCTAACGTTACCCGTTAGTCTTTGCCTATCCCGTAGAGGTGTGAATATATATGTATGTATGAACAAATTAAAGCCATCCCAACTTATATATAGTTACGTTACAAATAACATGTTTTCGAGATTCTGCCTACCTTGAATGGAATAAAAGGGCATGATTTTATTTATAATTTCAATAAAAACACACATTAGCTTAGTAAAAACTTAATATCACCCAATAAGACATCTGACAGATAGACGCTATATTGAAAAACTAGCGACCCGCTCCGGCTTCGCACGGGTATAAAATATATAGCCTACTCCACTATTTAATGGATGCTATTATACATATAAACCTTCCCCTTGAATCACTCTATCTATTAAAAATCCGTTGCGTAGTTTCAAAGATTTAAGCATACAAAGGGACATAGGGACAGAGAAAGCGACTTTGTTTTATACTATGTAGTAGGTGACGTTAGATGTACATATAACCGCCGAGTGTGTATGAGTATTGTATGAGTGTAAATGAAGCGAAAGTGGTTTGTCAGGATCGGGACGGATGGGGATTCGATGTCTGACAACCCTTCTACAAGGAAACAAGCGTAATATGTATGTGTTTATGTAAAAACATATACATTAGGCATTAAAAGTACCTATAACCACTGATAAGAAATTATATAAAAAACAATGAATCTTAATTAGTTTATCACTACCCACTCCTAAAAGGAAACTTACCCCATATATACCTATGTTTGTACACCGCAAGTTTCCTTAAGTTATTCCTATAAAGCCTTCTAAGTTATCAAACACAACCTTTGAACTACGTAAGTACATAATTCCCATTTACATAACTTAGTAAGTAAGTTTTGCGTAAGCCTTCCTTAAGATGTTATATTTGAGCCTATTTAAGTGGGTTTAATAGATTCTATGCCTTTTTAGCATGGTAAGAAGTGACTAAGAGATCTAAGGTATCTTAGGTCTTTTAAATCATACTACATATATATTTAATATTATATAGTTTTTTTTTTAAATTATATATTTATATTATATATATTGAATTATATAGTTTATACTTAGCTATATGTAGACCCGTACAAGTGTGGGACGTGAAAAGAATGCTAACTAGTGATCGTTCTTTCCGGCATGTCGTAGGAGGCGACTAAGGGACTAGTTAAATAGAATCGGGGGATGGGCTAGCAACCTGTCACGAATGCTTTATTATGACATCAATCCCAATATTCACGCTAAAAAGTGACCATAGAGATATTATCGTCTCGAAGGTTCTGTCCACACCGAAATGGATAAGAGGGGTAAATGGAATCTATTGGGCGATGGTCTATCAATAAGCCATTAAAGCTGCGACGTTCTTTGAAACAAGACAGAACTTAGAAAAAAAAAAAGAATTAAAAATAATATTAACTTCTTATCTATTCCTAGGAACAAGTACTCGTAACATGGCTGACCACCTGTCAAATTGAGTACTGACTATTTGGTCAACACGTGGGTTCGAGGTGGCCACAGAATTACTACCTTCGCAGTTTCTGAGATAACCGGAGACCGTGTCTCAGTGAACATAGTGTGGGGCGCCCCCCGGCAAGGTGGGAAGACGACCTGCGCAGGTTGGCCGGCATCGAATGGATGCGAACGGCCACTGACAGGGAGAAGTGGCGTCATTTGGGGGAGGCCTATGTCCAACAGTGGATTCAGACAGGCTGATGATTATGACCTGAACCTCTGACTACCCTGCAAGGGTTAATGGTCATGAAATAGTTTGTCTCTATTTACAGCAGTTTGAAAATCCTGCTGACACATAACTATTTTTCGAATTCAATTCGAAACAAAAGTCTTTTGTGTGGGAACAAGGAAACGTTTTTATCAGTTACACAATAGGACTGCGCACCCCGCCGGTACATGAAGCGTGAAGGATAGCGGCCATTAATCACGGCAGAGTTCCCATTTGGAGTGGACAGGTGAATGGAGGGATGGCTTTCAGGTTTTTTGCATCACGTAAATTGGACACTTGAATTTAAGCTGGGATGAAAAAAACCTTAGATATAAACGGTTTATCACCTGTTAGATTAAGTACTGACTATCTGGGAAACATGTAGGTTGGAGAAAGTAACCTAAAGTAAACACAAAACGCCACGTTAATAGTAGTTAATAGCACCTCCATATCTCTTGGTTCGTCTTACAAGTCGTTTCCTAACTTTGTCCATTAAGCTCATATGTGACATATATACACATTTAATCATACTACTTATGTGTCTCAATTCTTTTATACGCATGTACATATACACTCATTTTCTTTAATTACTTTCACAGTGCATGAAAAAATCATATAGAGTATATTTCTTTAGTCACTATATTAGTGCAATGCTATCTCATCACCAAATAGATCCCATCTAACTCTAGTCAGTGACTCTTATGACACATATACTCTACGTACATATATATTCACGTCGTTTTATCTATGACAAGTATGATATAGAGAGATATAGAGAGAGATGAGTAAAGAGTGAATAACAGAAGAGCATGTATGAGAAGGTTAATGGGTGTGAGTGAAACAAGGGAGATTTGTCAGGATCGTTTCATGTGTCGGTCGATAGTTTCTGCCTTTCCCGTTAGGGAAATAGAGACGTGAATATAAATATATATACCCCTTATCATTTTGAGAAATATATATATATATATACATACATTAACGTTAAGGAATCTCGTTGAGATGGACAGAGCAGTGGATGATATAATGTATATGTACATAATTACCTTTTTGACATACTGTGAATAAAGGTAACTAACCTAACACAAAACGCCACGTTAATAGTTGTTAATAGCACCTTCTCTACCTCTTTGTTTCGTCTTACAAGTCGTTTCTTAACTTCCTCCATAAAGCACATATGTGACATACATACATACATACAATTACATCCTTGTGTCTTTTTTTATTATGGACAGAAGCTTACAGACTACATCTCTGCAATCACCATATTGCTGACAGATTGCTAGCCTATGGCCCAATAGATTCCTTGTACCCCTAATCCCTTAGTCGCCTCCTACGACATACCGGGAAGAATGGTAGCTAGTTGGCATTCTTTTTATGTCCCAGACTAGCATGAGACCGTATTATATATAATCTATACTAATATTATAAAGCTGAAGAATTTGTTTGAACACGCTAATCTCAGGAACTACTGGTTCGAATTCAAAACTTATTTTTGTGTTACATAGACCATTTATTGAGGAAGGCTTTAGGCTATATTACATCATTCTGCTACTGATAGGAGTGAAGAATATAATATAAAAATTAAAATATAATTACAGTGCCATCTATGTTTCATGTAATGAAAACTTCTGAAAAAATAAAAATGTGGCAATATTATATATTCGATATATGTTATGCTAAAATGTAGGTAATGTTTTACGATATACAGTGAAGAAAGTCTCGTTAATAGTTGTTAATAGCACCTCCATATCCCTTTATTTCGTCTTACAAGTCGTTTCCCAACTTGTTCCATTAAGAGCATATGTGACTCACAACTTAAGTGTCAAAATTTTCCAACAAGTTTGCTTAATTAGTGTTTTAAGTTCAAGCTAGACTGGGACGCTAAAAGTGTGATAATTATCTGCAATACATGTTGTAGAAAGCGACTAGGGGCATATTGAATATATCGGGTGATGAGTTTATAATAATAATAATATTTGGACATTATTACACCAATGAACTAGCCCCTTGTTAAGTACATTTAAGACTTGTGTTAAGGGTACTAGTCAACGTATATTTAAGAAATATATCTATTTGCCACTGAATATCAGTCTGGCATTGATTATGTATGATATATATGCATTAAACTAAATATAGAATACATGTATATTTCATAAATACAAGAACAAGTCATAAATGTGCTTAGCAAAAGGTTAGTTCAATTTGTGTAATAGTGTCCTAAATATTAATTACATATTTGTCTAGTACAAAGTACGTTAAATATAGCCATTGCTTGCTTCTTAATTACGGAGATAGATGAATCTCTGGTCACCACACAAGGGTCAACGATCGTGAAAGTTTACATATATACACAACACGACTGTTTTCCTGCATAGGAGTAGTCAGAAACCTCGTATCCCTATCACATGCATTCATACACATCTACACAGACACTAGACCGTTATAGTTCTGCTGTGTTTTTCAATACGGTGTCTTTGTATTAATTGAAATGATTTGTATTGAATATAAGGATCATAAAATTACTTATTGAAATTAAAAAAAAACATTTTCGCATGAAAAATTGTCCTTAATATTAGATAATCTGAAAAAAATTAAATAAATCTAATTAAACTATTGGCATTTCGTGAAAGAAAACCTGCAGAGAAGAAATGCCGAGAAACTCTGCAGACATTATTCAACACAGATTCATTAAAAATATCTGACGGTCATACGTCATATCAGAAACTGTATTTTGTATAATCCACGATTCACGAGCTAACTGCTTACTTTTCCGTAGTCCCAGACTAGCACGTGTTCAAATACAGCAAGTTGATAAAACTCTCGCGTGTTAGCAGAGCGGCGGCGCTCGGGGCATGGCATAGTTGTTTTAAAATAGTGCGCTCTCAACACTTTGGACTGTGAGTGGGAAAGGGAGTAAGTGAGAAATTAAGGTTTTGAATTTAATGGTGTTTATATGGCTGTTATTAAGTGGGTTTTGGACAGACAGAGAATTAGATTTTTTGTTCATATCTTTATTTATAGTATATAAATAAAGATACGAACAAAAAACTAATTCGGACATAAATACAACTTAAAAGAAAACCACGAACAACACAAAAAAAAATGTTAAAAGTACCAAAATATGCTGAGTATGTATTTCATAGTATTTGCATGTTTTCTATCAATCTGCAAAGAAACGTATATATCGTAAAACGTTGTTTGCAATTTTCCAGCTGAACAAAACCTTGTGACAGCATGACATGGTTTAACATAATTATGATAACTTTTATTTGGTTAAAAGTTGCTAGTTTATATAGCAATAAATTCCATTATATCGAAATAACGTAGTTAGTTACAATTCTTTTGTACTCATATTAATACAGAATATAATATGATATATTATTTATTTAGATGTATTACTTAATAATAACTATTTTACTCAAATGATAGTTTAAAAACACTATAGGCAGTGAATTCATAATTCAAATTGTACAATAATGGCTAAACAAATAATATGTATTAATAAAAAAAACACTTTTCCACTTACACCCTTTCCCGTTCAAAGCCCTTTCAAATACCGTTGCACTATTTACTCTAAAACTCCCCACGTGTGAATGTGTTTTCAGCAAAAAGGTTCCAGTTTATTTGTTCGCCACCTTTTTGGCTGTTTATGTTGGGTTCGGACACAAATTTTGGAACAACTTGATATAGGTAAAAAAGTTTTGTATTTGAAAGCCACTGTTTTATAACTGTCAATTGTTAGCTCATGTATGTACATTTACGTCCTTTAATCTTATTCAAATGAGCAGAGTCTGTTAAAGCCAGAGACATAAAACATGTTCCTGGAAACTTATTAGCTTGAATGTTCATACATACATACATACGCTTCACGACTTGTGCATACACACTCCCTTTTTTATTATGGCGGGGTAGTAAGAGGCTTGAATGCCCATCTCCGAAATTTCGAAGGCATGTTAGGTATGGGTCATTCAAAGCCGGCGTATCACTAGATAGACAGCACCCAACGTGATAGGTAGCCGTATCGCCGTATATAGGCACTGACTATTACCTATCCTAAGGGATAGGCAGGTTTCCTCACGATGTTTTGGAATAAAAAGTAGTATATATGCCTCTAATAGAGTCAAAGGTTTACATATATATCTATTTAAGTAATTCGTGTCTATATCGAACTTTCTATTCACCAAATAGTCAGTACTAAAGTTACTAGTATTGTTTTTTGTCGCATGGGCGCTGACTATTGCCAATAACGAAGAAAGGCATTTACTACGACGACCTCCGTGGCGCGATTGGTTAACCACCAGAACGCTAATCGTGAGGTCCCAATTCCCGGTGGAGGCAGAGTTAAGAACTACGATTTTTCTACTGCTTGGCGGACTGGTTGTTGATTATATATGCTATATATGTATTTATCTATATATAAAAAGTATATATTTCTTAAATATACGGTGACTAGTACCCTTAACACAAGTTTTAAATGAACTTACCAAGGGGCTAGTTCAATTGGTGTAATATTGTCCTAAAATATTATTATTATTATTACTAACGATGTTTTTCTTCTGGTGTAGCAAACTTTAGGTACATTGCTAGTATTGTCTCTTAATCTCTTCCTCTAATAATTTGGAAAATTTATCATACCTATAATAAAGTTGATTTTCAGCATTTGTATTCAATTGGAGGATACATATTTTAGTTTATTTAAATTACATACACTGTATTTTGCTCTTTGAATATGTGAAAACAAAATTACTATGGTATTTGAAAACCGTAAGACTAAAATCTTCAAAGCTTGATCCAACAATTTTACAATTATTGAAGTAAACACAATATATTCCTACATTGTGGAAGGCACAATAATCCGCCTGTGTTGCTTGTAGGAAAACTGTCAGGATCATGATAGAATATTGATAGTTTATAACTTAACTAGCGACCCGCTCCGGCTTCGCACGGGTATAAAATATATAGCCTACTCCACTATTTAATGGATGTTATTATACATATAAACCTTCCTCTTGAATCACTCTATTAAAAAAACCGCATCAAAACCCGTTGCGTAGTTTCAAAGATTTAAGCATACAAAAGGACATAGGGACATAGAAAGCGACTTTGTTTTATACTATGCAGTGATAAAGTCACTTCCTATGACATACTGGGAAAAAACGCAGCTAGTTAGCATATTTATGTCTCAAATTTACAGAAGAAATAAAACAAATCATAAATTCTTCTCAAAAACATAAACCCAAGATGGCCGCCAAAGAAAACAGATGAAGTTTGACACATTGGCAGAGGCGAAGATTTAAAGCCTTCTGCCAATATTTGCTTGAGCTTCCGTGAGGCAAAGCCTTTTTCCATTCGGACACATTCTGCCAGTCTTTGGGATTACCAAGGAGTATTAAAAATAAGAGTATTTTAAGTTTTATTTCAATATTTTAAGTAAGATGTTTAGTCGTCTTGATTGTGATATTAATGTGTTACTTATAATATATGTGTTACTTGTAATTTATAAATGTGTTTTTTTTATTAACGTACTAAATTTGCACCCGATAACGGTGAGGAAAATATCTTTTGGAAATCTGCCTATCGCTCGCTATAGGTAATAGCCAGCGCCCGTATATGGCAAAGCAGTTCTACCTTTCACGTTGGGTGCTGTCTATCTAGTGTAATGCGAGGTTTGATTGGCCCATACCTCATCACGCCTAAATCCCTATAGAGGAGTAGGCAGAGATCACGAATCCCCATTTGTTTCGATCCTACGGTGAGGAAAAAAAACGTGAGGAAACCTACCAGTTCCCCGAACACGTAATAGTCAGTGCTTGTAAATGGCGACATGGCTTAACACCTGTCACATTGAGTACTGACTATCTGGTCAACACGTGGGTTCGAGATGGCCATAGAATTACTACCTTCGCAATTGCGGAAATGGACACCTGAACCTCTGACTGTGCAAGGGTTAATGGTCGACTCGATCGACTATCGCCAGTAAGGCTTCTAGGGTGGCTTATTCAGTTGTTTTTGACGCAATATATCCCCAGTGCGGACGCTTGCCTTATTTACCTCTTCCACTGCACTGTTGCAAAGGACTGGCAAACATTCCTGTTTAACGTACAAGTGTGTATGGAATGATAAGTGATTAAAGGAAATACATACGTACATATATTCACGCCTCTACACAAGGGGATAGGTAGAAACTATCGATGGCTACCTGGAACGGGTGACAAATCTTTTGTTCACTCACACTAATTCACCTTCTATACATGCTCTTCTGTTCTTCACACTACGTACCTATATTCTCGCATTGAGAATAATCTCTTTAAATAATAACATACATAATATAAAAATATTGTAGGTCACTAATACACCTAATTTTTTAAGACTTGTATGTGCATATTTATGCTTTAATTAACGATTAAATCATAAGCAAAATAATATCAGTCAGATCGACGCCATATTGAAAAAGGGTGACGATAGAACTACCTATAACCGCCGGGTGTGTGTAAGTGTCAATGAATCGAAAGTGGTTTACCAGGATCGGGACAGATGGAGATCCGCGATCTCCGCCTACCCATCTACAGGGAATCCGCCGTGTAGTATATGTTTGTAAATATAATATTCCTGCCTCTACCACTACCGGGATTCGAACCCTCACCTCACTATTAGCGTTCAAGTTGTTAACTACCCTATGTTAAGGAATATGTGTGAATGTCCCTTGCTAGTCTGCGACGTAAAAAGCACGACAATCAGCTACCATTCTGCTCGGCATGTCGTTAGAGGCGACTAAGAAACTAGGGGTAATTAGAATCTATATGGGAAATAGCAATCTGTCACCAATGTTCCATATGGCATCACAACCCTAATATTCATACTAAAAAGTGTCCTAAGAGCTATTATCATCTCTCCAAGGTTCTGTTCATCACAAAAGGGATTGAAGGACATGAATGTATATGTGTGTACATATGTATGTGCGTATAGAAGCCAATTCGAAACCACGCCTATCAATCCGAGACAGTCTGTAGCCTCAGGGCTTATCAACCGATGTTCCACCCTACCTATCTAATTTTGAATTAGCCTAACATTCATACATACATACACATCACGCCTGATTCCCTGTAGAGGGGTAGGTAGAGATCACGGATCCCCATTTGTCCCGATCCTGACAGACCACTTTCGCTTCATTGACATTCATACATCTTCTCATATACTCTCGGCGGTTAAAGGTACTCCTAACGTCACCTTTTTTCAATATAGCGTCTATCTGACTGTTATATGTCTTATTAGGCCGGCCCCTACGTAACCGCCCTTCCACTTCACTCATATACATATATTTCTATTGTCAATCTGCTATCATTCATCCACATAACATGTCCAAACCGTCGAAGCATGCTCTTTCCATTTTTAGTCACTACATTTCTTTCAAACCGCAACCTTCCCTTATCACACTATTTTTAATTCTATCATTCAATGTCACTCCTAACATGCTTCTCAGTAACCGCATTTCGACGGTATTGATTCTACTTTTATGCTTCCTTTGCCATACGCAACTTTCACTACCATAAGTCATAATATAATATCATTACTGGAACATCTCCAAAATCATGTGTTTTGGACTAAGTATGCAGAATGGTGCAAAATTAAATACTTGTTCCGAGTCACTATTGGAACTTATTATAATTGTTAATGTAACTGAGTAAAACGACTTATACCGCCACATAATTATTTAAAATGGTTGTACCTAAAAACTAGTACCTTGATTTTCTACAAACAGCATAATTTGAAATGTACCGGTAACGATTCCGACCGACGATATATATATTTATTTATTTTTCCTTTACAACCTTTTATTTGAGAAAATGGAAATATCCACTATATACGAGTATATAACAAGTATAATATTTCTCAAATATATATGAGTACCTCCGTGGCACGATTGGTTAGCCATCTAAGCGCTAATCGTGAGGTCCCGGGTTCGATTCCCGGTGGAGGCAGAGTTAAGAATAACGCTTCTTCTGCTTTCCTGTCAGGTTGTGGATCGCATATATTATATTATTGTATATGAGTATTTATATATTATAATTCACGTCCTTTAACCATTTTGGGTTGGACCCCGGATATAACACCCTTAGGTCACTTTTTATAATGAATATTAGGGTTACGATGTCATAATAGAAAATTGGTGAACGGTTCTTGAGTGGAGGCCACGTCTCGGCAAACGTAGTGTAGGACGCCCTCCTGCTAGATGGACCGATGACCTCAAGATGGTCGCTGGTAGTGGTTGGATGAGGACCACGAAAGATCGTCTTTTGTGGCGTACCCTTGGGGAGGCCTACGTCCAGCAGTGGACTAGTACAGGTTGATTGAATGAATGGAACATTGGTGAAAGATTGCTACCCAATCGTCCAATAGATTCCATTTACTCCAGTCCTTTAGTCGCCTCCTATGCTGCCGGGACGAATTGCAGCTAGTTAGCCTTTTTTATGTCCCAGCATGGAACTTTTTACTTGCTCATGATTAATAACTAACGGGACTTATGGCGTATGTTTTTATATAATAAAGTTACCTTTATTAACCCGACGTTTCTTTTTTATTATATAAAACATACGCGATAAGTCCCGTTAGTTATTAATCATGAGTATAAATCGCGAATCTTTTAAAAGTATTTTTACTTGCTGTATTAATTTTTAATTGAGTCTTCGCATTTTCAGACATACACCTGAACCTCTGACTACCCTACAAAGCTTTATAACCGTGACTTCTTCTTGGTTACAAATTAACTATGCAATTACAAACCTACTCAAACTCCATACTACGTTTTCCCGTAGCATAGAATTTCGTCTCCATACTACGAACAAGATGGAACCTTTATTTTACTACGATAACACAAAAAGGTTCTTAAGGCAGACAAATGGCGCTCATTACGGAGTAATGCCAGGTGAGGTTGCTAAGAAAGCCTTCGAATAAAATGGCTGTTTTTATTCGTCTTTTTATTTGAAAATGATATATGTACACTTAAGACGTTAGAAGTACCTATAACCGCCGCGTGTATGAGTGTCAATGAAGCGAAAATGGTTTGTCAGGATCGGGAATGGGGATCTGTGATCTCAGCCTACGCCTGTACGGAGAAACGAGCGTGATGTGTATATATGTATGTGTTTATGTACACTTGAGATATTTTAATATGGTATTCATAGTGTGCAATATCATATATTAATTGTGGCTATTAAATATCTTTTAACATTTTGTATCTAAACGTACATCTACTATGAATCTTTGCCATATTTTCTATTAAAGGTAGCTAGAAATTTGAGTGTTCATTAAAACTGAAAAGTATGTGATTCTATAACCACCTCGAACCTAAGTGTTATCCAGATAGTGTCTAATTTGTAAACAAGTAAATTACTGACTATAATATATTCGATAAATAGGTAGATTTCCTCATGTTATTTTCACGAGACTTAATTGGCGCATTAAAATTATTCTTTATTTACATAAATTTCTGTTTACATATATACAACGCAGAACGGCAGCTAGTTAGCTTCTTTTTACGTCCTAGCTAACACAGTTATCGTTTTATTTATCTTTTTAATTAACTAAAGTATTTTTGCGACCACAGCTTTTCATCTTAAGCCAGCAAATCAAAGGCTTTTCGCATTAAAGCTATTTGATATTTTCAAAGTGAAAAGCGGGCAATGAATGGACAACCTTTCAGGTATTAAAAATATTTGCCATTCATTTTTATTTATTTTATTATACGCCGTTCTAGCTGGGGCCTTTCTACTAATGCGTTTTAGCACAAACGCAGTTCAATATCAGATCAGTGTGAAGTTGGTAGTGTATTAGCTAAAGTGTCAAATTTCACCATTGATATCAGTAAGTGTCAAATTTCGCTTCAAAAATGGCGAAATTTGTCACTTTTGCTAATGTACTACCAACTTCAGACTATTAGTGATCGCATATTGAAATGACATTTTGCCAAAAGCATTTGTGGATTTGGGTCGCTGGCCTGTGTAAGAGTGATTAGTAGCTTTTTATTCAGGTTGATGAAAATAGAGCTTTCCAGCTTTGAAAATATTCAATGTAGTATTTCAATATCATCAGGATAATACATACATATATATTCACGCATCTACGTCCCCAACGGGATAAGCAGAGACTATCGATCACCACCTGGAACAACCCTGACTAATTTCGATTCCTTTTCTCACACCCATTAATTTTCTCATACATGCTCTTCGTACATTATAAAACAATGGTTATAATAGGTATTTATTAATCCAAAGTGACAAGTTTATAGAGTTGGACGGGGTAGGCCGCGTAGAACTTATACAGATCAAATTGGAGACATTCTTCTCAAGGCGGGTGTACGTAGTGAAGAACAGAAGCGCATGTTTGAGAAGGTTAATCGGTGAGAAACAAGAGAAATTTGTCAGGATCGTTCCAGGTAGCAATCGATAGTGTTTGACTATCCCGTTAGAGACGCATATAATGCGTGATGCGTAAATATATATGTATTTATATATTAAATAAAAGAAAGTACATCTTAAGGCTCAACTTAGTAGATTATACATAACATAATAGTTTATATATAACACGCGACTTTATAAAGAAAGATTTTATTTGTTTAAATAATCTGGCCCCAAGGCTTTTACACCTAAAAAAAAGCATATATTCTACTACACACAAAAGAAAAGCATATATTCACCATTGACAAAAGCTACATACGTTAAAGGATTGTTACGTAGGGGTCGGCCGAATAGAAAATATGACAGCCAGATAGACGCCATATTGAAAAAGGGTGATGTTAGAAGTACATATAACCGCCGTGTGTTAGAAGTGTATGAGTGTCATAAAAGCTTAAGTGGATTGTCACGATCAGGACAGATGAGGATTTGTAATCGCTGCCTACCCCTGAACAGGGAATCAGGTACATATGTATATTCAGCTCTATATACAACGAGACAACAAACCTAAGCCTCTAATTGTTTTACATAGAAAACTTCCGTTTCCCGATTGGCTTACCGCATTATTTCCCGCGCTGTGACGCGTCCCTCATTCAATTTTGGAACAATTACCGCTCGTCTATTGTTTCTGCTGTTGCTCTTTTGTTTACGCGATTGACTGGCTAAGGGTGCTGGTTTGCTTGAATTTTACGATAGGTATTTTATGTAATAAAAACACATTTACGAAATGCATCGAATTATAAGGTGAGGGAATACATTGTGAGGAAACCTACCTGTTCGTCGAACAGGTAATAGTTAGTGCTTTTAAATGGCGACATGGCTGACCACCTGTCACATTGAGTACTGACTATCTGGTTATCATGTGGGTTCAAGGTATCCATAGAATTACTACCTTCGCAATTGCAGAGATGGAAACCTGAACCTCTGACTACCCCGCAAGGGTTAATGGTCGGGTAGTAAATGTTTTTTTTTTGTATATTGTGTGGAATAGGTAATAGTCAATGCTTGTAAATGATGATACGGTCAACTACACGTCACGTTAGACTCATATTAAAAAGTGTGTTCAAGATGTTTATAGAAACACATACAGTTTCGGAGATTGATATTTGAACCTTTGACTTATGATAATATTTCCTAGGTCACTTTATATATTTTTATATATAACATCACCATAATGTATATGGTGACAGGTTACTAGCCTATCGCCCTTGGATTGCATGGATCCCTTGTCCCTTAGCCTTTTACGACATGCCGGAAAGAACGGCAGCTAGTTAGCATTCTTTTTACGTCTCAGACTAGCACGGGACATAATCCTATATTAGCATTGATTTAAGAATCTTAAGAATCTAAACTTGAATCGTTTCAATTTATAAATCTTTCTGCTCACCGACTCAGTATCAGATGAGACCTAAATCTTAACTAAAAACTAGTTAGAACTTTTTCCTATCTAGATTAGTTTTTAAAGTTAAGGATGGTATACTACGTTTTTTAATCTAAGAGTAGAATAATAGATGAATGACTATATAAATGAATTACTTAGGGGTCGGCCCAATAAGACATGTGACAGTCAGATAGACGCCATTTTGTTACAATAAAAGTATCTATTACCGCCTATTATAGTATATAAGGAGGTCTATGAGAGTCAATGAAGCAAAAGTGGTTTGTCAGAATCAAGATGGGGGATTTCTCTACCTACCCCTCTACAGGAAACCAGGCGTAATGTGTGTATGAAAGTACGTATAATCCAAACCTACACAGTTTCATGAGTAATACCTAACGGGACTTATCGCGTTTTTATGTAATAAAGTTACCTTTATTATTAAACCGACGTTTCGGCTACGTTGCAGCAGCCTTGGTCGAAACGTCGGGTTTATAAAGGTAACTTTATTATATAAAAAACTTACGCGATAAGTCACGTTAGGTATTAATCATTAGTATAAATCGCGAATTTCTTAAAACTATAACTACACAGTTTTGCAATACAATAGCAATACTTAGGCACATTTTTCATACTGGATAAAAGTACTTAAACATACACATTACCTTAATATCTCTGCTTAGGGGAAAGGTAAACACAGATCCATATTTTTCCAATCCTGACTTTTCCAAAACTGTTGTTTATAAATTATCATACATACATGACGACCTTCTTTGCGTTTGTTTGCGTTAAGTACCTAAACGCTAATCGTGAGGTCCCGGGTTCGAATCCCGGCGGACACAGAGCTAGGAACTACGCTTCCTTCTGCTTTCGAATCTGGTTGTTGATTATATATTCTATATTTATATGGTGACTAATTGCTAGCCCATCGTCCAATATATCCCATTAAAACGCCATAGTCGCCTCCTGCATTGAAATGCAGCTAGTTCGATACCTAATGAAAAGAAATGCTTTTGTATTCAACATAAGGATCATAAAATCACTTATTAAAGGAAAAAAATCACATGAAAAATGTCCTTCAAATTAGACAATCTTAAAAAGTTTAATAAAATAATATCTTTATTGTGACATCCACATCAATTACATACAATATTGAACAAACAATAGATTCCATCAATAATTGGATTACATAGTACACAACACATAAAAATGACATTTTATTCAATTAAATTACATTTCAAAGAAATTAAAACATGATATCACACAGCTAGTTGTGGTAATCTGAAAATTTTATTAAATCTAATTAAACTATTCGCATTTAATCTACATGTAAAGTAAAATCGTGCGGTACAATTGTAAGTTTTGAAGACCTCCGTGACGCGATTGGTTAAGCACATGAACGCTAATCGTTAGGTCCCGGGTTCGATTCCCGGTGGAGGCAGAGTTGAGAACTACGCTTTTCTTCTGCTTTCCAGCCTGGTTGTTAATTATGTATGGTATATATGTATTTAACTATGAATAATATGTATATATTTCTTAAATATGCGTTGACTAGTTCCCTTAACACAAATCTTAAACGAACTTACCAAAGGCTAGTTCAATTGGTGTAAAAGTGTCCAAAAATTATTATTATTAAAAAATGATATCACACAGGTAATTGTGGTAATCTGAAAATTAAATTAAATCACACTAAACTATTGGCAGTTAATCTACATATCAATTAAAATCCTATAGTACATATACAAAAGAAATACTTGTCGTCTTTTTTCATACTTTTCCTACTGGCTAACAATACTGAAAAACGTTGAGAGCACCTCAAAATGAGTGTCTGAATAGGCTCCATGGAATGACCACTTGAACAGAGTGGTCGACTAATAGCCACTCGAATTGCGAGCCTGTACAGGGCAATGCCCTTAGTTGCTCTTACAGGGGTGCTGTTAAACTGGGACTATGAAGTGGTAGGTAATAAGGGAGAGTTGTAGTTATTTTTAAACACTCGCGTTTTATACTCATTTTATTAATTATCTGAGACCGGGTCAAAACACGATAAATTTATAAAGATATGTTATTACCTTACTTAGGAACAATGATGACGTGCTGGTACTAAAGGCTGACAAAGGCAACGCCACAGTAGTGATGAACACCGCGGACTATGACACGAAAATGAAAAGTCTCCTCGCAGATGAAACCGTGTATAAACCGGTGAACTACAATCCAACGGCAAGAGTTTATCGCCGTATTCGTACACTGATCAAGGACCAGGAGGATCTTTTCACTGAGGACGAGTATGGGCAACTGCACAGGGCGAGAGTGGTACATCCACCGAAACTTTATGGCTTGCCGAAAATACATAAAGCTAACGTGCCTTTGCGACCGATTGTCAGCCAAATTGGATCACCCACTTACGACCTGGCAAAGCACGTGTCAAAAGTATTGCAGCAACTGGTGGGCCAGACGTCGTCCTATGTGAAAGATTCACGTCATTTTGTTGGAATGATAAGGAACACACGACTGGAACCAGGTGAGGTATTGGTGAGTTTCGATGTCGAGTCGTTGTTTACCAATGTTCCAGTGGACGAGTGTTTGGCAGTCATAAAAGACAAGTTTAGGCAGAGAGACGTATCAGATAGATACATCACGTTGTTAGAGCACTGCTTGAAGGGAAGCTACTTTTTGTACCAAGGCCAGTATTTCCTTCAGATCGATGGTGTGGCAATGGGCAGCCCTGTGGCGCCGGTACTTGCCAATATCTGGATGGAACATTTTGAAGAAAGGGCTTTAAATGGTGGACCTTCAAGTATTAGACTTTGGAAGAGATACGTGGATGACATCTTTTGTATCATTGGAGGAGGTGAAAATAGTGCGAGAGAATATGCCAGTTACCTAAACTCCATCCATCCAAAAGTCAAGTTCACCGTTGAGGTTGAAGAGGATCGAACGTTGGCCTTTTTAGACGTAAAAGTAATGGTCAGATCGGATGGAACCTTGGCGCATTCTGTACACAGGAAACCTACACACACGGATAGATACCTGCACGCCACGTCACATCACCACCCACGTCATACGCAGTCTGTTGTGAGGACTTTGGTAAACCGGGCATATGATCTGTGTGACCCTGACCATTTAAGCGGAGAACTGGCTCACATCCAGGAGGTGCTGAAGAAAAATGGTTACAAAACGACAGGTCTCACGGTGAAACCAAAGAGGGATAAACATCCAATTGTACGCAGACAACCGGCATTTCTACCATATGTGAAAGGAATAACGGACAAAATAGGTGCAATCTTAAAACAGTATTCGATTGACACCGTTTTTAAACCAGTATTCAAAGTAGCAAGCAAATTACGGAGCGCGAAGGATGTTATCCCTTTTCAAAACCCGGGTGTTTATAAAATTCAATGCAGTTGCGGTAAAGTTTACATTGGCCAAACAAAAAGAAGTGTCCAGGAACGGGTCAAGGAACACATAGCAGCTGTAAAGAATAGGCAACCACAAAAGTCAGCGATAGCGGAACACCTGATGTCTGGTTCAAACCATTGGATTGAATTACATCAGCCTCAAATCATCTCCACGGAACAACATTATTATCCCAGAGTTGTTCGTGAGGCTATTGAAATTAAAAAACATCCCAATAATTTCAATCGTGAGGATGGTTTTAGGCTGTCAGAAA
This sequence comes from Leucoptera coffeella, assembly GCA_030578115.1. Taxonomy (NCBI): domain Eukaryota; kingdom Metazoa; phylum Arthropoda; class Insecta; order Lepidoptera; family Lyonetiidae; genus Leucoptera; species Leucoptera coffeella. The sequence continues at coordinate 173,885 of JAMBLF010000030.1, read as the reverse complement.
CATGGGAACCAGTAATCATGGGATTATATTCGCGTGGCGTAACTGCGGATGTGTCTTCGGATAGTGTGAGTGTAGTGTGTCGTGCTATGAATTAACAAAAATTCCAATTGTGAGGGTAGACAGACATTTTAGCTGTGACGGACTTCCCGCTAGTCTAGCTTGCTAGCTAGTCTTCCCGCGACCACGGCCTATGCAACTGGGTCGAAACGTCGGGCAAAATAAAGGTAATAACATATCTTTATAAATTTATCGTGTTTTGACCCGGTCTCAGATAATTAATAAAAAAAGGGAGAGTTGTGTCTCAATTGTTTGTATTTTGTACGAATATAAATGATTTTGTTTATGATGTGTAAGCATCAAAAGTATAGATAAATTTTTTTAATACGGAATTATTAATTTTCCTTTAGAATACAGGTTTCTTTCCAATAAATTAGAAAAAAACTACTGATAGAATCTTAGATCAATTTTATTTTCGAAGCCAGATAGTTATCACTTGTACCATTAAGGGAAAATCATTTTGCATTAATCTGCTATATGATGAATGCTTGTATATATATAAGCCAATTTTTCATATATACTAGATGTTTATGTATGTAAAATCTGGTATAAAAAGTAATATAACAGCCTTCATACATACATACACAAAAAAGACAAACGCGTTCACGACCATTAACCCTTGCGGGGTAGTTAGAGGTTCAGGTGTCCGTCTCCGCAATTGCGAAGGTAGTAATGTACATACATTTAGATTCTGTTCCTTTAATTTTGTCTTCCTTCCGGGGTGACTAGAACCTCGGAAACATTAAACATCTCTTTAAACATTTAGTCACATTTAGCATAAGTCTTGGGACTGTCATAAGATATGCAACAATGGTAACAAGTTGCTAGCCCATCACCTAATAGATTCCATTCACCCTGAGTTCCTTTCCTCTTACGACATGCCGGGAAGAACGGCAACTAGTTAGCATTCTTGTTACGTCCCAGGCTAGCACAGGATAATATGTATATGAAAGAACTAAATAATTTACAGTCGCTAAAGGTAAGGGAAAACATCGTGAGGAAACCTGCCTATCCGTCAGTACCTATATACGGCGATACGGTTCACTACTTATCACGTTGGCTGCTGTCTATCTAGTGATACGCGGGCTTCGAATGACCCATACCTAACATGCCTTCAAAATTTCGGAGATGGACATTCAAACCTCTGACTACCCCGCCATAATAAAAAAAAGGGAGTGTGTATACACAAGTCGTGAAGCGTATGTTTGTATGTATGGAACTAAATAAAACTTTTCATTATTAATTGCAGTTGAAGCATAGTTTTTGAATTGATGAATTCAGCCTGAATATTTTGAAATTTCAAAATATTGTTTAGTATTTTTTTGAACAACTTTTCAGCGCTTTAAGCGAATATTATGCTGCAACTATGCCCTGTGCAATTTGTTTTAATTTTGCATTGAACGTGCTTTTAAAGTTTATCGGAATGCTGTTGGGTATTTCAATATCCTGTGCTACATGACTGGTTTCGTTTGTGAGGTTCACAGAGAATATATTGTGTCATTGCAGGTGGTTGATATCAAATTGTGAATAAAGTACATACATGCATTCACGTCCTTTAATCAATTTCAGGGTGGACAGAACCTCGTATATACCATATCTTCTAGGTCACTTTTTAGCATGAATATTGGGGTTGCGATGTCATAATGCAACATTAGTTACAGGTTGTTAGCCCATCGTTCAATAGAGACTATATACTCCTAGTCTCTTAGTCGCATCCTTAAACATGCCGGGAGGAACGGCAGCTAGTTAGCATTCTTTTTACGTCCCAGACTAGCAAAGAACTAAATAGCAGTAGATTATACGCAATGTACAAATTTTTTTTTTTTTTTATTCTTTATTAAGTCATTCACCACTTAGGATATGTCGGCTGAAGTACAAAGACTGATGCCACGGCGTTTGAACTTCTTGTTATTCCATCGCCATGGTTACATCAACGCCGCCAGCCGCTACAACCGAAGAAAAACGAAATCGATGCTCCAACTCCTTGCTCTCTTCCTTGTTCTTCGGTTCGTTCCAGTTGAGGATCCAAATCTTATCCCAAAGCGAACATATTTAGCCAGTTTGGCATCACAATTGACTAAATATTCAGCCGAAAATAATTATTTGTATTTTCAACTTTCACGGAGCTGCTGACTTTGTTGACGCACCATAAACGATTAATGTACAAATATTGCTAATTAGAAATGTTTACATATCAGTAACTGTTGTTATTGTATTGATACACCAGTTCTAGTTCGATCACTGAAGTTAAGCAACGCAGGCGTGGGAATTATTTGGATGGGTAACCATCTAGATTGTTCATGTGTTGTTGATACAAGTAAGGAAAACAACTCTATTATAATTACTTTTAAGATTCATACCCAATTAGATATATCAAAACACATACATAATTATTTACATACATACACGAACAACCGTCTCAATTATACATACGAATACATACACACAATTTATATACATAAAAAAAACAAACAAACGCGTTCACGACCATTAACCCTTGCGGGGTAGTCAAAGGTTCAGGTGTCTATCTCCGCAATTGCGAAGGTAGTAATTCTTTGGCCACCTCGAACCCACGTGTGGACCAGATAGTCAGTACTCGATGTGATAGGTGGTAAGCCATGGTGCCATTTACAAGTACTGTTTATCCCAGACCGTAGTATTCGATGCGTTTCATAAATGTATTTTTATTACAAAAAGTGCACAGAAATTCATTAAACTTCGTTTCCATTGGTACATGCTCAAGCGGGATTTGAACCCTGTACCCTTGATACAGAGTCAAGCCCCAAACAACTGAGCTACGTCAAATTTATATAACACATATATGAAAACATATAACAGTCAGATAGACGCTATATTGGAAAAAGGTGACGTTAGGAATACCTATAACCGCCAAGAGAGTATGAGAGTATGTATGAATGTCAATGAAGCGAAAGTGGTCTGTCAGGATCGGGACATATGGGGATCCGTGATCTCTGCCTACCCCTCTACAGGGAATCAGGCGTGATGTGTATGTATGTATGTAAAAATGTTCTAAGTTTCGGGGTGGACAGAACCTTAAAGAAAAACTTAAATATTATCGATATTTAATATCTTTTTAGCATAAATTGGGGTTCAGATGTTATGCGAACCATAAGAGACTGTTTACTATACACAAATACATATGTACACATACACATACATATATGAAGACGTCTAAAGCAGCGATCTCTGAAGCTTTCTGGAAATATGAGGCGGCGGCTGCGGAGATATATCGGGTGCCCCACTGGAGGGAACTTTGGCAATTCTTAAACTGTCATCGGGTAGAGGCGATGGCATGGCAATCCGGGGAACTAAACTTACGAAACGCGAAATTAAACTTATGTTACTCTTTCGATACTTCTTTTTTACCTTTAACAAAACGAGCTAACTTTTAATAAACAAAATGAAACTAAAAAAATGTATATGTAAAAATTGAAACATAAAAAAGAACTTTAAAGAGATTCGAAATTTATACTCATGATTCATAACTAACGGGACTTATCGCGAATGTTTTTATATAATAAAGTTACCATGGCTGCTGCAATGTAGCCGAAACGTCGGGTTAAAAATAGTAACATACGCGATAAGGCCCGTTAATTATTAATCATAAAAAAGAACTTAAATCTAACAAAAAGTAAATATTTACACAGCGCTACTAGTGTGCCGAATTTAGCACCCAGAAGCAAAAGCCCCCAGCACACTAGCAGCGTTGCCCCGCTGGATAGCCAACGACAACCTCTGGGCCAAAAACTTTCAATTCAAGAACAATACAATATTACTATTGAGAAGTAAAAACAAGGAATTGTTATAATTTTATGGTTAAAATAGCTAGTTATTGATTTACTAATTTATATTATAAGTTATTTATATACTAATTTATACTATTGTTTTTGGGTTGCTAGGACATTGCCTAGTTAATTCTTTGTACTTGTTTTAAATAGTTTCCATTCTTTTTACGTCCTAGACAAATACTAGATAATGTAGAAATAACATTAAACTAAAACAGTATAACCAGCTACAGATTTCTTGTATATCTTAGGACATAATATTACTAAGGTACACTATAATAAACATTTACTTCCTTTAATCCATTTTGGGGTGGACAGAACCGTGAAAACGTGAAAGTATCTCCTTGGTCACTTTTTATCATAAATTTTTGGTGTCAAGTTGCTAACTCATCGCTTTTTAAATTCCTATGACCTTTAGTCCCTTTATGTTGTACGACATGCCGGGAAGAACGGCAGCTAATTACAATTCTTCTTACGTCCCAGCTAGCACGAGACGCCGATATTTCTACGATAGTACACTTATTATCTATTGTTGTTAGTTTGTTTATTTGTTTGTTCGTTTGAACGTGCTAATCTCAGGAACTATTGGTTTGAATTCAAAAACTCTTTTTGTGTTAGATAGACCATTTATTGAGGAAGGTTTTAAGCTATATAACATCACCCTGCTACTAATAGGAGCGAGGAATATAATATGAAAATCAAATTATAATTACAGTGCCATCTATGTTTCATGTAACTATTGAAAACTTCTGAAAAAATAACAATGTGGCAAATTATCAGATATTGCTTGAAACCTACCCCAACAGGTAATAGTTACTGCTTGTTCAAAATATATGTGCGTTTGCCTGTACTAGCAACTTTACAAAAGATATTTCCTGCTTCATAAATTTTTGGCCAATTACCAAAAGGTCCGAGGCGGTCATTTATGGGAGAACTTTGCCAAATATACTGACTTTATTGCTGTTACACTAAGTACCTATCTCCAGTCACCTTTAGCATAAGTATTGGGGCTTTAAAGGTGAAGATATAGTTAACGACCACCGTGGCGCGATCGGTTAGCCGCCGGAACGCTAATCGTGAGGTCCCGGGTTCGATTCCCGGTGAAGGCAGAGTTAAGAACTACGCTTTCCTACTGCTTTCCAGTGTGGTCGTTGATTATATATGCTATATATGTATTTATCTATGTATAATATGCATATATTTCTTTAATTTACGTTCAGTACCCTTAACACAAGTCTTAAATGAACTTACCAAGGGGCTAGTTCAATTGGTGTAATAATGTCCAAATATTATTATTATTATTATATAGTGACGAAAATAAAGAAAGATATGCTTAGGTGGTTTGGGTACATAGAGCGGATAGATGAAAGGAGGGTTACGAAAGGAATCTTAAAGCCAATGTGGAAGGTAGAGTTGGACGGGGTAAGCCACGTAGAACTTATACAGATCTAATTGGAGACATTCTTCTCAAGGCGGGTGTAGTGTGAAGAACAGAAGAGCATGTATGAGAGGGTTAATGGGTGTTCGTGAAGCAAGGGAGATTTGTCAGGATCGCTTAAAGTGACAATTGATAGTATCCGCTTTTCCCGTTAGAGAATTATGAGCGTGAAAATATGTACTCGTATGTAATGGCATTGATATAAAATATTGGTAACAGGTTCCTAAAACTTCACTTTTTTACATGTTTAGTTGATAGTTATGCTTATATTCCGAACAAAAAAAAACAGTTAGTTACATTTCATTTACGTACCAAACTAGCTCGGAACAAAAGCACATGTCACCTTAAATCAAACTCGTTCTAACTTGTAAATGAACAACACATTCTTAGTTGTCAGTTGTTAGAGTAGGGTCGTAAAAGGTAATTAAGGGACCCTACCTACTTTAAAGGCAAAAAAGTTAAAGTTTTAGATTTTACAGTGGCTTCTTTAAGACTTGATGAGTCATATGTTATATTTATATTATACTAGTGACCCGCTCCGGCTTCGCACGGGTATAAAATATATAGCCTACTCCACTATTTAATGGATGTTATTATACATATAAACCTTCCTCTTGAATCACTCTATCTATGAAAAAAACCGCACTAAAATCCGTTGCGTAGTTTCAAAGATTTAAGCATACAAAGGGACGTAGGGACAGAGAAAGCGACATTGTTTTATACTATGTAGTGATATATATATTCTCCCCTATTTCAGTGGACAGACCCTTGGCAACATATTTAGATCTTATTTAGAATTGGAATACAAATAGCTGAGAGTGTATGAGTGTCAATGAAACGAAAGTGGTCTGTCAGGATCGGATCTCTGCCTACCTCTCTACAGGGAATCAGCCGTGATGTGTATGTGTGTTATTTAGAATAACTATAGTTGTAGAGATGCTGATGATCTCTCGTGCTAGTCTGGGACGTAAAAAGAATGCAAACTAGCTGCCGCTCTTCCCAGCATGTCGTAGGAGGCGACTAAGGGACTAGGGGTAAATGGAATCTATTAGCCAATAGGCTAGTAATAAGTTACCAGTGTTTAAAACGCCAAAACCGTCACAAGAACAAAACTGAACCGAAGGGAAATCTCCATTGAATGGACGTTCGATTAAATTAGATTAGTTCCCAAATTGGGTCTTAGTTATATGCCGCGACGTCGCCTGCAAAGAGCGTTACTGCAATGTGGTTTCGTGTACAGATGTAAGGTTTTGTATAGATATTCTTATGATTTATAACAAATATATTTTACGTAGATAATTTACAGTCGCTAACGGTGAGGGAAAACATCGTGAGGAAACCTGCCTGTCCCTCGGGATAAGCAATAGCCAGTGCCTATATACGGCGATACGGTTCACTACCTATCACGTTGGGTGCTGTCTATCAAGTGAAACGCGGGCTTCGAGTGACCCATACCTAACATGCCTTCGAAATTTCGGAGATGGGCACTCCAGCCTCTGACTACCCCGCCATAATAAAAAAGGGAGTGTGTATACACAAGTCGTGAAGCGTATGTTTATGTTTTATGTATATTTACGCACGAACGGCAGCTAGTTAGCATTTTTTTACCTCCCATACTAGCACTGTATGGCATGTTGTAGGAGGCGAATTAGGGAGTGGTACATGGAACGATGGGATAGCAACCTGTTACCAATTTCATATGAGATATTTCCACCCCAATATTAATGATGTAAGTGACCTAGGAAATATGAATATGTCTCCGAGGTTCTGTCCATGCCGTAAAGGATTAAAGAACTTGAATTTATATGTAAATATTGATGTATGTAATCCATCGTTCAATAAACTTTATTTATCCATAGTTTCGTATTTGATATGCTGAATAAAAATACGCTTACTATTATTTCATTATTATTACATTGCTAATTAACACAAATTCTTACAATACATTTTGTCAACTACTAACGTCACGGAAGTCTTTAAAAAGACAAACGCATTCACGACCATTTACCCTTGTAGGGTAGTCAGAGTTCAGGTATCCATCTCCGCAATCGCGAAGGTAGTAATTCTATGGCTATTTCGAACCCACGTGTTGATCAGATAGTTAGTGCTCAATGTGACAGCTGGTAAGCCATGTTGCCATTTACAAGCACTATTACCTGTCCGGGGAACGGGTAACCTCACGATGTTTTCTGTTACCGTAGTATTCGACGCATTACGTAAAATAAGTTATCTGTTATAAATCAAGCAACTGTGCAATTTGGTGGTTCGATTAAAATTTTAAATTAGGAATTTCGTCAGAGGAAAATAGTTAACGCTATTGACATTTCCAATTTGTAGATTGAACTTGATTACAATAACGTGAGGACTAGGGGTCAATGGAATCTATTGGGCGATGGGCTAGCAACCTATCAACCGTATTCTATAGCGATTAAATCATGTAACCGACTTTTTTAATAAATACCGAGAACTATCGGGACAAATGAGGATCCGTGATCTTTGCTTACCCCTCTACAGGGAATCACGTGTGATGCGTATGTATGTATGTAATAGTCTGGGACGTAAAAAATGCTAACTAGCTGTCGTTCTTCCCGGCATGTCGTAGGAGCTGGAACTAACTAAGATGCTAGTGGTAAATAATCTATTTTACGATGGGCTAGCAACCTGTCACCTATTCCATTATGACATCACAACTGCAATATTCAACCTAAAAAGAGACCTAGGAGATTTTATATCTCCGAGGTTCTGTCCACCCTAAAAGGGATCAACGGACGCGAATGTACATATGTATGTAATGCAATGTTTACCTTTATTTATTTCGCAAAACAATAAATATATATTTGTTTAAATGTACTTACTAAGGGGCTAGTTTAATTGTTTTAATACTCTATAACCACACGTCGATTTTCTTACAGAGGTGTGTTTGTATTAAAATATGTGTCATATAAGTTGTATTATGTCTTCGTATGTGTCTTGTAGTTGTGAAATAGACGTTTTTTATTATTATTAATATCTATACAACCTAAAACGTCATGAAGTTTCTAAGGAGGTTTTAATGCTCAGACTCCTTGGTGCAGCCGGATGTGAAATTAAAACAGTGGTCACTAAAGGTACGGCTACACTGGTCGCTCATTGCGAGGGAACGGGGCTTACTACGGAATAGTGGAATTACGCCTTAAGTTACATACATACATATACATCAAGCCTTATTCCCTGTAGAGCGAAGATCACGGATCCCCATTTGTCCCGATCCTGACAGACCACTCTCGCTTCATTGCCACTCATACACCTCCTCATACAGACTCGGCGGTTATTTCAAAATCACCTTATTTAATATGGCGTCTGGCATGTCTTATTCTGCTGGCCCCTACGTAACCGCCCTTCCACTTCACTCACTCACATATATTCCTTTTGTCAATCTGCTATCATTCATCCGCATAACATGTCTAAACCATCGAAGCATGCTCTTTTCAATCTTAGTCACTACATCTTCTTTCAAACCGCAACCTTCCCTAACACTATTTTTAATTCTATCATTCAATGTCAAATGACTGGTGATATGCCAAATCCCCGTTTAAGTACAAATACTGACTATTACCTATTACAAACCTATTCTTAATAGCTATTTACGTAGTTTAGTTGTTTGGGGCTTGACTCTTTATCTGTGGGTACAGGGTTTAAATCCCGCTTGACCATGTACCAATGGAAATGAAGGTTAATGAATTTCTATGTACATTTTCGTAATAAAAATACATATACGAAATGCATCGAATTATGCGGTGAGGGAAAACATCGTGAGAAAACCTACCTGTTCGTCGAACAGATAATAGTTAGTGCTTGTAAATGGCGACATGGCTTGCCATCCGTCACGTTGAGTACTGACTATCTGGTCAACACGTGGGTTCGAGGTAACCATAGAATTACACTTGAACCTATGACTACCCCGCAATGGTTAATGGTCGTGAAGGCATTTGTCTTTTTTGTCTAAATAAGCATCTTACCTCACAATGTTTCACTCATAGTAAGGCCACCTAAGTTTCCTCACTAATTTATACAAGAGCGCAACTTTAATTAGTTTCAAGAATATTGCTTTGTTTACTCCTTTGTACGTTATTTGTTGGTATTTTGTGCACTTTTTAAGCTTCCTAGACATACATACACTCGTCCGTTTCACTACAGAGGGATAGATAGACATCACGGATCCTTATTTGTCGCGATCTAAAATACTTTCGATTCATAGACACTCATACACCTGCTCATAGACACTTGGTGGTTATAGGTACTTCTAACGTCACCCTTTTTCAATAACGCGTCTGTCTAACTGTCGTATGTCTTATTAAGATCCCTACGTAACCGCCTTTCTACTCAGGAATCAGACGTGATGTGTATGTATGTATGAGCGAACTAAGTATATATAATAATTCAATGTCGCCTAGTACTATTTCAGCTGGGGAATTTAATATTAAAACTTTGCGAAATCCCGTCCGTTGTCAGTTGGCGTCGTTTCATTTGTTCACCTTATTGAATTCGACTTATTACGGGCGACGATTCTCCACTACTCTGCCGGCTATGGGGTAGAGTGGAGTGGAATTAGGGTTTTAGTTTGGTTATATGGTTTATAGCTTAGGTTTACAAGTGTGTTACAACTGCTCATAAATGCTTGTGTAATTCCCTGTAGAGGGGTAACTTGAACGAACCGAAGCACAATGAATAGAAGAAATTGTAGCTTCGACTTCTTTTTCTTCGCTTGCAGCGCCTCGCATTGGCGTTACCATGGCGACGGAATAATAAGAATTGCAAACGCCATGGCATCAGTGTTTGTACTTTCACTAACATAATCTTAATGATTGAATGGCATACGAATTAATAAACCGCCGAGAGTGTATGAGAAGATGCATGAATGTCAATGAAGCGAAAATGGTCTGTCAGTGGGACAAATGGGGATCCGTGATCTATGCCTACCCCTCTACAGAGAATCAGGCGTGATGTGTATGTATATATCTATAATTTAAAACTAACCGTCTCCACAGCCGGCCCTGTCCTAACAGGTGGCCGGCAGTAGTGCAGTGTGCATTTACTAGTGCAATTCAACTGCTATGATATCGCCAACTATATTAGCCTGATTAGCTGGCACTGCGGATCAGGGATTTCGGAATGTAACTAGCAGTCTACTAAAGAATGCTAAGGTGAATATTCGTATACTTTCGAAATAGAACCTTAGATATCAATAATGATATCTCTTTGGTCACTTACTACATAGTTTCGTGGTAGAGATAATATAAGTAAAGAATAACCCCTAGTCTCTTAGTTGCCGAGAGGAACGTAAGCTAGTTAGCATTCTTTTACTTTCTAGACTAGCACGGAATGGCTATGATATCGTAAACTATATATGCCTGATTACCTGGCTATTTCACTTCAGGGATTTTGGAATGCAACTAACTAGTTTATAAGCTTAGGGATCGTAGTCAGGATAGACGTTCCGGAGAATTTTTGGCCCAGTGGTTGTCGTTGGCAATCCAGCGGGGCAACGCTGCTAGTGTGCTGGGGGCTTTTGCTTCTGGGTGCTAAATTCGGGACACGTGTATATATTTACTGTTTGTTAGATTTAAGTTTTTTTTTTGTTTTGATTTGTACATATTTAGTTTTATTTTCTTTATAACGACATTTAAATATTGTGACATCGATATCCAAATACCTTCTCATACCCAAGTATTTCTAACGTCACCAATTTTCATCATGTCTACTGATTCGTGATCTCTGCCTACCCAACTGTATAGAAACACCCAGATGCATGTTTTTATTAACAAATAACGATGTTGAACATACATGTACATTGATCTTCTTTAATCCCCTTTAGGGTATAACCTTGAAGATACAATAATATAATCAGTTCGTTCACTTAGCATTAGCAACATTGGTAACGGGTTGCTAGCCCATTGTCAAATAGATTTAATTAACCCCTATTCCCTTGTTCGTCTCCTACGACATGCCAGGAAGAACGGCAGCTAGTTATCATTCTGTTTACGTCCCAGCAATGATGTTTGTATATGTACAGTCAACGCTAAAAGTGCAGTCCCAGTAAATTTTATAAGGATTACGTTTATAAGAACAAAAGACAATATTTTTCATTTCGGAGCACGCGAACGTATAGTGGCCATGACAATGCATAGAGGCGCCAGTTTTAAAATGTAAAATATTGTCTTTTGTTCTTATAAGCTTAAACCTTATAAAAAGTTACTGGGACTGGACTTTTAGCGCTGACTGTACATTGTCCCCAAACTACTAAGGTTGTAACTGCCTCGTATAATTATGTAGTTATGTTCGGACACCGCCATAAAGATTAAATCTAACCCGACCCTTCTCAATCCAAGGGAGGTTATGATATACAAACAAACAACTTTGACCGTAATAAACATACATACATACATATATTGACGACCTCCGTGGCGCGATTGGTTAGCCGCCTGAACGCTAATCGTGAGGCCAAAGATTCCCGGTGGAGGCAGAGTTAAGAACTACGCTTTTCTACTGCTTTCCAGTCTGGTCGTTGATTATATATGTTATTTATGTATTTATCTATATACAGTAAAGACGGTTAGGGAAAACATCGTGAGAAAACCTACCTGTTCCTCGAAAAGGTAACATTGCTTGTAATTGGCGACATGGCTTACCACCTGTCACATTGAGTACTGACTATCTGGTCAACACGTGAGTTCGAGGTAGCCATTACTACCTACACACTATCTTCGCAATTGCGGAGATGGACACCTGAACCTAAGACTACCCCGCAAGGGTTAATGATCGTGAATGCGTTTCTCTTTGTTTGTCACTACTAAAGTATACACAGAATATCGATATCGATAGGCAAATATCGATAAGCCATGCCACGTCGCAGATTGTTACATTATTGCATTGCGGCTCTGCGATTTGCGGTTAAAGCCTTCCCATCCGAAAATAGACCTTGGATCAACGGAATAAGAGTTATAGTGGTCGTAAATATAAGTTTGTCGATGTTACTGACTGTTCCGGTTGGTTGGTTCTGCTATTTGGTGACAGTGGCTTAAGTTATTATTACTAGTGACCCGCTCCGGATTTGCACGGGTATAAAATATATATTCTACTACACTACTTAATGGATGTTTTTATACATATAAACCTTCCTCTTGATTCACTCTATCTATTAAAAAAAACCGCATCAAAATCCGTTGCGTAGTTTCAAAGATTTAAGCAAACAAAGGGACATAGGGACAAAGAAAGCGACTTTGTTTTATAATATGTAGTGATTATTATTTTATAATCAAGTCATTATACGTATTATGCGGTGACTAAAACTTTGTAATGATATAGTAGGAGGCGACTAAAGGACTAGGGGTAAGTGGATTCTATTGGGTGATGGGCTAAAACTTGTGATCGATGTTCTATATGACATCAAAACCCTAAAATTTATGTTAAAGAGTTAGTTACCTAGGAGGTTGTGTCACCGTAAATCCGTTCGACGCGAAAAGGTTTTAAGAATGTAAAACTGTGTGTATGTAGTTTAATAAAACGACCTCAGAGAAGAAATACACTATTCTTTCAAGTATGGTTGTCTATTATATGAACTACTTATATATTTATCTATTTCAATCAATCAGCCTATGTCAGTCCTCTGCTGGACGTAGGCCTCCCCAAGGTAACGCCACAAAACACGATCACTCATGGCCCTCATCCAGTCACTACCAGTGATCTTCTTCGTTTGGAATATTGATCTATTTATTATAAGTATACATTTCATAACCATACATTGACTAGTGCTGTTAAAACAAATTTAACTTACCAAAGAGCTAGTCCAATCAGTGTTATAGTGTTCCAAAACTTATTAATACAAAAAAACAAAAGCATTCACGACCATTAACCCTTGCAGGTTCAGGTGTCCATCTCCGCAATTGCGAAGGTAGTAACTCTATGGACACCTCGAACCCACGTGTTGATCAGATAGTCAGTACTCGATGTAACAATTTGGTAAGCCTTGTCGCTTTATTACCTGTTCGGGGAACTCACGATGATTTCCTTTACCGTAAATCACTACATAGTATAAAACAAAGTCGCTTTCTCTGTCCCTATGTCCTTTTGTATGCTTAAATCTTTGAAACTACGCAACGGATTTTGATGCGGTTTTTTTTCAATAGATAGAGTGATTCAAGAGGAAGGTTCATATGCATAATAACATCCAGTAAATAGTGGAGCTATATATTTTATACCCGTGCGAAGCCGGAGGGGGTCACTAGTTATTACTATAATATAGTTTAATTAATTCCCAAACAGTAGAACCAGCCTCTCGTCAGCTCGCTCCATGAATGTTAATCGAATTAGTCGGCTGATGCCGCATACCGCCCCGCTTGTATTGTTAACAATTTTCACGCTGAATTACTAACTTGGGTAAACACAAACACTAAGTCTAAAATAACTCGCTGTGAACCAAATTGTATGTACTTTGTCGCTGAATTAATGGGGATACATGTAATATAAAGGTTTTTTACGGCGATAAGGTTCACTATCTATCACGTTGGGTGCTGTCTATCTAGTGAAACGCGGGCTCATACACCTCTTCATACACACTCTAACCAATTGGTTATTTATATAGAAACTATTGAAGTAGTAACATTATTAATATAATATATTCTAATTTTAGCTTTAAATTACCGACGACCGCTGGAGTATAGCGTTTCTCGAGTTGAGGCCGCGTCTCGGCAAACGTAGTGTTGGACGCCCCCTGCCAGGTGGACCAAAAAAACATACGCGTTCAAGACCATTAACCCTTGCGGGGTCGTCAGAGGTTTAGGTGTCCATCTCCGCAATTGCGAAAGTAGTAATTCTATGGCCAACTCGCACCCACGTGTTGACCAGATAGTCAGTACTCAATGTGACTAGTGGTAAGACATGTCGCATTTACAAGCACTAACTATTACCTGTTCGGGTAGTGGTCGGCTGAGGGCCACGAGTGATCGTGTTTCGTGGCGTAGCCTTGGGGAGGCCTACGTCCAGCAGTGGACTCACATAGGCTGATTGATTAATAAAATACCCGTAGCCGCGTTGTTACCCCGGTTCTCGTTCGATCACTGAAGTTAAGCAATACAGGCATGGGAAGTACCTAGATGGGTAACCATCTAGATTGTTCGTGCTTTTGATTTCTATGCCGATGCCACCATGATCTGTATAAGTGTCATGGTTTACCACCTGTCACATAGGATATTGATTAACAGATAAAAAGTGGGTTTTGAGCGACCAAAGACTATCTTAAATAAAACTTAATTAATGGTGGACACTTACACTCTGACTACACCAAAAAGGGTTGTACGATCGTGAATGCATATAATATATTATATAAGTGACAGGTTACTAACCCATCTTCAAATAGATGCAATTGAACCCTAGTCCCTTAGTCACTTATGCTACATGGTCAGTCGGGATTCGAACCCGGAACCTTCAGATTCAAACTTCCAACGACTGAACTACAAACTGAACATACACATACATTCACGTCCTTTAATCCCTTTCAGGGTGGACAGAACCTTGTAGACACGATATTTCCTAGGTCACTTTTTAGCATGAATTGGGGTTGAGATTTAATATGGAACATTGGTGACAGGTTGCTAGCCTATCGCCTTACAGATTCCATCGACCCCTAGTCCCTTAATCGCCTCCTACGACACGGTAAGAACGGCAGCTAGTTAGCATTCTTTTCACGCCCCTAGCAAGCTACTAAGACCAAAAGTCAATAATCTTTTTTAAGAATGAAAAATGGCATTTCACGGGCATTAAGGTTGATTTATACGCGGGTGTAATATTACCCCTAGCGGGTAACCCATTTGTCAAGGCACCCCGACTGTAAAATGGGGCGTGATAAGTCATAACGTCAACCTTTCTACGGTAGACAGAAGTTTGAACTTAATGTTACAGTTTGTATGGACAGAATCAAGGTTCCGAAATCAAAAAAAAGACACGCGTTTACGACCATTAACCCTTGCCTAGTCAGAGGTTCAGGTGTCCATCTCCGCAATTGCGAAGGTAGTAATTCTATGGCCACCTCGAACTTACGTGTTAACCAGATAGTCAGTACTCAATGTGACAGGTGTCGCCATTTACTAGCACTGACTCTTACGGGACCAGGTAGGTTTCCTCACGATGTTTTCCCTCACAGTATAATTCGTTGCATTTCGTAAAGGATATTTTATTACGAAAATTTAGGTAGAAAATCATTAAACTTCATTTCCATTGGTACATGCTCAAGCGGGATTTGAACCCTGTACCCACTGATACAGAGTCAAGCCCCAAACAACTGAGCTACGTCGAATTACGGTTCCGAAGTATTTGTTATATTTAGTCTGTACGGTAAACTTGAAGTGAGTGGAAAGTAGAATTGTACAGGGTAGGCCGCGTAGAACTTATACAGATCAAATTGGACATTCTTCTCAAGGCGGGTGTACGTAGAGAAGAACAGAAGAGCATGTATGAGAAGGTTAATGGGTGTGAGTGAAGCAAGAGAAATTTGTCAGGATGGCTACAGGTGGCGATCGGTAGTCTCTGCCTTAGAGCGTAGAGCCTTGAATACATCTAGGTATGCATGTATTTGCATTATATCATACTACATATTTTCATTTGTACTTCTTGATAGCACTACCGGCAAGAAGGGATTTTTACAGCGATTTTTAGTTTCGAAATTCTGTTCTTTAATATGAACTTTAAGACCATTATCCCTTGGTAGACAGAGGTTTGCATGTCCAACTCAGGTGTATATTTTGTGCTTAAATAACTTAAGTATACTTTCATGGATATATGAAGACACCCGCTGTCACGACCATTAATCTTGGCAGTCGGAAACTCACGTGTGCAACTCCGCAATTGCGGAGGTAGTTATTCTATGGGCACCTCGAACCCACGTGTTGCAGATAGTAAGTACTCAATGTGACACTGTCTAGGGAAAAAATCCTAACGGTGAATTACCGTAGTATTCGGCTCAATTCGCAATTGTATTTCTATTGCGAAAATGCACATAGTACATCAGAAAACGTCATTTCCACAGTGCCCACATATAAATTCACTTCTCTACGTCCCAAAGGATAGGCAGAGACCATCAATTGCCACCTGGAACGCTATATCTTGTTCCATTCATACCCATTATCCTTCTCATACATATACATGCTCTTCTGTTCTTCTCACTACGTACACCCGCCTTGAAAATATCTGCATACATGTTCCGAGGTTTGAACCCTGTACCCACTGATACAGAGCTAAGCCTCAACGACTGCTTCGCCGATTCATGTATGTATGTACAATAGGGGTTACAATAAAACAAAATCATTGTTCAATTTACATTTTATTAATTAATTTATCAAACTAACTTAGCAATAGAAAAATTAACTAATACTATCATATTTACAATATTATACTGATTTACTATAAAATAAGATTCATGACTATTACCTATACCATCTAATAGTCCATTTCTTTCAATGGGAAAAACATTCATTTCTCATATAATATATAGGTATTCAATAAGTGGTTTGTTTGGGAAAGATTGCTCCGTGATCTCTGCCTACCCCTCTACAGGGAATAAGGCGTAATGTGTATGTATGTATTCAATCAGCACTTCACGACTATTATACCTTATAAGATAGTCAGAGGTTTGAGCGTCCATCTCCGCATAAAATAATCCATTTACAAACGTGTAGAACTCACTTTTCACTAGATAGTCAGCATCCATTATGACTGGTGCTTTATATAGCCATGAATAGTCAATGATGATTACCTATTCCTGTTTTAAATCTCCACATAAGAATGGGGCTATTACATATTCCACCGAAATAGTCTATACTACACTAAATCAAAAAATCTTATTTTATAACAAATCAGTATTAATTACAAAATATTTTTAATTAAACATAATTATATACAATCTCTTCCCGTGCTAGTCTGGGACGTAAAAAGAATGCTAACTAGCTGCCGTTCTTCCCGGCATGTCGTAGGAGCTTATACTAAGGGTTGATATAATATTAAGCGATAGGCTAGCAACCTGTCACTAAAATTCCATAATGTCATTACAACCCTGATAATTCTAAGGTACCAAGGTGATATTTGCACGGTACTGTCCACTCTAAATGAGATGAAGGGGCTTAAGTATACGTATGCATGTATTTACAAAGTTAGTTAATATTTATTTAGTATACTCATGATTAATAACTAACGGGACTTATCGCGTATGTTTTTATATAATAAAGTTACCTATTAACCCGACGTTTCGGCTACGTTGCAGTAGCCATGGTCACGGGCAGACTGACGATGCATATTTCTTCGCCTCCAACGCAGCGCCCTGTCAGATTCTTCTCCGACTACCCTCACTGCTACGTTTTTATCAATAACACGCGATCTACACACTACACTCACAGTATCTTGTGGCTTCACACGATCATGTTAAACCGAATGGCGATCTATTACGGTATTCCACGCCGAAGACAGTGTGAAAAGTTTGTCAGTTCGTTAGTTATTAATCATGAGTATAAATCGATAATCTCTTAAAACTGTAATTTATTTAGTATATTAATTTATTTAATACACTGAGTATTACTTATGTTAAATCCTTCAATAATCATGGCATATCATTTACATACACTTCTTCATTACAGTTGTCTGATATAGGTTCTTTATATGTCTTTGTGGCAATAAACTATTTCTTCTCTACATATACACGCGTCAATTATAGGCACTATGTAAAAGTATCATAAAACATTCACAAAACTAATAGCCATAGTGAATTATAGTAATAAGTAATTATGGATATAAAGACATAATATTTTGAGCATATTATAAGTTTCGTTTTAAGAAAGTATGGGTTTTCTTAAGTATTAATATTATCATAGTTCCGTGGTAGTCTGTGACGTAAAAAGAATGCTAACTAGCTGCCGTTCTTCCCGGCATGTTGTTAGAGGCTACTAAAGGACTAGGGTCAATGGAACAATACAATGGGCTAGCAACCTGTCACCAATGTTGCTTTATGACATCGCAACCCGGTATTCATGCTAAAAAGTGACCTAGGAGATGTCATATCTATACTCCGAAAGGGATTAAAGGACGTGAATGTATATGTTTGTATTAATCCATACCTAAATATCCTTTCAAATACCTATTCTCCCGTTTATCATTACATAGTCAAAATCCATCGGGTCACCATGTACAGTCAACGCACAAAGTGCAGTCCCAGTAACTTTTTAAGTTTCAAGTTTATAAGAACAAAAGACAATACTTTACATTTCGAAGCACGCGAACGTATATTGGCCATGACAATGCATAGTGCACCAGTTTTAAAATTTAAAATATTGTTTTTTGTTCTTACAAACTTCCACCTTATAAAAAGTTACTGGGACTGCACTTTTAGCGTTAACTGAACAGTACACAGACACAGTTTAGAACCTAAACACATATAATCACGCCTCAACCACTCAAAGGGAAAACAGACACCCTGAATAGGCAACTATCTCCCATCTGTCACAAACATTAACCTTGTTGTACTTCCAGAATGCCTATAACGCCATCTTCCGTCCTTCGATGGAAATGTCGACCGCTCGGCGAGCGCCGCTCTTCAGTCGTTTCTGGTCTATGAAGCGTTTCATTTGCTTCTCGTAGCGGGTCATCTTTTTCTTTGAAACCTGAGACCATAAGAAACGTTAGAATAAACTACATAGTTCAATTCGTGTATTAGTGTGTTAAATAATATCATGATTTATTCTTCGTCATACTAACTACTACTATAATAGCGGCTGTAGCCCAGTGGGTAAGACCTCGGTCTTCGTATGAGAAAGGTCATATCTTCGAATCCCGGGTCTGGCATGTACCAATGAATGAAATTTAAATATGTGTTTTCATTTACGTACATAATTTAGTCGTTAATGGCGAGAGAAAACGTGAGGAAACCTGCCTATCCCTCGGGAAATGTGATAACGGGAATGTAATAGCCAGTGCCTACATACGGCGATGCGGTTCACTATCTATCACGTTGTTGCTGTCTATCTTGGGAAACACATGTGTGTATACATACACAAGTCGTGAAGCGTAAGTTTATGTTATGTATCCCATGCTAGGCTACAACGGAAGAATAATGCTAACTAGCTGCCGTTCTTTCCGCCATGTAAGAGGCGACTAAGAGACTAGTCACTAATGTTTCATATCACAACACAAGCCCTAAGATTAATGATATTATCCTTTCACCGAGGTTCTGTCTGCCCCGAAAGGGATTGAAGAACGTAAATATGTATGTATGTATCATATTTGGTACCAATTATACTCAATACACATGTAATTTATCGATCGCATAATACCTACTCACAGATACTAACTAGTTGCCGTTCTTACCGCCATGTCGTAGGAGGCGACTAAGGGACTAGGGCTGAATTGAATCTTTTGGGCAATGGGTTAGCAACCAGTCACCAATATCCCATTATGACAACACCCCAATATTCATGCTAAACAGAAAACTAAAAAATTATCGTGTCTTCACAGTTCTGTCAAACCCGAAAGAAATTAAGGACGTGATTGTGTTGTACATTGTATGTATGACACCTGTCACTTTTAGTAATTTACTCACAAATTTTATCAAACTGGAAAGTCTTTCAATACCCAAACAATCTAACAGATACCACTTCCACTACCCCCACTACCACTTACTACCGTTACTACTAATAAGATTTTTTTTTTTAATTAACTAATTGTAATGACAACTTTTCCGGTGGAAATGTTTTTTTTTTTACTTTCAATAAGTGATTTTATAATCCTCATATTGAATAAAAAGCATTTCATTTCATTTCATTTCTTTCACTACCCCCACTACCCTGACTACTCACCCGCGACATGTCGACATCAGTAGTGGACTTGGGTCGAACCAGGTATTCCTTATTGCTGACTTGAGGGACGCGAGCGCGGGACACCCAACCCGCAGCGCCTGGACGACTCGGCTCCGACCTACGAAATGTATATACATATATAATAATATTTGGACATTATTACACCAATTGAACTAGCCCCTTGGTAAGTTCATTTAGGACTTGTGTTAAGGGTACTAGTCAACGTATATTTAAGAAATGTATACATATTATATACATAGACCAGACTGGAAAGCAGTAGAAAAACGTAGTTCTTAACTCTGCCTCGCTCTGATCGCGCCATTGAGGTCGTCACATCACTACATAGTACAAAACAAAGTCGCTTTCTCTGTCCCTATGTCCCTTTGTACGCTTAAATCTACCTAGATCACTTATCAGCTTGAACATTGGGATTACGATGTTATAAAGCAACATTGGTGACAGGTTGCTAGCCTATCGCCTAATAGATTCTATTTACCACTAGTCCCTTAGTCACCTCCTACGTTCTGTACGTACGCTTTCTATCCCCGAGATTCTGTCTACCCCGAAAGGGATTAAAGGACGTTTTCTATATGACACTCATACACCTCCTCATACACACTCATTAAATGAACTAAGTATCACTACATAGTATAAAACAAAGTCGCTTTCTCTGTCCCTATCTCCCTTTGTATGCTTTAATCTTTGAAACTACGCAACGGATTTGGATGCGGTTTTTTTTAATAGGTAGAGTGATTCAAGAGGAAGGTTTATATGTATAATAACATCCATTAAATAGTGGAGTAGGCTATATATTTTATACCTGTGCGAAGCCGGAGCGGGTCGCTAGTATGTAATAATAATAATAATACTTGGACATTATTACACTAATTGAACTAGCCCCTTGGTAAGTTCATTTAAGACTTGTGTTAAGGGTACTAGTCAACGTATATTTAAGAAATATATACATATTATACATAGATAAATACATATATAGCATATATAATCAACGACCAGTCTGGAAAGCAGAAGAAAAGCGTAGTTCTTAACTCTGCCTCCACCGGGAATCGAACCCGAAACCTAACGATTAGCGTTCATGTGCTTAACCAATCGCGCCACGGAGATCGTCAAAAAATTTACATACATATGTAATAATATGTATTCGACGTAGCTCAGTTGTTTGGGACTTCACTCTGTATCAGTGGGCACAGGGTTCAAATCCCGCTTGAGCATGTACCAATGGAAATGAATTTCTACTTACATTTTCGTAATAAAAACACATTTACGAAATGCATCGACTTATACGGTGAGGGAAAACATCGTGAGGAAAACTACCTGTTCGCCGAACAGGTAATAGTCAGTCCTTATAAATGGCGTCATGGCTTATCTGGTCAACACGTGGATTCGAGGTGGCCAAAGAATTACTACCTTCGCAATTACAGAGATAGACGCCTGAACCTCTGACTATCACACAAGGGTTAATGGTCATAAACGCGTTTGTCTTTTATCTGTAAAAGGTAGTAGATTAAGTAACGGGAATATCCATAACATACGTAAATAATAATCTAATTATAACTTGTAATGTAATGTAATGTTATTATTAATATTATTTTTGGTTTCTATCTTGAAAGTCATTTTTTGTGTTCTATTAATGCTATTGTTGTTATATTAGGTCTATTAATGTAAATGTTAAATTGCTTACTCGAAATTATAAATATGTTTAGTTCCTATCGCATTAGGTTATTAGACCTGTAATGATAGGATACTTCGCTGCTTTAAAACTAAACTGAAGAAACTCAAAAAACACTATTTTGCAAAAAACGTTGTTTTATAATATAGTTGATATATTTTTGACATTAAATTGCATATAATTTAAAACAATGATTAAATATAAATAATTTTTTTATCTTTTTATTAACTTTATATGTTTTATGTACTTATAATTTAATCTTTTTGAGATAAAATGTTTTTCGAGTTTCTTCAGTTTAGTTTTAAGCCAGCGACTTATTTGAATGGAATAAAACAATAAATAAAATAACGTGGACGATTTGGACACTCACGGTTCATCACGGCCCTTTTTGGACGGTGGCGGCTGGACGCTTTTGTCCTTACGCCGCGCCATCGCCTCGTCTCTGGCTTGTCTCTCCTCACGAGTTAGAGCTAAAGAAATAATAATTTTAAAATACACATCACATAAAACATACGCTTCATGACTTGTGTATACACACTCCCTTTTTTATTATGGCGGGGTAGTCAGAGGCTTGAATGCCCATCTCCGAAATTTCGAAGGCATGTTAGGTATGTGTCATTCGAAGGCCGCGTATCACTAGATAGACATCACCCAACGTGATAGGTAGTGAACCGTATCGCCGTATATAGGCACTGACTATTACCTATCCTAAAGGATAGCAGGTTTCCTCACGATGTTTTCCCTCACCGTTAGCGACTGTAAATTATGTACGTAAATGAAAAACACAAATTTCATTCAGTGGTACATGCCAGAGTCGGGATTCGAACCTAGGACCTTTCTCATACGAAGTCCGAGGTCTTACCCACTGGGCTACAGCCGCCTAAAAAAATACACTAAACTTACTAATACTTTAAAATACACGTTATCTTATATGTAAACAAATGTCAATCAATCAGCCTAAGTCAGTCCACTGCTGGACGTAGGCCTCCACAAGGTTACGCCACAAAGAAGTAGTATGCGACGCATTTCGTAAATATAATATTTTTATTACGTAAATGTACATAGAAATTCATTACACTTAATTTCCATTGGTACATGCTCAAGTGGGATTTGAACCCTGTACCCTCGATACAGAGTCAAGCCCCAAACAACTGAGCTACGTCGAATTACTTATAAGTTTACTCATAACTCACATACGGGTCAAAAACAATTATTATTATATAATATATATGTGTGTCAACTCACCTTTGAAATCGGCAGTCAGATTGAAAATGGGGCGTGCCCATTCGGAGATCAGTCGGCCCGCCCTCTCTCTATTTTGTTTTGTTTCCTTCGGGTGTTTGTATAGGTACATCACCGCTTTGCCTGCAACAAATAATATATTGAATATATAATATAAAAGAAATAAAAACAAAATTAAATTTCTTTTATTCACACTAGACGCAGTAATACATATACACAAATAGAGAAAAGAATTAATTATATAATAATTTACATATATGGAACCAAGCGCACATGGCAACCCCGCGCAAGTGTGAATAGGATTTGTCTCAGCTAACGTTGATTGTGTAAAATTCACACTGCCAACGCTGATATTCCGACAAACCCTTAAGTACGTACCAGCACTTTTATAAACAAATAAAATATATTATATTGTATAGTTCTAACTGAAAATACTATTGAAACTGTGCAATTATACAAAATAATATATTGATTGCCTGCAACAAATAAAATATCGAGTGATACTAGCTGAATAATGTTTGCAGTTTCTTGGAAATTTCTCTGCAGATTTTTGCTTTACGAAATGCCAATAGTTTAATTAGTTTTTATTTCTACTTTAAGTTTATAGTTTTGATTTGTTTACCCATGATTACTGTATAATAAACATTAGTATAATTTTCTTAGTTTTTTTTTAAGATTATCTAAAAATTTAAGGACAATTTTTTGTTGACTTGCAACAACTGATTATATAATATATTAATAACGTCATGGCTTACCACCTGTCACATTGAGTACTGACTATCTGGTCAACGCATGGATTCGAGGTGGCCATACAATCACTACCTTCGCAATGGCGGAGATGGAAACCTTAACGTCTGACTACCCAATGGGTTAATAATCGTGAATGCGTTTGTCTTTTTTAAAGATAATTTTAAACATATATCGACCACAGCTATTAACAAAGTGGGATCTACATTTTTCCGATTTTCGGTTTATTGCACCAAAGGCCTTAAAATTACATTATCTACAACCCCACAAAAAATTATTACCCTAAAGTCAACAGTTTTTGTTTTTTGAGGTTAACAAAGCTGGATCTGCTGATTCTGCACGGGCAAAAATGTTGCAGAATATCTTACGATTTTATTAACGGGGCGTGGGAGGGGTACAGATGCGTGCGCGCGCGGGGGATCTGCCATATCGCACCTTGTTATTGGGCTATTATAATAAATTTTATTAATTATGTAAGACCGGGTCATATCACGATAAATTTATAAATATATCTGATTACCTTTATTTTGCCCAACGACAATTTTTCCCAACAACAATGAAGTATGTGGCACATCCAACAAAGAATTGCCATCAAATTCCGCGTAATATTGTGGGTTGTGCCACATGCGACGTAATCCAGAAGTAGAAGTTCCGATAATATTGATGCATGTGCCACATCCGACCAAAACGAGAAGTTAAAGTTTCGGTATTAATGATGGATGTGCCACATCCAACAAAATCTATGTCATAGGTAGCAGCTAAGAATGTTGTATGTGCATTTTAACACATTTGTAGTTATTATTTTTTTGAAATACATACAACACCACTTACAGTTATTAAAATAAATATACTTTACCAAATTTGGTTAAGATACATTGACTTTTGTTCATTTTATACACATTCCAAACTTTAAACGGCCGCACTATAGTCTAGAATGAGTTTGTGGCGCGCAAAAAGTCAAATTGAGCAACTGTCATATTTTGACAAAAGTGTAGGTATTCTGGGATCTTAAATAATAGTACTAACTAACGTACAGTAAAGTACCTCCATATCTATAGTATGTTTGACATGATAACAAGTCATTGTGACCGTTTGCTAATTACTGCCGTTTTGTTGTTAAATAACGCGCTCAGCTATTGTTTATTATTGGTGTATTATCTTAACCGTAAATAGTTTTTTACTAAAGCAGTTGTGTGAAATACTATTATAGATTATGTCTGAGACTAATAAGGGTAAGTTTTTAGTAAATTACTATGTCTTGTCAGTTAGTACAGTAAACACTGCCTATTTTTTATGAAATCCGAAAACAACGAAGGTTTTAAAAAATGTCACACAATGTCACACTCTAAATTTATCTTTTTTTTGTAGCTTACTTATATATCATAAAAGTAAATCAGGAGTTGAGCGCTACTAGGCGTTACAAATATTTTTATTTATTTTATTCAGTTGTAAAGGTATCATTGACAAATATGGAGCTTTATGAAAAATGGGCGAGTGTAAAGCTTTTGAGTAGGAAAAAAGTATTGGAAAAGTTAAACGATTACGAGTATCCCGAGCTGAACTTAAGCCAAAATTAGAAGATTTTTTGAAAAACGTTGGAAGCCATGTAAAAGAAATAAAATGTATTTTCTTTTTAAACACAAAAGCTAGCAGACTCGCAGGAAGCTTCTAAAATATTATGGCAAAATCCAGTGCCATCTTCTACTAGATTTTGTAGGCCAATTAAGTTTATTTACTGTAAAGAAACCCCTGAGGTCACTTTAACTGAAACTGGTAAAATTCAAGAGCAAATTGATACTTTAAACGATTTTATTTTTGATGGGAAGTCTGTTAGTTTTAAACTTGTATTGACTATGATCGACGGTAAGGTTTGTTATACATTGACCGGAACAAAATCGACTCATAGTTGCTACGTATGTAATGCGACACCCAAGCAAATGAACGATCTTAACAACATTAATATAAGAACATCTGTAATAGAAAACTATAGCTTCGGCTTATCGACCCTACATGCGTGGATTCGTTTCTTTGAGTGTTGCCTTCATATTGGGTACAGGATGGAAATAAAATGCTGGCAGGCAAGAAACGAAAATAGAAATAAAATGGTAGAAAGAAAGAATCATATTATAAAACGTTGCAAATTGGAACTCGGTATTTTAGTTGATCAGCCGAAGCCCGGTTATGGCTCAACTAATACAGAAAACACAGCTCGGGTATTTTTTAGAAATGCAAAAAAGGCTTCCGAAATTACAGGCGTGGATCATGAATTAATAAAAAGATTTCATACAATTCTTCAAGTCATATCTAGCGGGTATGAAATCAATATTCAAAAATTCAAATCTTATGCTAATGAAACTGCTGAAATGTTTGTGTCTCTTTACCCTTGGTACTATATGCCCACAAGCGTGCACAAAATACTAATCCATGGAGCTGAGATTATTAATCATGCTATTTCACCAATAGGCCAACTAGGTGAAGAAGCACAGGAATCGAAAAACAAAGATTTTAAGTTCATAAGAGAAAATAGGACAAGAAAAGATTCCAGTATCCATACAAACGAAGATTTAATGAACTATCTGATTCTCTCTTCTGACCCCATCATATCACAAATTTGGATAAAAGACAAGCAAAATAAGCATAAATTAACATTAGAATCAAATGCTTTAGCTCTACTTAAAGCCCCTTGGTATGATCAAAGTGGTGCTTTTTCGGAGATATCTGATAGTTCTGTTCTGTTCTTATCTGTTTTTATTAATCATGACACTACCTATGTATATTCAATGATGAGTTTTAAATTAACAATCAAATTATTATTATTATACATATATAAATACTGTTAAACTGTAGTTTAACAATGTGACAACGTTATTTATTTTATTAATCTAATTGTTATTCTTTCGATACTGACGAAATGGCTTTATTTAATAAAGTATTAATATTTTTAATGTTTTCTTCATTTAACGTGTCATTTTAAATATAATTCCTACATAAGAACTTAAAAAATAAACAATGATGAAATAATAATGAACTAAATACTTATTGCGCGCTACGAACGTCTCCTAGCCCACTGTGGGCCGTCCTGTAAAGTAGCCATTTTGCAGATGCAACATTGTTAATAGCTGCGGTCGATATCTACGAACAAAAACACAGACCTTGCGTGACATTACAACATTTGATTAATAACTAACGTTGCAGTGACGGTAGTCGGAGAAGAATCTGACAGAACGCTGCGGTGGAGGCGAAGAAATATGAATCGTCAGTCTGCCCGTGACCATGGCTACTGCAAAAACAAACAACAAAAAACAAAACGCATTCACGACCATTAACCCTTGCGGGGTAGTCAGAGGTTCAGGTGTCCATCTCCGCAATTGCGAAGGTAGTAATTCTATGGACACCTCGAACCCACGTGTTAACCAGATAGTCAGTACTCAATGTGACAGGTGGTCAGCCATGTCGCCATTTACAAGCACTAACTATTACCTGTTCGACGAACAGGTAGGTTTCCTCACGATGTTTTCCCTCACCGTATAATTCAACGCATTTCGTAAATGTGTTTTTATTACATGGCTACTGCAACGTAGCCGAAACGTCGGATTTATAAAGGTAACTTTATTACATAAAAATTTACGCGATAAGTCCCGTTAGTTATTAATCTAGAGTATAAATCGCGAATCTCTTAAAACTATAATTACAATCACTCACCTATCCCAGACTGTTTCAACAAATGCTTATCAATCGGTGGAAAATCCATTAGGAGCTTTAGAATACTCTCCCTAATCAACAAACACGGTAGGGCCCTATTAGGCATGGGTGCTAGCCAATCGCACAGCACATTTAGGACGTTATGCTCTAAAAAGGCCAATTGCAACTCCTTTTTAATGAGTTGAGACATCACTTTTCTTAGGAGAGCCACCTTTTTGACTGCAGGCTGGTTTCTCTTGTTTAAGTCTCTGTCATCTTCAGCCGCTGTACGCATCTCGCTTAGGAGTTGCGCTATCTAAAGAAGCGAAAAAAGATTATTAACATTATAATAATTAAGTAATTAAATAAAATTACTATTATTATTCATTTCCGTAATTATTTTTTTTTACGAAATACGTCGAATACTATGGTGAGGGAAAACATCGTGAGGAAACCTACCTGTTTGTCGAACAGGTAATAGTTAGTGCTTGTAAATGGCGACATGGCTTACCACCTGTCACATTGAGTACTGACTTGGTCAACACGTGGGTTCAAGTTGGCCATATAATTACTACCTTCGCAATTACGGATATGGACATCAGAATTGACTATCCCGCAAGGGTTAATGGTCGTGAACGCGTTTTTTGTATTTAATATATGATTACTTGGAATTTACGACTAATGTAATTATTAGACACTTAGTCGCACCCTACGATTATAATTTAACTAGCGACCCGCTCGGGCTTCGCACTTCTGGCTATTTAATAGATGTAATTATGCATATAAACCTTCATATTGAATCACTCAATCTATTAAAAAACCGCATCAAAATCCGTTGGGTAGTTTCAGAGATTTAAGCATACAAAGAGACATAGGGACAGAGAAAGCGACTTTGTTTTATACTATGTATAGTGTATTCGAAGAAAATAGTGACGTCATCATTACCCAAACGATTAGACCAATGAGACGTGACAACGGTTGTCTGCGATTGGTCAATGTGACTGTTTTCTCATTCAGTCACGTCTCATTGGCCAGTTTAACGTCTGAATATTATGACGTCACTATTAACTTAACGCGAATAGACTATAATAATCTCGGTAAACGTAGTGTAGGACGCCCCCTGCTAGATGGACTGATGACCTGAAAAAGGTCGCTGGTAGTGGTTGGCTGAGGGCCATGAGTGATCGTGTTTTGAGTACCCTTGGGGAGGCCTACGTCCAGCAGTGGACTGACATAGGCTGATTGACATATCTTACCAGATCGTCGTTATCATTGATAATGTCGATGTCTCGGCGTCGGCGTCGGCCCTTCCTCTCTTCTTTTCGCTTCATCAGCATCAGATCGAAGTCTGACACGCCCCCCTGGGCACCCCTGGGAGACAAACGGATTCATGTTAGAGGTAGATAGAAGGGTGAGGTACAAGGAATGTTTGCATCAAAAGGAAGATACAGGATAATAAAAACATGTGTAAGCTTCGAAAATTTCCTAGAAAATTTATATATATTTAGTTTCTAAACGAGACAAATTGTACATACATACACATCACGCCTGATTCCCTGTAGAGGGGTAGGCAGAGATCACGGATCCCCATTTGTCCCGATCCTGACGGACCACTTTCGCTTCATTGACATTCATACATCCTCTCATACACTCTCTGCGGTTATAGGTACTCCTAAAGTCACCTTTTTTCAATATAGCGTCTATCTGACTGTTATATGTCTTATTAGGCCGGCCCCTACGTAACCGCCCTTCCACTTCACTCATATCAATGTTCAATATATAAGTAGTATACTCATCATCATCGATGTTACCTCTCTTTAACCCTTTCAAGGTGAATGTTAAGAAATATACATCAGGCCCGTTTTCATGTCTGTGCCTATCCTGACTCCATTTTCGCTTCACTGACACTCATACTTCTCCACATACACACTCAGCGATTATAGGTACTGCAAACATCACCTGTATTCAATATGGCGTCTATCTGAATGTCATTTTTTTTTTTTTATAATATGCCATTCACCACTAAGATTATGTCGGCGAAAATACAGATGCCAAGGCGTTTGCACTTCTTGATATTCCGTCGCCATGGTTATGCCAACGCCACCAGTCGCTACAATCGAAGAAAAACGAGGTCGAAGCTCCAAGTCTTCTCTTCCTTGTTCTTCGGTTCGTTCCAGTTGAGGATTCAAATTTTATCCCAAAGCGAACATATTTAGTCAGTTTGACATCTCAATTGACTTTTGACTCAATTGACTTATTCAGCCGAAAATAAATATTTGTATTTTCAACTTTCACTGAGCTGCTGACTTTGTTGACGCACCATAGACTACTGTCTGTCATGTCTTATATAGGCAAATTTACACATATGCAAATCAAATCAAATATCTTTATTTGCTTTCACACACGTTTCAAGATGTTAGGTAGGTATACAAAAGTAATGTTTCAATTACGTAATTCCCAATACGGTATCATTGACAATACAATATACATACAATAAACAATTTACTAATAAATAATAATAATAATAATATTTGGACATTATTACACCGTGTGGAAGACCAAGTCAAGTTGGCGTGCAAATGTCAGCACCCAAGAGAAACACTCACATAGACCCAGCGTCCCGAGGCACGTCATCATCAGAAGAGTCCACCACTGGAGCCGGTGCTGCAGCTTCCTCAGCGTCTGGTGGTGGACCCTCGTCATCCGAGTCCAGCACCGCTTTGCGCTTGCGACTCTCGATGCGAGAGGGCGAGGCGGAGCTAGAATGTACGTAATAGAGATATATAAAGATATATAGTTTGACGATTGACGACTTTGGCAGAATTGTTGCTGCTGAAACCATAGAATATACAGGGTGAAATTTTCATCACTGGCAATACTTCAAGGGTAGATTATATGGTGGAAAATATGCGGTTTGACATGATTATTTTAGTACCCTCCAGTACAAAAATATTGAGGAAAGCGTCCTCAAAGTTTGGGAGCCAATTCAGAATACATGTACACCCTACATTATTTCATTCATAAGTTCTCATCCAACTAAACATCTTTCAACACCCAAAACAAAAAACTATCAACAACAAAACAAATAACTATCAACAAGAAAACATCCAAGTAAAAATCTAAAAAATTTTACTAAACTCTATTTCTGGTGTACCCCATACCGTTCTAGGGTATGAAGAAAAGGCGTCATCATAATCACTACGGCTTACCTGCTGTTTCATACACGAAAACATAAAAGTTTTTTTGTGAAATAATCATCACTGCACACAATAACACAACATGAACATTAGCCAGTTATGGATTGTACTTAATTTAATCGCGTAATTATTCAATGCTGGTTATTAATTAATCTCCCTTTAGTTTACGCTTTGATAAGTTCTTTAAAGCATTTGATTCCATTAAATTTTCTATGTTTTAATTCTCGACAATTATAACCTCAAAAGCACTTCAGTAAATAATTTCATTTCCATTAAAGTATGAATTTACATTCACATAACTAAACCATGTTTTACTTTCACAACATTAATAAACATAATCTACCATTATTGTACAATGAAATAGCATTTTTATTTCATTAAATTATAAATTCAGACGACAAAAATACTTTTAACCGCCATAGCGTTGTAAAACAAACAATCAAATAAATAAATTAGCCACAGATAAAGTAAAGATGAAGTAAAGACCGCGTCATACAGCCAGGGTGAAGTGCATTACATTTCATATTTTCGACTTACTACGAGCATAAATATTTAAATATTTTGTGTGACTAATTAATAAATATACATAAGATGAATAATTAACAATGAAAAGTAAATCAAGAATAATAAAATTGTATATTTCACTTATGTATTATGTACTATTTTGTCACTAATTATACCCTATTCTTTTTAAACCATTTATTTATTTATTTATTTAAAGGATTAAAATGAACAAAGATTGAAAAACTAGTGATATGGAATTGTATTTGTCATCTTGTACCATGTATGTGTGATGAAATCGATGTGTTTTGATCATTTTCATTGGGAGCATGTAATTTGTTCGATCACAAAAATTCGTAACACAATGAAAATGATCAAAACACATCGATTTCATCACACATACATGGTACAAGATGACAAATACAATTCCATATCACTAGTTTTTCAATCTTTGTTCATTTTAATCCATATCGATAATTATTAAAACTAATAACAAATAATTTCAAAACTTATTATCATCTTGCGAATTCCGTTGCTAAAATTTTTTACGATAAACAATTCAATTTCAATTCAACATAGAGTAATAACATTAATTTAATGGTATGGTTACATGTCTTAAAAAGTACTTGAAGTATCGAGTACTTTTAGTGACAAAATAGTACATAACACATAAGTGTAATAAACAATTTTATAATTAATGATTTACTTATCATTGTTTATTCTTCATCTCATGTATATTTATTAATTAGTCACACAAAATATTTAAATATTTATGCTCGTAGTAAGTCGAAAGTATGAAATGCAATGCATTTCACCCTGGCTGTATGACGCGCTCTTTACTTCATCTTTACTTTATATTAATTTATTTATTTTATTGTTTGTTTTACAACGCTATGGCGGTTAAAAGTATTTTTGTCGACTGAATTTATAATTTAATGAAATAAAAATGCTATTTCATAGCACAATAATGGTAGATTATGTTTATTAATGTTGTGAAAGTAAAACATGGTTTAGTTATGTGAATGTAAATTCATACTTTAATGGAAATGAAATTATTTACTGAAGTGCTTTTGAGGTTATAATTGTCGAGAATTAAAACATAGAAAATTTAATGGAATCAAATGCTTTAAAGCGTGAACTAAAGGGAGATTAATTAATAACCAGCATTGAATGTATACGCGAATAGTAACGCGATTAAATTACATACAATCCATAACCGGCTAATGTTCATATTGTGTGCAGTGGTGATTATTTGGATTAAATAAAAGAATAGTGCGTAACATTGTCGTAATTAATGTTTAAAGGAAACCACATAAGTATGTTCTATTGGCTTCCTAACCTGTGAAAACAATGTCTCAATAATGAAATAAGTTTCATTCAAGATGCTCCTGGTCCACAAACACTAGATTACCATAGAGAATGTAAACTTACAATTTATGAATGAACATGACCTTGGTAAGTAGTACGTTAATAGGGTACACATATGTTATGGAAAATTTAAAATACAAATTAAAAAAATTGTCCAAAATTTCCAAAAATTTCCTACCCTTTTTATTATGAAAATGGGTTCTATAGGTGCTACTGATAGTCAGGTTAAAATTTTGCCAGTGATGA
Source organism: Leucoptera coffeella (assembly GCA_030578115.1). Lineage (NCBI taxonomy): Eukaryota > Metazoa > Arthropoda > Insecta > Lepidoptera > Lyonetiidae > Leucoptera > Leucoptera coffeella. The sequence goes on along the minus strand of JAMBLF010000030.1, from coordinate 141,045 downwards.
ATCTGTCACCCTGTATATGAGTGAAGTGGAAGGGCGGTTACGTAGGGGCCGGCCTAATAAGACATATAACAGTCAGATAGACGCTATATTGAAAAAAGGTGACGTTAGGAGTACCTATAACCGCCGAGAGTGTATGAGAAGATGTATGAATGTCAATGAAGCGAAAGTGGTCTGTCAGGATCGGGACAAATGGGGATCCGTGATCTCTGCCCCTCTACAAGGAATCAGGCGTGATGTGTATGTATGTATGTGTACCCGGTCTCACATAATTAATAAAATGAGATACATTAAGATATAGTTTTAAGAGGTTCGCGATTTATAATCATGATTAATAACTAACGGGCGTGGAATACCGTAATAGATCGCCATTCGGCTCAGCGTGATCGTGTGAAGCCACAAGACACTGTGAGTGTAGTGTGTAGGTCGCGTGTTATTGAGAAAAACGTAGCAGTGAGGTTAGTCAGAGAAGAATCTGAGGGGGCTGCGGTGAAGGCGAAGAAACATGAATCGTTAGTCTGCCCGTGACCATGGCTGCTGCAACGTAGCCGAAACGTCGGGTTAATAAAGGTAACTTTATTATTTAAAAACTTATGCGATAAGTCCCGTTAGTTATTAATCATGATTAAGATATACAGTTGCTTGTCCGATACGCGACTTTGGTAGAATTGTTGCTATTGAAACCATAGACAGAGTCATATCAACAACAAATTATACAGATTTAACTAAATATTCAATAATACGAACTTTCCAAATATACATAATAAGTTGTCAACTCGAAATAAATACTTTCTTATTCTGATAAGGTTTTCATCGAGTCAACCACGTGCCAAAATATTAATATGAATTAAACATCATCATATGTATACTATTTAGCCACCTAAGTTGCCATTGTGCAGTTCCAACATAGTATCAGTTTCGTTTGGGGGGCTGACACTTCACCAGTGAGTTCAGTGTACCAATCTCAGAGCATGTACTAGTGGAATTGACGTTTTCTGGTTTTCTAGTACATATTCATTAAAAAAATTTAGGAGAAAACATCACAGGGAAAACTACCTACCATACTACCATAGTTACCTTACCAAAATAAAATAATGTGTGTATTTGAAAACCATATATTAAGACTGAGTAGAAAGGCATTTAGTCTAGTGTTTAAACTTACCCAGATCTAGATCCAGAACGGGATCTGGAGCGGGATCGAGACCTTGAACCGGAGCGAGCACGGGACTTGTCTGAAAAGTCAAAGTCAAATGTTTTTATTCATCATAAGTACAAGTACAGTACATCAATCAAAGTCAAAACATTTGCCTGACACTGGTTGTCTCTTATTATTGAAATTCTACCGTTGCATTGGTTCGGAAGCCGTGGCTCGGAGAAGAACCAACAAGAAACTCCGGCTTTCAGAATTTTTAAAACCTACGTAACATACTAGACAACATGCATATATTACATGTGTGTATGTATCTTAATATTTAATATCACGATCTATATTATTTTTGGCCCAGTGCCAATTAACAACAGTGAAGAAAATAAACAACACATACATGTTAGGTATTTGTTGTATAATGTCTTCGTATGTATCTTGTAGTTGTAAAATGTAGCCAGGATCATTATTTCAAGTAATTTAGAGATTGTGCAAATCTCTATGTAACAGTATGATATTTCAATATCTATGTACATAAAGACACACATACGCTTCACGACTTGTGTATACACACTCCCTTTTTTATTATGGCGGGGTAGTCAGAGGCTTGATGTGTCACAGCTTTACGCGTTAAGTTCACGTCCCTTTAGGGGTGGACATGACAAAATTTTCTTTGACATGCCAGGAAGATCAACAGCTAGTTAGCATTCTTCTTTTCGCCCCTTTTTATATACGGGACTAATTAAATTAGTTTTCAGTTATTCTTTTCTGTATGCAACATACATACATACGCTTCACGATTTGTGTATACACACTCCCTTTTTTATTATGGCGGGATAGTCGGAGGCTTGAGTGCCCATCTCCGAAATTTCGAAGGCATGTTAGGTATGGGTCATTCGAAGCCCGCGTATCACTAGATAGACAGCACCCAAAATATGAATAATGTTAACACCTTTACACCCAACATGCTTTATAGACATTCAAAATGTAAATAACTAAGCTTGCCAATTACTAAATGCTATTACACTTACCTGGGGAACCACTCTTACTGCGGCTGCGGCTACGTGATCTTGAAACTGAACGAGATCTTGACCCTGGGACATAACAAAAAGAAAATGGATAGAAAAAAACCAGTAGAATTTAATATTGATTTGAAGTATTCACGTCTGTCGTAGAACCGACGACCGCTGGAGTAAAGCGGTTCTCGTTACTTGCATAATTTCTATGTACATATTCACAATAAATAATAAATTCCGTCAATGTATCAGCGTTACGATTGTCTACCATTCGTAACACACCAAGCTGAGACGGAACCTTTTTTACACCGCAATGGCACACGAGAACAACTTGTGTGTGTATTAAAAACTGTGTCATATAAGTTGTATTATGTCTTTGTGTGTCTGGTAGTTGTGAAACAAACGTATTTATTTACTACATAGTATAAAACAAAGTCACTCTCTGTCCCTATGTCCCTTTGTACGCTTAAATCTTTGAAACTACGCAACGGATTTTGATGCGGTTTTTTTAATAGATAGAGTGATTAAAGAGGAAGGTTTTTATGTATAATAACATCCATTAAATAGTGGAGTAGGTTATATATTTTATACCCCTGCAAAGCCGGAGCGGGTCGCTAGTATTATTATAAATCTCACCTGCAGGAGACCTGGATCCCGAACGTGACCTAGATCTGGACTTTGATCTAGATCTTGACTTCGACCTGGATTGAGATCTCGACTTAACCGAGGCTGAATTCGACCGAGACCTCGAGCGAGAGCTTCTTGAGCCTGATTTGGACCGCGAACGAGATTTTGACCTCGAACCTGACCGAGATCTAGAGCCTGAACGAGACCTAGAACCTGATTTAGACCTGGAACGCGATTTAGATCTGGATCTTGATTTAGAACGGGTTACAGAGGGAGATTTTGATCTGGAACGGTCTACAGAAGCAGATTTTGACCGGGAACGAGATTTGGAGCGAGCTTGTGAAGGCGATTTTGATTTGGAGCCTCTAACGGAAGGTGATTTAGACCTGGACCGGGATTTAGCTACGGGAGACTTTGATCTGGATTTTGAACGCGATCCAGATTTAGATCTGGCTACAGAAGGTGATTTAGATCTGGATTTTGAACGAGATCTCGACTTTGATTTGGTTTTAGACCGTTCTATTGATGGAGATTTTGACCGGGAACGAGATTTAGACCTCGAACGAGACTTTGATCTTGAACCAGACTTCGATCTAGACCTAGATTTATAGGACTCCCTAGAACCAGATCTGGACCGGGACTGGTCAACTTCTTTAGGGCTTTTGGGTCCAGGTTGGTCTACGTCCATTCTTTCTGGTGATCGGGACCCACTGCGAGAGGAGTCACTGCCGGAATTTGAGCGGCTTCTTGCTGATTTCGGTGAATCTGCTGCTGTGGAGCCTGCCTGTAAATATATTATATATGTTAATAAAGAATGGAGTGTCACATGTAAAAAGATTGCAGATTATAGTATTATAAAAGGTGACTCTAGATATTAATAGTTTTATTCATTTTACCAGAAAATCCTGACTTATCATATATAAACAAAGTATTACCTTTGTTATCTGACGTTTTGGCCCTTGGTAACTGGTAAACGGGCCATTGCAACATGGTTAATTTTTTTAGTAACAAAGGTAATACTTTGTTGATAAAATAAAAATGGTCAGTCCCATCTATCTTGTAAAATAAGTAGATACTAAATAAAGCAATGTCATGGCTTCTATTTATCACAACATTGAATGATCCTGCCAATTATTTAGCCGCAATAACATCCATTTACTTACTTACAAATGGATGTAAATAGGATAAACATTATTTATTATAAAACTAGTGACCCGCTCCGGCTTTGCACAGGTATAAATAATATAGCCTACTCCACTATTTAATGGATGTTATTATACATATAAACCTTCCTCTTGAATCACTCTATCTATTGAAAAAAATCGCATCAAAATCCATTGCGTAATTTCAAAGATTAAGCATACAAAGGGACATAAGGGACAGAGAAAGCGACTTTGTTTTATACTATGTAGTGATATGTACTTACAGAGCGACTACGCGACCTGGAGTGGCTTCTGGAACGTGAACGGCTTTCACGTGTGTCTGTAATAAGTACAAAACAAAATATCTACAAGAAAAATACAAAATACTGAGCTTGCATTTTTAAGTGAAAGGATAGAGATACTTGTGTGTGTGTGTGTGATTACTATGCCTAATGTGATTTCAAAAGATGTTTAGGAGCATAAGTGAACTCCAGAATTATAATAAATAGAAAACTAAAACATAATAATCTGAAACATTGTAATAGCTTGTATAATATAACCTCAAAAAGGATTATAGATGTAATTATGGAGCCTAGGAAAGGAAAACTAGATAGTATATCATCGCTCATGCCTCTTTATTGTATAAACATAGATTAGACCCATAGTTACAAGTTAAATCATCAAATAAACTGAAAATTTAAGTTCTTTCTAGAACGTAATCTAACTTACCATTGTCCACGTCCATTCTTAAAATAACCGATGTCGGGTATGTAGACTAAATAGGTAGGGAAAATACAGTATTTTCACTTAGTAATCCCAAATAAATTCTAGTAACATTAAAATAATTATCTGTTAGATTTTTATGACAAAACACTATACAACAACGATCCGCAGGCCGCAACACATATAACCGTTTGTGACAGTTGACAGTTAACTGACACTAGAAAGTACTGCTATGAGGATAAAGTAAGCACAGATCATAAAATTTTAGGTGAACCTTTTCATATTTTTTTAACATATTTATACAAGTAATTATTAACTATGACGTCTCATAAAATATAGAAACAATATTTGCTTTTGTGGATAACATTATATGCTCAAGATTAAAGGGCACTTTACTTATTTTTTAACTTATATTTATTGTAGTTATTAGAAACGATTGGCTTAAAGTATTTCACAACGGCCCTACAGCAAACCACCTAATCGAAATAAGCAACTATTTTATTATCAACCATAATTGTTACTTCTTGATTTATCATGCTATAATCACGTTTAGAAAACTACGAAATTAAATACAACTTCTCGGCAACCCTATACGACCAGCTGATTGACTAGAAAAATAAAATAAATCAATCACATATATTGTTTACAAATTGAACGTAGTTCTTATTATTTGATACAAAAATCTTTTTCTTTGTTCATAATAGTGCGAACATTCAAGTTTTTTTACATTATTTTACTAAAAGAAAGGAGAATCAATAATGGGACACCAAGAAAAGTTGACTTTAAAGCGAGTAGAACTACCATTGAGCAAATTTAATGAAATAGCTATTCCTCATCATCTTAACTTATTGAGGCAACATCACGCTAATATTGTTAAGGTAAGGAAGCGAATTAAGCCTTATTCTTCTTATTATCAATGCGTTTATAGAGAAATTTTGGCCTGATATATTATTGTAATAGTAGTACCTTTGTTCTTGGCATGGCATTTCATGAAACGATTCCCTCGTTTGAGATATAGACTATGACTAATATTCCGTATTAAAACATCACAACAACAATATATATGCTAAAAGTGACCTAGAGATTATAGTATTTTGTCCCTAAGTTTTTGCGCCATTTTAATGACACCCAATAATATAAATGATTGTAAATTGAACACTGAGTATTCACAGCATAAGTTTCATATATTTTAAGCCATTAGTTGTGAGTATAAGCATAGAGAAATCAAATTTAATTATTGTATTTATAAAACTATATTAAGATTCTAAACTTCATTAAATTATTACAGTATGAAGGCATCGGAGATACTTCAAAGGCTCAGGCAGAACAAAAGAATGCTGCACGTGTGGCATCACAACTCAGGACCTTAGTCAAGGAGTTAGAGGCATTAAGGGCACAGGTATATTATACATAGTTATTTTTAAACACTCGTAATTTATACTCATTTTATCGACTATGTGAGACCGGGTCATATCACAACCATATATATACGTATATATATATATTATACATATTAAGAAACCTTAACATACATATATTCAAAGTCAGAAGATTTTTATTCAATATAAACCCAGTAATAGTACATTAATTGAATGTCAAAATATATTGAAAGGCACTGGTTGTCTTACAACTATGACTCTACCATATTCACCCCTCTACGTCTCTCTTGTATAGGCAGAGACTATCGACTGCCTTCTGGAACAATCCTCACAAATCTCTTTTGTTTCACGCACAACTATTAATGTTGTCATACATGCTTGTCTAATTTTATTTACTACGTAAGACTGGGTCATATCACAATAAATTTATAAAAATATAAATACCTCTATTTCACATGACACACACACATGTTTCTACCCAGTTGCATAGGCTGTGGTCACAGGAAGACTGGCGTTTCAGCTAATGTCTGTGTATCCTCACAATTGGAGTCTATGTTAATTCATAGTGTGACACTACACTCACACTATCCTGCTTGTCTGTTCTGCCTTGAGAAGAATGTCTCTAATTTGATCTGTGTAAGTTCTATGAAGGCTACTCCAAAGCAACTTGTCACCAATGTTCCTTATAAAATCAGAACCCCATCGCATGAATACTCATGCTACAAAGTAACCTAGGAGATATTTTTTTCTGTAAGGTTCTGTGTACCCATATGTACACATACTGTATATAATTTATATTGCCTTACAGGTGCGAGCTGAAGATCTAATACAGTTTGATAAGAAAATAGACAAATCCAGGGAACTGAGTCTCAAAGCGCTTATGGATTACATGAGTAAGTTTGATTATCTATACAAGTCTAGTACATAAATAATGAGAAGGATTGAAATATATCAATCAGCCTATAGCAGTCCACTGCTGGATGTAGGCCTCCCCAAGGGTACACAAAAGAGGATCACTCGTGGCCCTCAGCCAACCACCTTTTTCAGGTCATCGGTCCACGTAGCAGCGTCCTACACTATGTTTACCCAAACCACAGATAATATAATACTACAGATAATTGTAGTTAAATTGAAATATAGTTTTGAACATATTGTTATTAAAATTATATTATTTCATATTATATTGTAAAAACGTTTATGAAAGAAATAAAATAATCTATTGCAAGTTGCAATTCTAGAGTATTATCTCATTAATAATGATTTTTAGTCTCCATAATTGTTTCATAGTATTTATTTTTGTAAGCTATTAATGTTTATCATTACTTCAAGTACTCTAACCTTTAATCAAAAGTTAATAAGGGTTAAACATACATTAACTTGTATGTAGACTTGTATATACATAGCACCCAACGTGGTAGGTAGTGAACCGTACCGTATATAGGCACTAGCTATTACCTATCCCGAGGCATAGGCAAGTTTTCTCATGATGATTTCCCTCACTAGTGATTGTAAATCATGTACGTTAATAAAAACATAAAATTTCATTAAATGTACATGTCAGGGCCGGGATGCACGGGTATAAAATATATAGCCTACTCCACTATTTAATGGATGTTATTATACATATAAACCTTTCTCTTGAATCACTTTATCTATTAAAAAAAAACCGCATCAAAATCCGTTGCGTAGTTTCAAAAATTTAAGCATACAAAGGGAAATAGGGACAGAGAAAGAGACTTTGTTTTATACTATGTAGTGATTAAGGATCATAGATTCACTTATTAGATATAGAGATATAGATTCACTTATATTATTAAGTGTTTGTTAATCTATTTATGCATTAATATTTCAGAATGGGATGAAAATTTCTTTATCTATTAAAAAAAAAACCGCATCAAAATCCGTTGCGTAGTTTCAAAAATTTAAGCATACAAAGGGAAATAGGGACAGAGAAAGAGACTTTGTTTTATACTATGTAGTGATTAAGGATCATAGATTCACTTATTAGATATAGAGATATAGATTCACTTATATTATTAAGTGTTTGTTAATCTATTTATGCATTAATATTTCAGAATGGGGTTCACAGTTCAATCAGAATAAAGTAGCCAATGAATCACAAGATATTGAAAGGGAAAATGAAGAATCAAATGTAGAGACAATACAGATATTTAAACAGGATCTTATTAATGAGGTATTTTTAGTCAATACACACTATAACTCTACACTACTACACTATGTATGTATGTTATGTGTAGGTATGTATGTTAAAAAACACTCAGGTCAATAAATGTTACATTATAAAAGATACAACTATTGTTGTTAAATAGGTGCATAAAACTCCTAGATTGACATATTATATCTCCAACGTTCAGACCACCCTTAAAGAGGTGAAAGGATATGAATATCACACATACAATGTCTACATAACTGTATATACTTATGTATACACATATACTTCACATCCTTTAATCCCTTTTGGGGTGCACAAACCCTCAGAGACATTATGATATCTCCTAGGTCACTTTTTAACATAATATTGAGATTGTGATGTCATATGGAATATTTATTCATATATATAATATAATAATTTATTTTTACTATTTATATTTTATATTATTTTTATGGATTATATTCCTATGTGTATGTTTCAAATATAATATAACTAGCGACCCGCTCCGGCTTCGCACTTCTGGCTATTTAATGGATGTTATTATACATATAAACCTTCCTCTTGAATCACTCTATCTATTAAAAAAAACCGCATCAAAATCCGTTGCGTAGTTTCAAAGATTTAAGCATACAAAGGGACATAGGGTCAGAGAAAGCGACTTTGTTTTATACTATGTAGTGATGTACCTACATATTATTTTTTTATGTCAACGCTCAAACATATTTCCGTTCCAGTCAGAAACGCAGAACTTAAGACGTCGTCTCCACGCTGTAGAGACATTACAAGAAGAGGCTCAAGGCGTGAAAGAGGTGATGGGTGTCCTCGCCCAGGCCACAGCAGAGCAGAGAGAGAGTGTGGACCGCATTGAGCATAGCGTTCAGGAGGCAGATGTTAATGTGGCACGTGGTAAGAGATATATCTATCGCAGGATGAGTAATAACTAACGGGACTTATCGCGTATGTTTTTATATAATAAAATTACCTTTTATTAACCCGACGTTTAATTTTTAATTTTATTATATATAAACTTACGCGATAAGTCCCGTTAGTTATTAATCATGAGTATAAATCGCGAATCTCTTAAAACTATTATCGCAGGATGATTTGATATTTCGGGTTTTTACAATAAACCAAGGTTTTTTGCGAAAACACAAAGTAAATAAAAATTACGCTTTATAATAATGGTTATATTAATTAATTCAGTTTCATTAATTTCATTTGATTTATTTTAATAATTAGTTTATATTAATGACATACTTTTATAAAAGATGTTTTTTTGTTTGACTTTCAATAAGTGATTCTATAATCCTCATATTGAATAAAAAGATTTTCATTTCATTTCAATAATAAAACATACATATACATCACGCCTGATTCCCCATAGAGGGGTAGGCAGAGATCACGGATCCCCATTTGTCCGGATCCTGACAGAACACATGCGCTTCTTTGTCACCCAAACATCTTCTCATACACACTCGCCGGTTATAGGTTCTAACGTCGCCCTTTTTCAGTATGGCGTCTATCTGACTGTTACATGTCTTATTGGGCCGGCCCCTACGTAACGGCCCCTCCACTTCACTTTTTATTTTTTTTCCAACTTCTATATAACACAGATTTTAATACATACATACAAGTAGTTCGTGTGTGTGCCATTGAGGTGCAAAAAGTTCCGTCTAATCTTGGTTTGTTACAAGTGATTATATTCTTTGACTGTACTATATTTTTTTATTATATACTAGTGACCCGCTCCGGCTTTGCACGGGTATAAAATATATAGCCTACTCCACTATTTAATGGATGTTATTATACATATAAACCTTCCTCTTGAATCACTCTATCTATTAAAAAAAACGCATCAAAATCCGTTGCGTAGTTTCAAAGATTAAAGCATACAAATGGACATAGGGACAGAGAAAGCGACTTTGTTTTATACTATGTAGTGATTTCGTTATTTACAACTTGTTCTGTATTTTTTTATTATATTATTTCCTCCAGGCACAGAGCACTTACGAGTAGCAGCCAGACTCCAAAAGGCAGGTGTATGGACCATGTGTGCTGGATGCGCCGCCGCCGGTGCGGTGGTCGGTGGCCCAGCGGGATTGTTACTGGGTAAGGATTGTCTAAGCGTTGGGTATAGTGTGCTATGGTTTGGTAAAAGGGTAAGGTAAAGGCATTGTTAGTCTTGGAAAGTGTGTATTGTAAAAAATAAGAAAATATGTACGAATGAAATTATCAACATAGGAATGTTAAGATATTAGTAATAAAATATGGTGATGGTTAAATAAGTCAATAGTAATCTATAATGTATTTTGTTAGGTATGCATTGTATTTTATGAGATATTTACGTACTCTTTAACTTACGTCAAACATTCCCTCATATAAGCTACTTATACATTCTATTAGCATCACAGATTAACATAGAATAAATACTATACTCGTATTTACTTTGTGTTAGTCTGTGATGGTAATAGAATGTGTAAGTAGCTTATATGAATATATCAATAAAACACTTATACATTAAATTAAATTCACACATTAACAGACTTAATTATATATTCTATTACGAAAATGGACATAGAATTCATTAAACTTCATTTCTATTGGTACGTACTCAAGCGGGACTTGAACCCTGTACCCTCGATATAGAATCAAGCCCCAAACAACTGAGCTACGTCGAATTGTAATAATAATAATTGAATTAATGCTTCGCTCTTATATGAGAATATCAATAAGACACTTATAAATTCATAAAATTCACAGACTAACACTATACATAACCTTAATTATATCTTCTACTTTCCACAGGGGCCAAAGCAGGAGCAGCGGCGGCGGCGGCGGCAATAGCCTCAATTCTAGGAATAACATCGGCTTTAAAACGAAATGACAGACATCAACTGGATGAAACGCAACCCAGTAATGAACCGGACAAGAAAAATGATTAATCAAGGCTCTTCATTGATATTATGGCACAAATTCTTATAATATACAATTGATTTGGTTTTATTACCATTTTTAAGAGATTTGCGATTTATACTCATGATTAATAACTAACGGGACTTATCGCGTAAGTTTTTATGTAATAAAGTTATCTTTATTATTGACCTGACGTTTCGGCTGCGTTGCAGTAGTCTTGGTCACGGGCAGTGCAACAGGTAAAGGTAACTTTATTATATAAAAGCTTACGCGATAAGTCCCGTTAGTCATTAATCACTTGTTTATTACCTTTAGATTGGTAGAAGTATGAGTGATTACCAATGTCTTTGTGAAAACAGTATAAGTTAGATGCGTCTATCGTTGTTTACATATACTGATTATAGATATAGGTTTAGGTTTTCTAAGCTTCATAAAAAAAATAAAAGACATTTTTTTAATTATGACATCATACAGTACATGTTATCCGGATATCAATTGGATGATATTTTTATAATTGAAAGATTTGATGTATGTGTTTCCATTTTCCAGTAGTAGGTAGAGATTTTAAATCATTAATGTCTTAACAGCAAGCAGCTTACTTATGTACTTGACACGGTCATTTTTCAGTTTTATAATACAATTTATCTGTCAATTTTCAATTCAATAATATTCAGTTTTTTTCTAGTGTAAATCATGTAGTTTTGTGATATCTTTTTGTATCTACGTGTGAAATAAATCGATATTTTAAAATAATGTATAGAGTGCTTTATTTACATACCTACAAGTACTCAAGCTTTGACCGATATTGAGCAGAAGTTAAAAATAAGGTATCATAGGGGCTAGAGAGGACATGCAAATATGCGATGCGCCTAATATCCAGTTGTACTCCGTACAAATACAAAGTGCAATATTGACTTTTTTGCGCAGCTTTTCCCTCTACATTTTACTCAGAACTACAGTTTCAAGTCGCTACTTGGTCCCACGTATCACACCATCAACTAAATACCAAAAGAAATAATGAGAGATATTGTTTGTCAGTCAGTATTTTACATAAAAAAGTATACAGACTCCAGAACATTCATCAGTTTTAATCCCTTTTGTATGATAATATTTAAAAACATGTACGCAGAATATCATGCCCTAAAAGACCCTTAGCTATTGTAAAAACATATTTTATCCGATACAGTGAATGAACACACCTCCAATCGCAATATTTACATAAGGCTTTCAGTTACTGATATAAACTATGTACAAAAAGTATTGTATCAGTAAAATAAATAAATGCGCCGATATGCATATATGAAACGACCACCAAAAGTTTTTACATACACACACATCGCGCCTCATTCCCAGTAGAGGGGTAGGCAAAGATTACGGATCTCCATCTGTTATCCTCATAAACCACTTTCACTTCATTGACACTCATATACCTATTCAGTACTTCAAGCAGAAAGTAGTTGGCTCCCGAAGCTACCTACTGTTGTATATAACATAATAATATATAACGAAAAAAATCATACAGTTGCATGGGCAGTTCTAAAGAGCAGGGGTGCAAATAATCTCAGAATGGCAAGTCGGCGACGAGGTCCGGGAAGGCGGCGCGCGGGTCACGGACACCTGATCAAATATTTGTCATTGGACTAAAATACAGGGCAGTTGGTTTACAACAGGACTATAATAAATATAAAAGAGAAAAAAATCGTTGTTTTCGTTGTAGGAATCCAGCCGTGTAGGCTATTCATTTTATACACAGGCCAATAAAAATAAAAGAATCGTATCTGTGAAGCCTAGAAATAAAAACAAAATAAAAAAAAGTCTAATGAAAATGGCTGCGTGCGTGACGTTAGCTGTGTTCCTGTAATCGATTTTTGTGGATATTTCGTACGTGTTGTTCACAGTTATTACAGTGTTACGGTATTATTTCCATCCGGACTGAGTAAGCTGCACCAATAATCAAGTGGGTGTCTTTTAGTGACGTGTTTTACCCCAACGACATTGCGTCGACGGCATGTCTTTTCCACCACGACCGCCACTTTTGCAGTATGGATTGGCTCCAACTCCCGGCGTTGTAGCGCTGCCCGTGTCTTCTCATGTGAGTCGAGCGCGGCCTGACCCAGTCCTGTCCTTGTAGAAGACCAGCTCCATTAATTCCTTGGTTATTTGCAGATGATGATGGGCTACGGTGGCGGAGGAGCGGCGTTGCTCCCGGCGCCCAAAGGCGTCGTGTCCAGAGCACCAATGAAGCCAGTGCAAAATGGAGCGTCGGAAGAAGAACCTCCTGTTACGGTTTTTATTGGTTAGTTTTCTAAAGCTTGGCTTCATAGTACTGAATAATATAAAGTCATCAATAAATTTGTGTATTAGTATAAAAAATATATGTTAATGCAGATATAAATGAACTCAATTTATAGTCTGCATGCGCTCAATGCATATAAAAAGTATTTGAAACAGAATTTACATGGAATTGTATGTAGTATATCTTATAACAATTAGCTATTTTGAGAATTACCTAGATTAAATACCTTTATACTTCTATACTAACAATGTTTCCATCCTGCATAATAGTAGCATTATGACTGAAAACCAATGTAGGGTAGAAATGATGCGACTATAAGCTAAGCATTCTTTTGCTAAACATTATACTTAAGACAGTCTTACCAGTGTGCTGTACAGCTTAGTATACTGAAAGCAATATTACATTTCTATTCATCCTTTAATCCCTCACAGAGTGGACAGAACTTTGGAGACATAAAAACATCTTTATTCTCATCCAATAGTGATACATGGGATGTTCATGTCATTTGGAATATTGGTGACAGGTTGCTAGGCTATAGCCCAATAAATTCCATATACACCTAGTTCCTTAGTCACTTCCTATGACATGCCGGGAAGAATGGTTTTGAGTTATGTTCTAGACTAGCATGGGTATATTATCATATCATACATACAATTACTTCACATTTAATGTATACACACTAACTTTTTTACTGTGGCGGTATAGTCAGATGTTCAGGTGTCCAACTCCGCAATCACAAAGGTATATTCTATGGCCACCTCAAACCCACGTGGTAACCGGATAGTCAGTACTCAATGTAACAGGTAGTAAGCCATGTTGCCATTTACAACCACTAACTATTACCTGTTCGAGGAACAGTAGGTTTCCTCACAATGTTTTCCCTCATCGTAAACATCCTAAATATTACATTTTCAGGCAACATCTGCCAGAGGGTACCAGAGGCGATGATGCGTTCCCTTTTATCAGCCTGCGGTACCGTTATCAGTTGGAAACGTGCTGGGTCGTTTGGCTTCTGTGAGTTTAGTGGCGTGGAGGCGGCGCTGCGATGTGTCCGTCTGTTACATGAGAGGAAAGTTGGTGACAGGGCGTTAGTTGCTAAGGTGAGTTAGTATTGTTAGTGTGAGTTAGTATTGTTGTTAGAGAGTTAGTGTTGTTCAGTATGTAGAGATAAAAGGAACACATTTTTTTAATGGGTGGTATCACTTATGTGTACTGAATAGCTATCGTATAATAGATTGAAAATACTCCAGTATTATCACTAGTGCTGAATTAGTGGATTACAATACTTGTCACAGCATATATCTACTGATTCCCATTCAATGAATAAATCATCACAACTGTAGAACACTGATGGTTGTGATTTTTCGGGATGTATTTTTATTGCATAAATTAGTATGAAATTATGATGATTGTTCAGTGTAAAAATATTTTTGCATTATATTAGTTATTTTAGTATAATATTTGGTTTGGAGATATGTTAAAAAAACTGATTGATTGAAGTTGAGTGCTCTCTACTTTACGTAAGGTAAATGAAGATCCGTCCCCATTCTACAATTGTGACGATTTACTTCATCCCTATATAACCCATTTCACCTTACAGGCCGATGGCAAAATGCAACCCCTATTAGACGCATACAACAACGCCCCACCGTCAGCGGAGAAGACCAAAGTGCTGGATGACGCAGCAGAGAAGAGATTGCAAGGACTTCTGGAGCATTTCCAAGATGATATAGAGAGTTACGAGACGTTGCAGAGAGGTGGGTTTTGCTTGGTTTTGTATGTCATGATTAATAACTAATGGGATTTATTGTGTAAGTTTTTACATAATAAAGTTACCATTATTAACCCGACGTTTCGGTTAATAAAGGTAACTTTATTATATAAGGCGTCAAGTCCCGTTAGTTATTAATCATGTGTTCTGTTTGTATTGCTACTGACTTACGGATATAGGTTAGTGGGAATAGTAACACACAATATTATATGTGCGTTTATTAGGTTGCACACAGGATGACTGATTCATAAAAGGTAATGATCCAATGACAATATATTATTAGTTTGCTAGGTTATTAGGATAATGTGGTTCTTTATTCTACTGCTACATACACACGCATAGTATTTGATTTGTAGCATGTTGTAAGAGGCAACTAAAAGAAGTAACTAAGATTTTGCAATATCCTTTTATATTTTAACGTCACCATATCCTCATCAGTAAGTTTAAATTAGTAAAAGTAATTTTAAATAATTCATAAAAATGTAACATTCATAATTTGTACATAGCAAGTTATAAAATTAAGCAAATTATTTAAATAATGTGGAATAATAATAATCATATTTATATGGTGACAAGGCTTACCACCTGTCACATTGTGTACTGACTATCTGGTCAACACGGGGGTTCGAGGTAGCCATAGAATTACTACCTTCACAATTGCGGAGGTGAACCTGAACCTCTTGAATACCCTGCAAGGGTAATTGATCATGAACCCTTTTGTCTATTGTACCTATTGAAACCAAACTAATGAGATGAATTATGGTATATTCAACCTTGAATCTTTAAGTTGACTTATGGTATATTCAACCCTTCTTTCTTGATACAGAGGAGCAGAAGCAGAAAACCAACCGGGTGCTGGCCGAAGCGGACATAGAAGAGGAGAAGCGAGATGTCATCCACCGGGAAATTGGCAAGTTCCGTGAAAGCATGAAAGTGAGTATCTGTTTGAACGCTCTCGTTTAATGTGATGACAAGGGACAGCTCGCCGGGGGAATGTGAGGGTGGATGAGGGTGTGTGTACATGTTTACTGTTGAAAATGTATATTTAGTTTTGCAAGGCACTGGGCTAAAAATCACAGGTGTTTCTTGTCGGTTCGTCTCCAAGCTAGGGCTTCCGAACCAACGGTAGAGTCATAGTTGTAAGACAATAGTGCCACTCAATATAATATATTGAGTTTGATATTGAACATCGACATATTATGTCGATGTTCAATGCCGCTCAACATATTGCAACGTTCAATGATTGTACTAATACTGTGCTTATATTAAATAATAATCTTTTGACTTGGACATATATTAGGAGAAAGATAAAATATAATAGCCGGTTTACATATATGTTGTATGGCTACATATAAAATGAATGGTAATAAATAAATTATTTAGATTTTTAAAGTAACAATTTATGTTATAGCATATGCATTTGGTATTTGCCTGTAAAGCATATTATCCGGTTGTAAAAAAATATTAAAACTATTTTAAGGTATATTATTTAGCTCTTAAAGTAGTGAACTTTGAAGTTGATTTCAGTAACCAATAAGATATTGTATTGTTAGATGTTATGTAAAGGCAACTTAAATACTGCGAAATAATCGCATACTCAAACGTAACTCAATCTTTTATTGTAGTAATAACATTTCGTACAGTGAACATGTATGTACACTAGAGAATGAATGATATACGTCAAAATATGTAGTCAACTTTTATTTTCGTATGAGTAAATTTAGCTTAGAATTAACCTTTTCAATTCATTAAAAATATAATTAACTGCAAATAATTTTTACTGATATTCACTAATGTAGCATTCGTATTTGCATAAAAATAAACATGTATTTTTTTCGTTCAAAAATATCAGCAATGTTGACACAATGCAATAATTTTGATTTTGATTATTGTATATGCAATAAAATTTAAATTGGAGTTCAAATTCATAATTAATGATTAAATTCAATCCACCTTTATTCTAATTATTAATGTTAATCTACAAAATAAACAGTTTTATTATATATTTATATGGTGCTAACAAATATTATTATAAAATAGAAAATATGTACAAAAGTAAAGAATATTACAATTGTAACGGATTTAAATTGTCAATTTGTATTCAAACATTTTTGATTGAAAATAAAAAATACAGAGATAAATTTTAATAATAAACTATAAGTCTAAAAATATATGCCTTACAAACTAATTAAATTTCGAAGGCTAGGACTAAAATGTGTACTCAAAGAATTAAACAATTCTAGAGTTCTCAAAAATGCTCTAAATATTTATTAATATATATAATATCTATTATAATGAAAACTAAAAATAATGTTGGAAATTATTCTAAGCCATCTTATAGTAACCATTTAAAATGCCGCATGTTAAAAAAACCTAATTTAAATAACCTATCACAGACTAAATCCGCCATTTTAGAATGTTAGTATTTTTTTATTCGTTTGACGTTGAGTGAGATTGCGCGCGCGTCCCGGCGAGTCCCTCACGCTCGTTGGTGGCGGTAGGTGGCGCCAACGACGACGCCCCGCCCCCTTTGCGCCGCCGCTTCTGATTGGCTGCAGGTCACGTGAGTATGGTGACGTCACTCGGTCTAGGTTGTATGAAGGGAAGGGGGTGTGACTTGTAAATAAATAAGTAATAGAGATTGGATTTAGATTTTTTCGGTATTAATAAAAAATTAAATATGTGATTTTTTGGTTATGTTATCATACTTAATCCATATACATAATAAACTTAATCCAATTTATACCTAGCCTGTATAATACAAAAGTTTTTAACGTTAATGAATATTACAATAAGTTTTTTCTGTTTTATGCTAAAGTTACACGCCCTGCCCTGTCGACAATTGTATGCTTTTTATTTATTATTTATATCGACACTCATTAATGTAACATTTACACTTAATTAAGTACATCGTCATAATTTTTTGTTCTGTAATATTAATACTATTGAGGTACGGGGCTATGCGAATATTATTCTTTTTTTGTTTATTCTGAATTATACAGACAAATATCTATTTTTTATTATTCAACATCAATTACCATTTATTTATATTAAATATTCACTAAATAATAATAAATATCATCTTATTCAGAATCCTATAGTTTTTCATGAACAAATAATATATTTATTGTAAGAAATACTTGTTTTCATTATGGTTTAAGAGCTATTTATCCTTAAAGCAAGTATGATGAAAGGAAACGTTATATAATTATTATACATTTTGTTTCTTAATTCGTTAATGTCCAGGATATTTTTATAGTTAAATATAGGCCCTTTTCTTGAGTAAAATCATAAAATTCTATGCAAATTATATAGTTTATGCAATCTATAATATATTATACATAATCCCCCTTCCCAACATTGTAAAAATATAAAAATACTATATCATACACATTTTTCTGACTATAATATCCAATAGACAACATTCATCACATACACACATTTACAGTAATGAATGTACATAAAAACAATGTTATTTATTTGTTGCTTTAAACAAAGGTTCCGTATTGAGAAATAGGGGTTGTTTTTATGTAAATGCACATTTTATTTAGTATTTATAGCTACAAGTTGCGCGGGAATACTTGTTTTACAAATCCATAGATAATAAAATAAAACAAGATATTCATTCCACATTTTTTGAGTACATATCGAAAATACAGCAGTTTTGTAAAGTCATACTTTCAACAGGAACATATACTATATTTTACACAGTACCCTCACATTTTAACGCCATAATTACAAATAATTATTCAACATTATATAAAGCACAATTTATCTGTAGACGAAAGAAATCAAAGTTTAACTTTATACAGTTTTTTTATACATCCTAAAACAATAATACCTCATAATTTTGAGATGTTTTCACAGTAATAGCTTTCTTTTATAGCATAACTCGCATCTCTTACTTTTCGACCTAACTGACCACAAGCATCACTGCAAAGATCTTTGATCATTAAGCCCTCACATACATACATTCATACCTATATTTCACATGAAAACCAAACTGTATTTTACCTAATAAGAACAGTATAAATCTATGAATGGTTATCTAAGATTCCTCACGATGGTTTCCCTATAAAAACACACTGTCTCTAAGTGCTATTGAATTTTCAAATTTACTTATCTATCTGAATGTATATATTATATAGGTTTCTTCACGATGTCTTCCTTGAATACGCTTCATTGAATTTTGAACCTTAACACACCCCAATAAGACCAGTATTATCTCTCTGTTTATTCACGATGTTTTCTTACCCTTCTCATACACAAGTGTTATTGATTTTTGAACTTTAACACAAGAGAATAAGACCAGTATTCCCGCGCAAGCATAGGTCCCGTCGCAGCATAGGTGAGTGGCGCGACGTGGATGCAGGCTTTCGTGTTTTTCGCCTATCGTTTACCTGACATAACCGTTCGAAAACCATGATTTTATACCCGTGAACCATATTTCAAGAGACAGATATAAATAGGGTATTGTATTTGAAAAGACCGTTCAAAAACCATGTTTTTAAACCGTGATAAATATAATAGATAGTTTAAAGTCTCTTCTGTGTTCAAATTTGAGTGCTAATACCTTTGAAATATGGTTCATTTTTAACCAATCTTGAGTACTTGCTTCTGATGGGCGAAATTCACGTTTACTGTCCCTACACCAGTGATCCGGAGGTCAACCAATCGGCAAAGTGCAAGTTTGGGAGCGGTCGCCGTGAGGAAGGAACCCGTCTTACTACTCGTATGATAATAAATACTTTGTATATTTAGCCTTTAATTTACTCTCTGAGGCTAGTTTTGTAGAGCCCTTATGATTAAGATATAGGTGCTGGTTAGGGGTCGTTTGCTGTAGGAAAATGTCTTCGAAACTTTGTCGGGCAAAAATGGTTTATAATTTTATAAAAATAGTCAAAATTGCCATGAAAACGTTTTCCTACAGTAAACCTGAGTAAATTTCCAACTTTCCCTCCAAAAATTGATACCAAGATGTTTATTCAAGAATGCCTTGAAAAACGAAGCATTCAAAAACGTTCACTCAGAGTGAATGAAAGACCGAACGATTTGCAATAGAATAAATATCCCCACAAGTTTGACACTCTAACCAATGATTAATTCAATCAATTATGGTCACAGGATCAAGCAGAGGTGGTGATCAGGCGCAAAGATGAGAAGAGAGATAAAGAACGGGAGAAAGACAAGGATAAAGAGAAGGAGAGAGAGAGGGAGAAGGACAGAGACAGAGATAGGGGTGACAGGGACAAGGATAGAGATAGAGATAAGCGGAGGAGGAGCTCGTCTAGGTGAGTTAAATGTATTAAATTATGGTTGTAGTGCTAAGGTTTAAGCAATGCAGGCTTCTTGGTTTCTTGTATTGAGCTTTGGAGGTTGTATATAATGAAACGAAGTACGTTAGTTTCTGAACATGTTAAACAAGTTTTGTGATTATAGGCTTATAGTGTTTCCTCAGGGTGGATTACAACATTTATGGCATACAGATTATGTATACGTTTTTAATTTATTAATATTTATATTTTGAGGTTATTTTTGCTTTTATATATTAAGGGTCTCAATCATTACAATCCTTAAATTAAACCTTAATATTGTTTATTAATTCCTTATTAATCCTTAAATATAATATATTGATTTATCGTCTAATGTATAATAATTATTATTTATTTTCAACAGAGGTCGCGACAAACGCGAGCGCGAAGAGCGGGAACGCGACCGCGAACGAGAGAGGGAGAGGGAAAGAGAACGCGAGAGAGAGAGGGAAAGGGAGCGGGAGAGGGAACGAGAAAGAGAGAGGGAGAGGTGAGTAGAGAAATCATAAACATATAAATTATTAGCACTATACCACATCGAACATATAATTACAATTTGTCATGTGATACATGGTTTACCCACCACTTCAACAAATCGAGTTGTCTTCTAAAACGATGACTTTACTAGTGGTTTGAAACCTATACCTCGGATAATCAACAAGTTATGTGAAAAAAACCTAGACTCTGATACTTGAATAAAATGTGACTTACTGTCTATTACTGGCATGTGGTAAAATGTGACTGATGTTTTCAAAGAAACATTAAAAACTATTCCTACATATTTTACAGTACAATATTATTACGACGTTATTCCCAACTATACGGAAAAAGCGACGAAAAGATCTGAAGAACACGTGATCTTTCCAAACTATTAAAATAAATCTCCGCCACATTTGGAGCCATTAAACAATTCATGCATGTATAACCTAATATTATACGCTCTCCTATAATGCATCACTCCTTTAAATTCTAAAAATCTACATACTTTTCATCTACGAACCAAATATAAAGAGGAGCCGGCGTAAGGAGCGGTCCCCGTTACGCGGTGCGGAGTCCAAATGGCGTATTTTAATTGGTGCAGAGTCTAAAAATGTATAGTAGAAAGAAGATACCTGATTTGATTGGCCAATGCCGTGTTTTAATTGTTTGTAACATCTCCCCTCCATCCCGCGTACCTCGTTTCACCCCGCGTATTGCCACGCTAGTTTCCATACAAATATTTCGTAAGGCTCACTCCTCTTGTTAATTACTCCACTTTCCATTCCACAGAGAACAACGCGAACGCGAGCGAGAGCGCGAACGCGAAAGGGAACGCGAACGCGAGAGGGAAAGGGACAGAGAGCGCGAACGCGACAAGGAGCGAGCGAGAGAGCGCTCTAGGTCTCCGCGCCGCGCCTCCTCCGTTGACGCCAGGAGGGAAAGAGAGGCTGAAGAGGAAGCGAGAGAGCGTAGGAGACGAGAAAAGAGGGCGAGGGAAAAGGAGGCTGCTTATCAGGATCGGTGAGTGAGGGGTTAATGATAAGAGATGTTTGTTAACGTTAACATTGCATTATAATAGGAAATAAGAAAGATGATATACAATGATTGTTTTCCATTAATATTATTAGCAAATTGTATTAGATACAACACATAAATTACATTGCATTCATTTGTTTGGGGCTTGACTATGAAACGAGGGTACAAGGTTCAAATCCTTGAGCATGTACAATGGAAATGAAGTTTTATGAATTTCTATGTACATCTTCGTAATATAAAACACATTTACGAAATGCATCGAACCGGTAATAGTTAGTGGTTGTAAATGGCGACATGGTTTGCCACCTGTCACATTGAGTACTGACTATCTGGTCAACACGTGGATTCGAGGTGGCTATAGAATTACCACCTTCGCAATCGCTGAGATGGACACCTGAACTCCTGAACTCCAAGGGTTAATAGTCGTGAACGCGTTTGTTTTGAATGTATATGTATGTAATCGTTTAATCATTAGTACACCTGTTAGTACCTACTTTTTTTTTCAATATTTATGTTCGCAAAGAAATGTCGCTGCTTTAAAACTAAACTGAAGAAACTCAAAAAACACTATTTTGCAAAAAACGTTGTTTTATAATATAGTTGATATATTTTTGACATTAAATTGCATTAAATTTAAAAAAATGATTAAATATAAATGCATTTCTTATCTTTTTATTAGCTTAATATGTTGTATGTACTTATTATTTAATCTTTCTGAGATAAAATGTTTTTCTAGTTTCTTCAGTTTAGTTCTAAAGCAGCGATATGTATTTATCTATATATAATAAGCATATATTTCTTAAATATACGTTGACTAGTACCCTTGACACAAGTCTTAAATGTACTTACCAAGGGGCTAGTTCAATTGGTGTAATAATGTCCAAATATTATTATTATATATTATTTTTCCTACAGCCTCCGCAAATGGGAGACGCGTGAACGGAAGCGCGCCCACGACTTCCTCCGCGAAGTTGAGAAGGAGAAGTCCAAGCAGGAAGAGAGGGAGCGAGAGGCCAGGAGGCTCAAGGAGTTCTTGGAGGACTATGACGATGAGAGGGATGATCATAAGTACTATAGGGGCAAGGTTAGTGGTGGTGTGATTGGGTAGGGTTCGGTTTACAAGAAGACTACTATAAGGCTGAGGCTACATTAGACCGCGACGCGACCTGCGACACATGAGCGATTAAAACAAGTAAATGAATGCTCACGTATATGGCTACACCGTACATCAAATATTAATTATTAAATAATATTTTCGCTCTTCCAGTCGCATCGCAAATCGCTCCCTACTGTAGCCTCAGCCTGAGTGTATTCGCGTTAAGTAAATAGTGACGTCATGCTATTCAGAGGGTAAACTGACAATTAGACGTTAGATAATGAGAAAACAAGTCACATTGACCAATCGCAGACAACCGTTGTCACGTCTCATTGGTCAAATCGTTTGGGTAATGATGACGTCACTATTTTCTTAATGCGAATATAATATAGTTGAGTCGTTTGGTCATTGCAACATGGCATGGTCGGGTAACAAAGTATCTATACAAATATTATAAAGTTGAAGAGTTTGTTTGTTTGATCGCGCTAATCTCAGGAACTACTGGTTCGAATTCAAAAATTATTTTTGTGTTAGATAGACCATTTATTGAGGAAGGCTTTAGGCTATATAACATCACCATGCTACTAATAGGAGCGATGAATATAATATAAAAATGAAATTATAAATACAGTGCCATCTATGTTTCATGGAATGAAAACTTATGTGGCAAATTATTTGATATTGCTTGTTCTCAATAAAATATAAGCAATAAATCCCGTTTTTTTTGTTTAAATTAATATAAATCAAAAATTTAGATTTTTCGTTATATTTGTTTTTTACTATAAGAATAATTATATTAGTAAGTACAAGTCGATGATATACCAAACAAACGCGTGAGTTTTTCTATAATTTAAATTATGATTTCATCGACTGCTTGATCAAAAAGTAAAACAATAAAAATCAAAAAGTTCATATATCAATGTATAGCTTTGTACACTGAACGTTACAAAAACACATATAGTCCCCTCCTAAACTAATCAAAAATAAATTGACGACCTCCGTGGCGCGATCGGTTAGACGCCGGAACGCTAATCGTGAGGTCCCGGGTTCGATTCCCGGTGGATGTAGAGTTAAGAACTAGGCTTTTCTTCTGCTTTCCAGTCTGGTCGTTAATTATATATGCTATATATGTATTTATCCATCTATATAATATAAGTATCTATTTCTTAAATATACGTTGACTAGTACCCTTAACACGAGTCTTGAATTAACTTACCAAGGGGCTGGTTCTATTGGTGTAATAATGTCCAAATATTGTTATGATTATTTTTATGGTTGGGCTAAGCATTTATTTGCATTAAGGCGTGAATATATGTATGTACAATACAACAATGTCCGTAGCTGCGTTTATATAGAGGTTCTCGTTCGATCACTGAAGTTAAGCAACGTGAGCGTGAGAAGTATCTGGATGGGTGACCGTCTAGATTATAATGAGGGGAACATCGTGAGGAAACCTTTTGTTAAATAAAGTAAAAGCATGTGAGTCTATAAACGAAGAGTATGTCCCAGTAATAATGACACATTCAAAATATGTTTAAACTGTTGAAGTATAAAGAAATTTTCAGTCTGTTTTGGTGAATAAATCGTTTGCTTTTTTAGTATTAATATTAACTTCCCATTAAAGGAACTCCAACGCCGCCTCCTAGCCCGCGTAAGAGAAGCGGAACAAGACACTCTAGACCGCAAATCGGAAGGTGAAGAACTAGAAACCCTCAGGCGGAGGATCTTTGAAGAGCACCGTGATGAGGATGAAAACGAACGCGAGAGGGCGTTTGAGAGGGCCAGGAGGTCTCTCGAGAGGCAGTACGAGCCTCAGATACTGCCCATGGCTGTGGCTGATACTGGTTAGTGTTTGTGTGTTATTTGTTAACTTAATGATAATATGGTGTAAGAAAGAAATATATAGTGTACACATATATTACTGATAAACGTTTATTATTATTATATTTATGTATGTTGAGATATCAAATACGTGAGTGGCAGCTAGACTAGACCGCTAACTTATTTTAATCAAGATTCATAACTTACGCGATAAGTCCCGTTAGTTATTAATAATGAGTATAAATCGCGAATCTATTAAAACTATAATTTATTTTACTCAAATTAATAGTTATTAATAATTAAAACTTAAATTACAAGTTAACCTAGTGAGTCTGTTCGAAGTGTGAACAGAACTAACAATTTATTAATTCTATTTCTAAGGAAAGAATATGCTTTTAAAATGCTGACGGAGACTTGTTCCTGTCCAATGTATCTAAGTCATTGCGGCATATGCTATACCTATGTAGATGCAACCTATAACTTACCTGTCATGTTATTTGCGAGCTCTACTCTGTGGTGATACGGCGATACGTGGGTTCAACGGAACAACAAAATCAAATTTACTCTCATTAGTACATTTCTAACCTGACCACCAGTCACATTGAGTACAGACTATCTGGTCAACACGTGGGTTCGAGGTGGCCATAGAATTACTACCTTCGCAATTGCGGAGATGGACACCTGAACCTCTCACTACCTGCATTAATGGTCGTGAACGCGTTTGTTTTGTACATTTTTGTATTTGTTTGTTGAAATCCTATTAGTTTCTAATTTTGAATAAGAAAAATTAACACTGTTCTTCTCATTGCAGCTAACAGAAAAGTAGTCAGAGTTAAAGAAGAAGGTATGTTATTTTTATTACGATCATACATACACTTATATAAAATCCTCACAAGATAAAATTTATTTTATCATAATATGAAAAATAAACAATAACATGTAAATTATACATTTTATTGTAGACAAATTGCTGATTGTTACCAAGTTAGTCAATTTGCGTTTGCCTAATCTCTGTCAGTCAGCCGTAAGTCAGCTCTTCATCATCATCAGCCTGTCTGAATCCACTGTTGGACATAGGCCTCCCCCAAATGACGCCACTCCCTGTCAGTGGCCGTTCGTATCCATTCGATGCCGGTCAACCTGCGCAGGTCGTCTTCCCACCTTAGTCAGCTTTTAATACAGTTCTATTAGATATTTTTAAATACTCGCGATTTATACTCATTTTATGTGCTATGTGAGACCGGGTCGTTTCACGATAAATGAATAAAAATATGAAAATACCTTTATTTTACCCGACGTTTCGACCCAGTTGCATAGGCCGTGGTCGCAGTAAGACTGCGGGTTAATTAAAAGAGCTTATGGAAGCTTATGAGTTCTTTTTGTTTATTTTGAAAACGTGATATCAAAGGTCCAATAAAAACTATAACGTAGCACACTCGGTTTCATTTTAACAAAAATGTCGATGGGCACCTTCTTTTCTTGTGCCCTTCATATGTTTCCGACGTTTCACCTATCTTATGTATTGTCAATCAATCTACTATCACTCATCTATAATTATGACAAACCTGTAATGATAAAACAAGATGATTTATTGTATATTACTATACATTATATTATATTACCCTGCACTACCTGAGCTACGAGGTATAGGTGTGTGGGTATTTGTTTTTATTATAATATTATATTTATTTAAGTTTATTTATATATAGTAATTATTTTATGTGTCGTTATTATAACTTTGTAATTAGTACGTCGCCGAAAGGTTACCTGTTAGGGTGACGTACAATCACTACATAGTATAAAACAAAGTCGCTTTCTCTGTCCCTATGTCCCTTTGTATGCTTAAATCTTTGAAACTACGCAACGGATTTTGATGCGGTTTTTTTAATAGATAGAGTGATTCAAGAGGAAGGTTTATATGTATAATAACATCCATTAAATAGTGGAGTAGGCTATATATTTTATACCCGTGCGAAGCCGGAGCGGGTAGCTAGTAAATATATGTATATATTATTTTGTGTGTCTTTCACAGCTCGATCCCCGCCGCCGAAGCGCAGTCACGTTCCGTCGACGCCGCCAAGGCTGTCCCAGTCGCCGCCTAGCCCGGAGTCCGTGTCGAGTAAGGCCGCCAGTGTGGAGTACGGGGGTAACACCCCGCCCAGACCCCCCGAAAGCCACGTACGCTCGCCAGAGGTGCCTGTGAGTAACTGTTTAAAGGAAAGAAAGAAAAAAACTTTATTCACTAACATACAAAAACACAAACATGGAAAAAAAAATGCAAAGTGCACCTCAGTATATGATGTAGTTAAGCTACATCAATGGTCCTCCGGCAGCACCCGATTCGGAAACTGTCACAAGCTGCATATAATAAATAACGAACATACACAAAATAATTCATTTATAATAACCATCATGACAAATACAGATATAATACTTACTCATACATAAAATTGATACACTATAATTCATAATTGTTTATTGCTTTACATACATGCACATTCACATTCTACAATCGGCAAAAGAAGCTCGGTATGTAATATATACATGGTTTTTAGTAGTACCTACAGTGATTGCAGATTTTTATTGCTCCTGGTAAACAAATTTCGCGTCATTGACATTGATACATCTTATACACTGTGGTTATAGGTACTCCTAACGTACCTACATAATAACACACATAACTAACAAGGGAATAGGGGTCGATAGAATCAATAGGGGGATGGGCTAGCAACTTATCACCAACGGTCTATACTCTGCCCGGAGTCCGTGTCGAGTAAGGCCGCCAGCGTGGAGTACGGGGGTAATACCCCGCCCAGACCCCCCGAAAGCCACGTACGCTCGCCAGAGGTGCCTGTGAGTAACTGTTTAAAAGAAAGAAAGAAAAAATTTATTCACTATCATACAAAAACACAAACATGGAAAAAAAATTGCAAAGAACATCTCAGTATATGATGTAGTTAAGCTACATCAATGGTCCTCCGGCAGCACCCGATTCGGAAACTGTCACAAGCTGCATATAATAAATAACGAACATACACAAAATAATTCATTTATAATAACCATCATGACAAATACAGATAATACTTACGCATACATAAAATTGATACATTATAATTCTTAATTGTTTAGATTTTCATTGCTCTTGGTAAATCAAATTCGCGTAATTTTCATTGATACACCTTATACACTGTGGTTATAGGTACTCCTAATGTACCTACATAATAACACACATAACTAACAAGGGAATAGGGTTCGATGGTTTCGATAGGGGATGGGCTAGCAACCTGTCACCAACGTTCTATACTCTGCCCAGAGTCCGTGTGGAGTAAGTATTTATACACTCAAAGAACTAACTTTAGATACACAGTAGTGACGATCTCCGTTGTGCTATTGGTTAACTACCTGAACACTAATCGTGAGGTCTCGGGTTGGATTCCTGGTGGAGATAGATTTTAGAACTACGCTTTTCTTCTGCTTTCCGCTCTGGTCGTTGATTATACATACATGTTATATATGTATTTAAGGGGTCTGGTTCAATTGGTGAAATAGAGTCTTATATATATATATATATATATATATATATATATATAGAAAATAGTGAGATACTAGTATATTTATATCAAGAACACCGGCACGTTATCACTAGAATTACCACCCATCCTAACACTGACCAAGTATAGCGTGGCTTAACTTTATTTGTCTAATTTGTTGTTTATTCTTTTCAGTCTGGTGCGTCAGGCGGCAGTTCTCCAATAACGATAAGTTTCAAACAACACGCTCAACATCAACGTGAGTATTACATAAAAAAAATATATAAAAAATAATAAAATTAAAATAATATAATTATAAAAATATATAAATAATAATTATTAAATATTATACCATCATCATCTTATGGTACCCCAGTGGTACAAAGGGCCTTCGTGAGAAGTCGCCAACCGCTCCTATCCTGTGCCTTGCACTCCGCGTCCCTCCAACTCATATTAATATTATAATTATAATAGTAATATTATAATTATAAATAATTATATTTAATTATATTAAGTAGAACATATACATAAGATTAACAGCTTTCTCATTTATTTGGCTCAATAAAGGATTTATTGATAAGAGAATGTGTGGTCATGTACCAATGGATTTCTGTATTTTGAAAAGTATCTCATGTATATGTAATATTAACGTAATGTATATTAACTTCCTTTCCTTTCGGGATGGACAGAAACTCGTAGATATATCTCCTGGGTCACTTTTTAGCATGAAAATTGGGATTACGATGTCATGTCACCCAACATATTCCATTTATCCTTAGTCCCTTAATCGCCTCCTACGACATGCCGGGAGAAATGGCAGCTAGTTAGCATTCTTTTTACGTCCCATACTAGCACAGGATCAGGAGGAAGATTCTTCCATATATATTTACATTGTTAGTGAAAACTTCTTATCGGAGATAATAAGTTAATAATTCATGATGAATAACTAACGGGACTTATCGCGTATGTTTTTATATAATAAACTTAACTTTATTAACCCGACGTTTCGGCTACGTTGCAGCAGCCATGGTCACGGGCAGACTTAATAATTATCATTATTTGAACAAAACTTATATAGTACAAACTAATACATCCAGAAATAAGTCAGTTAGTGCAGGTGATACACAATACCTGTAATCTTTAAAGTTGTTACCCTTATCCCTTAACCATCACGTCACCTTTGACGACCTCCGTGGCGCGATCGGTTAGACGCCTGAACGCAAATCGTGAGGTCTCGGGTTCGATTCCTGGTGGAGGCAGAGTTAAGAACTACGCTTTTCTTCTGTTCTCCAGTCTGGTCGTTGATTATATATGCTATACTCGTATATGTATTTATCTATACATAATATATATACATTTCTTAAATATAAGTTGACTAGTACCCTTAACACAAGTGTTAAATGTACTTACCAAGGGGCTAGTTCAATTGGTGTAATAACGTCCTACAATATTATTATTACCTTTTCCAAACAGAGGAGCCAGTAGGTCGGACCCACTCAGCGTTCGCGGACGAAGAAGAGGACACGCGACACCACAAGCACAAGGACAAGAAGGAAAGGGAAAGGGAGAGGGAGAAAGAGAGGGAGAAGGAGAAGAAGAGGGAGAAGGAGCGGGATAAGGAGAAAGAGAGTGAGTACCATGGAGTGATTAGTAAGAGGAGTGGGCCTTACGCAATATTTGTATGGAAACTAGCGTGGCATTACGCGGGGTGAAATGAGGTACGCGGGATGGAGGGGAGATATCACAACCAATCAAAACACGGCATTTGAGACAAAACATAGGTATCTTCTTTCTACTACACATTTTAGACTCCGCACCAATTAAAACACGCCATTTGGACTCCGCACCGCGTAACGGGGACCGCTCCTCACGCCGGGTCCTCTTTACATTTGGTTCGTGGTTAGTACATACATAAATACATACCACGCCTGATTATTGGAGTTGCGTTGTCATGAAGGAACATTGTCAGGTTGCTAGCCCATCGCCCAATTCTATATAGCCCAGTGCCTCAGTCTCCTCCTACTACATGCCGGGAAGAACGGTAGCTAGCTAGCATTCTTTTTACATGCTAGACTAGCATGGGATGAGTAAATAGGCATACATACATACATAATACGCCTGATTCTTTGTGTGGGTAGGCAGGAACGGATCCCCATTTGTCCCGATCCTGACTAAGCACTTTCGTTCATTGACAATCGTGCATCTCAGGCATATTCGGCGGTTATAGGTACTCTAAAAGTGAGAGTTAGAGGTTTAAGACAGCAATAGTTGTAGAATATGGCATATAAAACTACGAGGAGATGTAAAATGTTACTGAGGAAGTATGATACATTATGTCAGGTAGCTATGTGTAGTTCGAAGTGTCACATCACGTCTGATTCCCGTAGAGGGGTAGGCAGAGATCACGGATCCCTATTTTTCCCGATCCTGACAGACCACTTTCGCTGCATTGAAACTCATACACCTCATACTTACTCGGCGATTATTATAAGTACTTCTAACGTGCCACTTTTTCAATATGGCGTCTATCTGACTGTCATATCTCATTGGGTCGACGACGTATTCTTATACTTGTAATTATATCTTGCAGATGCGACTTCAGAAGCGGCCAGAAACGCGGACGAGAAGAGGAAACACATCAAGAGCTTAATA
The DNA here is from genome assembly GCA_030578115.1 of Leucoptera coffeella. Lineage (NCBI taxonomy): Eukaryota > Metazoa > Arthropoda > Insecta > Lepidoptera > Lyonetiidae > Leucoptera > Leucoptera coffeella. The sequence continues at coordinate 109,938 of JAMBLF010000030.1, read as the reverse complement.
GAGAAGATTCCTACGCAGAAGGAACAGCTGTTCGAGTATAAGGTACACAAACATATACTTTTAGCAGTTATTATTAGAGGTCCTATGCTAGCTGGGACGTAAAAAGAATGTTAAATAGCTGCCATTCTTCCCGGCGTATCGTAGGAGGCTATTAAGGGACGAGATAAATGGTATCTATTGGGCGATGGGTTAGCAATCTGTCAGCAATTGTCCATTATGATATCGCAACTCCTAATATTCATGCTAAAAAGTGACCTACAATATATTAACCTGCTACCGAGCTCATGTTATAATTCCGAGGTTCTGTCCACCCCGAAAGGGATTAAAGGACGTGAACGTATAAGTATATAAGTTGAAATTTCTTAACCCCTAATCCCTCAGTCATCAGATTATACATATTGTTACCCCATCCTTACATTCTAAGAAAGGCACTTTATAAACTCCCTTTTTTAACGCCTTTAAGAACCATGGATGCATACTCGTATTTAAGTAATTTAATTACATCCTAAGCATTAATGCGCTTTTTAGGATACATCATTGCATAGTTTTGTTCCAATACCTAATCGATTAGTCATTCACTATATATTTATGTTATAATTATATATATTAAAAGATCATACATAACAACATACGCTTCACGACTTGTGTATACACACTCCCTTTTTTATTATGGCGGGGTAGTCAGAGGCTTGAAATGCCCATCTCCTAAATTTCGAAGGCATGTTAGGTATGGGTCATTCGAAGCCCGCGTATCACTAGATAGACAGCACCCAACGTGATAGATAGTGAACCGTATCGCCGTATATATTACCTATCCTGAGAAAGGTCCTAGGTTCGAATCTCGACTCTGGCATGTACCAATGAATGAAATTTTAATATGTTTTTCATTTAGGTACATAATTTACAGTCGCTAACGGTGAGGGAAAACATCGTGAGGAAACCTGCCTAGTCATTTAATCATATAATTATAACATAAATATATAATTAAACTTAATTTCCTTATGTACCTTTCACACCAAGGTGGACGCGTCCGAAATAGACCCGACCTTAATGGAACGCAAGCTGCGGCCCTGGATCAACAAGAAGATCGTCGAATACATCGGGGAGCCCGAACCCACGTTAGTGGACTTCATCTGCGGCAGACTACTCGCCGGATCCTCCCCGCAGGCGTTGCTGCATGACGTCCAAATGGTGAGTAATAAGAATATTTGGACATTATTACACCAATAATACATATAATAAGACATATAATAGTCAGATAGACGCTATATTGAAAAAAGGTGACGTTAGGAGTACCTATAACCGCCGAGAGTGTATGAGAATATGTATGAATGTCAATGAAGCGAAAGTGGTCTGTCAGGATCGAGACAAATGGGGATCCGTGATTTCTGCCTACCCCTCTACAGGGAATCAGGCGTGAGTGTATGTATGTATGTATTACACCAATTGATCTAGCCCCTTGGTAAGTACATTTAAGACTTGATAAGGGTACTAGTTAAGGTATGTTTAAGAAATATATACTTATTATATATAGATAAATACATATATAGCATGTATAATCAACGACCAAACTGGAAAGCAGTAGAAAAATGTAGTTCTCAACTCTGCTTCCACCGGGAATCTTTGGGACCTCACGATTAGTGTTTAGGTGTCTAACCGATCGCGCCACGGAGGTCGTCCAATCATCATCATCATCATCAGCCTGTCTGAATCCACTGTTGGACATAGGCCTCCCCCAAATGACGCCACTTCTCCCTGTCAGTGGCTAAGTATGACAGTCTATTCTAAAAAAAACGCTAACTATAGTATATTCGCGTTAAGTAAATAGTGACGTCATGATAATCAGAGGTCAAACTGACCAATGAGACGTGAGTAAATGAGAAAAGAAGTCACATTGACCAATAACAGACAACCCCTATAAAATCTCATTGGTTAAATCATGGAGACCTTGATGACGTCACTATTTTCTTAAAGCGAATATACTATAAGTATGACAGTCCCGTGCTGGTCAAGGACGTAAAAAGAATGCTTAGAAGCTGCCGTCGTAACTGGCATGTCGTCGGAGGCGACTAAGGGACTAGGGGTAAAAAGAATCTACTGGGAGATGGCCTAGTATTTTGTCACCAATGTTCTATTATGACATTACAATCCCAATATGGTGAATGTGCCATTCACCACTAAGGTTATGTTGGCGTAAGTACAAAAACTGATGCCAAGGCGTTTGCACTTCTTGTTATTCCGTCGCCATGGTTATGCCAACGCCGCCAGCCGATACAACCGAAGAAAACCGAGGTTGTAGCTCCAATTCTTCTCTTGATTGTTCTTCGGTTCGTTCCATTTGAGGATTCAAATTTTATCCCAAGGCGAACATATTTTGCCAGTTTAGCATCACAATAGCCTAAATATTCTGCCGAAAATAAATATTTGTATTTTCAACTTTCACTGAGCTGTTAACTTTGTTTACAATCCTTAGACGACTGAACCCCAATATTTATACTGATAAGTGTCTTAGGAAAAACACATTTACGAAATACATCGAATTACACGGTGAGGGAAAACATCGTGAGGAAACCTACCTGTTTTTTTTTTTTTTTTTAATTCTTTATTTTTAATATGGCCATACATCGAGAGATTAAGTCGGCCTACGATGAATTTAAACATAAAACAAAACATTTAACAGTAAACAAATCATTTACATCCTGGCAAATAGAGTAGTTACATTACTTATCTCGTTTCTTATATAATAAGAATGTATGATAAAACTAAGGAACCTATAACTATTAGGATCACTAAAACTAGAACTTAGTATATTATGCACTAAAAACTGAAAATTAAACCTGTGGCACTGTATGTCTTGTAGAAAAATGTCACGCTCTTTTTCGTTTATTTTACAATCAAAAATTAAATGGTGCATGTCCTCAACTCTGTTGCAGGCCAAGCACTCTGGACCCTCCAACTTTCCCATAAGATAACCAAATTTATTTAGTGGGAAATGTCCGGACCTTAATCTAAAACAAATTGTCAGCTCTTTCCTATTCAACCCGGTACCAGAAAACCAAGGCTTACGGGGTGGCCGATCTACTAACGTCCGATACCAAATGCCCTTGGACTGGGAAGTATTGGCGTAATGCGCATCCCATGCATTCTGTGCCTTTCTGCGAATAACTGGAAGATAATCAGTATAATGCGACTTCACATCCACCACAATACCATCAGATTGAGCCTGCTTCGCCAGTGAGTCTGCCACCTCATTGCCAACTATGCCCACATGTGAAGGGAGCCACTGGAGAACCACCTTAGCCCTATTACGTATCAACTTATTCATACATTTAATAATAAGGAAAGCTTCGGCTCTACCTTGATTGCCAGCACGACAAGATTCAATGTGAGAGAGTGCACTCTTTGAGTCCGTAAGTATAACTACTTGATTAGCATCTATAGATTCCACGTAACCAAGGGCCTCCAAAATAGCAAGTAGCTCCAGTGACATAATAGGAACTGTAGAAGCCGACGAGCGAAACCTAGCGCCACAACGATAGGTTTGATCGTAAAATGAATATCCCGTAAAATTATCGGTTTTGGAACCGTCGGTAAATATCTGAGTGAAGCCTATATACCGCTGGCCTATCATGTTACTAGTTGCCTCTCTTAACTCCGGTACGGACATCCGAGACTTAGTAGTTAAGTAAGGAACGTCCAATGAAACAAAGTTTGCCAAAGACAGGGCCGGCAAATAAAACGGTAGCTCATGACAGGGCCAAATTTCACTACGCGAGACATTATAACTGTGGCATTCATCATGACTGCGCAAGAGGAGCGGATACCGACCCCTACGCCAATAATGCAGACCTCTGTCCAAGGCCGATCGAAAATCCGATAATCTAGTTAAGATGTAATCGTCTGCTCTGCTTAGCAATTTCAAGTAGAACTTATCACTCAAATACGATCTCCTAAGGTAGAGGGGCTGGACACATAACTCGCTCTCCATCACATGAAGAGGAGTCGATCGTATAAAGTTTCCACACAGCCTGAGACATTGATTCTGAATCAAATCTAGCTTACCCAATAAACTATTATTAGCATTTGCATACAAACAACAACAGTAATCTAACCTACTTCGCACAATTGTGAGATAGATCCGTCTCAACTGGAGAGGATGGACACCCCACGTAGCCCCACGCAGAAAGCTCAATATATTAATGTACGACCTGCACTTTTCGGCAATTTCTCCAACATGTTTAGTCCAGTTGAGGCGACCATCAAACCAGACACCTAGGAATTTAAAACAGTCAACAACTTCGATTTTCACATTGTTGACAATGACTTCGAGGGAGGGAGTTCTATATTTCCTGGTCAGTACACATAACTTCGTTTTGTTGGGAGATAATTGCAAACCTATGTGATCCAATTTTTCGGAGAAATGAGTTAAACTATTTTGCATATCCCGACCGCATACATTAAGATCCTTATTGGAACAATAAAAAGAGAAATCGTCTGCGTACTGGATTACACTCACATTAGTAGGGAGCCCCTCACCGACCCCAATAGTAGCTATGTTAAAAAGAATGCAAGACATAGGATCTCCCTGGGCCAATCCTTGCCGACAAATCCTAGCAGTTTCTTTTCCATCTTGGAATCTGTATACTAAAAGCCTGACGCGCAGAAAATCTTGTATATATCTACAAACATTAGAATCCACTCCAAAATTAATCAAACGATCCGTTAATGCATCTATACAGACATTATTATAGGCGTCGCTGATGTCTGCAAGCCCACACACAAAGTATTTCCCTTCGGACATGGCAACTTCAGCATCTACAGCTAATCGTGATGTACAATCCAAACAAGAGTATCCTCTTCTGAAGCCTAGTGTAAATTTGTTAAAAAGCTTGGTATGTTCGAAGTGATACTCCAACCTTTTGGCAACCATAATGTTAAATATTTTGCAGACACAACTAATAAGTGAAATAGGGCGAAATCGACGAGACAATCCGGTATCTCTTTTAGGTATAGCAATAATCCTAATATTGCGCCATTGCATCGGCAATGAGCCAGTTTCGTACACGAGATTGTATATATACAGAAGGATTTCTTTAGCATTTTTCGGTAACGAAAATATCATCGAATATGTTATTTGATCCAAGCCTGCAGAAGTATCCCGCTTCTTAATAGCTAAAGACAGTTCTGACATAGTAAAATAATTAATGTTTTGCGAATTTATGTCAGAAAATTGGCGGGCAGGAAGATCTACACTGTCTGGTGCTAATCCTGAAAGAAAAGCTTCAACTTCATCATAATGCATTCGTTGAGATTCCTGTCGACAACCCTTCAGCCACCTTAGCCTTTTCCAAAGATCACTGCTAGACATATTAGAGTTTAAACTACTACAGAAAGACCGCCACGACTCTTGTTTAGCGTCTCGGATAAGCTTTCTTGCAGCCCTAACCTTAACCTGAAGGAGAGCATAATTCTCCGGTGTTCGACTCTTTCTCAGATTTTTTAACGCAAGTCGCCGTTCTGCAATTGCCCTCGATATATCAGTGTTCCACCACGTTTTAGGCTTAAATTTGCTGCTCGGGTCCTTGCCTATCCTAATAAAAGGGATATGCTTATCAGCTGCTTCTTTGACTATTCTCATGAAACTATCATAACATACCTGTGGGTTGCGACTCAGATGAAAATTCTGACAGCTCTTCTCAATTTCGTTGCTATAACCTAACCAATCCGCCTTTTTGAGATTCCTTTTCTTTTCAAGAACAGTGTTAAAAGTATCTCCCAAAGAAACGATAATAAGTGAATGATCGCTCCCAAAGTTTTCATTTGTAACACACCAATTGCAGTCAAGAGCTAAATCAGCGCTGCAAAAAGTCAAATCCGGAGATGTCAAAACAAGCTTATCATTTACACTTTGATAACGTGTAAAGCTTTTATTGTTCAAATAAATAAACCCGTAGTCAGCACTACTTTCGGAAAGTAAACGACCACGCCTATTCTCGTAGGACGACCAAGCCAATGAGTGCGCGTTGAAGTCACCGAGGATCATGGTTTTCCCAGAAAAGAGACCAAACAAAGCATCATAATCAAACTTAGACACATTTCCGCCGGGAGCGGAATATATACCTACTATATATTGTACTTTATAACTGTCAAGTAACTCAACGCACAAACAGTCCAGTGCTTTAATATTAGGTGCGTCGATGCGCCTCAGTCGGCAAGCTATGGAACAGTGAACAAACATCGCGAGGCCCCCGTATCCGTCGTCACGATCGAGCCTAAAACATTCATAACCTGAAATACGTATGGTCCTTTCAGGCGACAACCACGTTTCAGAAACAAAACAAACATGGATCCCTTCCTTCACAATATAAGACTCTAAATCAGCCAATTTATACCACAGACTGCGACTATTCCATTGAGCAATTTTAAGTTTATAATCTTTGTTCGAATAAACCATTATAATAATAAATTAGAAAAGTAAAAAAAAAACTTAAATAAATATTTACAATATCTACTCTAATACAACTGGCGGTGAAAACTCCCGTATTTTTTTCAAAAACCTGGAGAATCTATTTTTTAATACTTTGTTAAGCAAAGGATAGATTTTATTGCACATATTCACAAGCGATTCTATATTCTCAGTATAGTTATGTACGATTTCATTGACATTGTGTTTACCCCTGCATTCTTCCAGTAATGAGATAAGGCTGTCTATATGTATAGGAAAGGTTGCTTCAGGATCCAGGATTGTGATTTTATTTTTGATTTGTTCCCAAGTATCTTCATCCGTTCGTATGTCCTTAACTTTTGCCTTTTTCCTAGATTTAGCGGGAGTAGTCTCATCGTCAAGTGAGAATTGACTACTTGTCTCCTCTGAGTCATTTGGCTTCTCGTTGTCTATAATTTGAGGTTCAGCGAAGAGGGAGACTGTGGAATTTGTCGGTGAGTGTGTACGTTTAACCCCTTTTGTTGGATCTATATCCATGTCAGATGATGATGGGAGGCCTTCGACCTGGGTTACGGTAGGGGTGAGTACTTTAGGTAGGGTCACTCTAGGTTCAGATTCAACAAGTTGGGGAACGTCTTCTTCTTGTTGGGACACTGGTCCGTTTCCTCTGGCTGGACAATTCTTAGCCACGTGTCCTTCAGCATGACACGCGAAGCACTTTAAGGAGTCAGTCGTGACGTAGACCCAATAGCTACTGTCTTCGTGAACTACTTGGAAAGATTCAGGTATGAACTGGACATCGTTGGGTGAGATGTACAGTTGGCGTCTGAAGCTCAGAATGTGGGAGAACTTTGGGTCGGTAGTGCCTATTTTCATGCTCGTTATCGCTGAAGCTGGCTTGATATTCATACTCTGAAGCTTTTGTTCAAGGACGTAATTGGGTATTACGGGGCTGACATTTGATAGAATAATTCTCGTATTTCTAGTGAGGAGCGGGCGAATCGGTAAGATCTTACCATTTATGTTCAAACATTTTTGTTGTTCACAGATAGAATCAACAGTGGACTTGGAATCTAAGAATATGCATATGCGCTGATTCGATATACGTGAAACAGCGTAAATTTTTGTAGGAATGACGATATTAGACAGCGCTTCAAGGTACTCACAAATAGTTAATCCGTCAATTGAATCAATAAGGATGGCTTGTGCTTTTCTTGGATAATTGGATGCCGCATTTGCATAACTGATAACTTTAGGCTGGGATGTTGAGGTTTCTTCTGCATTCACAGATTCCATGGTACTAACTGGGATATGGGACGTCATTTATGTGGCAAGGGGTCCCTGTAACTACAGGAGACACCCCGACAAGTTTGTCAAGATACACACGTAAATAAATACACACGCGGTTCAATTAAAGTAACTCGCAATACGCGTCCTTATCTATGGGCCGTGCGATGCACACTGAAACCTACCTGTTCGTCGAACAGATAATAGTTAGTGCTTGTAAATGGCGACATGGCTGACCTCCTGTCACATTGAGTACTAACTATCTGATTAACACGTGGGTTCGAGGTGTCCATAGAATTACTACTTTCGCAATTGCGGAGATATGGACACCTGAACCTCTGACTACCCCGCAAGGGTTAATGGTCGTGAATGCGTTTTTTTGTAAGTGACTTAGGAGATATTTTATAACCGAGGTGATGTATATGTATGTAATACCGAACGCTTTTTATCATTTTAGGTCCTTGACGAAGAGGCGGAAGTATTTGTCGTTAAAATGTGGAGGTTGCTCATTTACGAACTGGAAGCGAAGCGTGCCGGCCTTGCTAAGTGAAGTGCTGTCACTATGACGTTTAAATGTCAAGCTAATGTCAAGTTTAAATGACGTTTTGAAATGTCATAGTGGGTTATGAGATGTCAAAGTGTAATGACAGATGTTGAAGTGTAAAAAGTATTGATAGGATGGTTAGTTGTGAGGTTTTTTTGTCATTTTGGAATTTTGTTTTGTAATATGCGGGATGATGTTATATATTTTATGCCATATAAACTATATGTATGTTTAGTTAATTGTTGATATTAAAATTGTCTTTACGACTGCGTAAGGGTCATATTGTGGCATATATAAACATTATTTTTATGTAGTTCCTATCATTCTAACTTCTTTTGAATGATCGTATGAAAAGTTATTTGTAAAGTAACAAATGCCTGTAAGTCACTATAAGTTTATATAGTATAGATTATCAAATAAATATCCTTGGACTTAAATTTTCGTGTAATTGAACATTGGTATTGCATTTTTTATTTATATTTTTCATGCTATATCGCATTGCCATTTTCCTGAATAAATTATAATAGTCTATAAGTATTAGGTATTCGAATTTATTGTTTATTTTATGAATATTTATAGTTGTAATATGTTTTCTGGTTGGTGACAAATCTCGCATATTGTAACATTTGTGTAAATTTCAGTGGAAATCTCATAATTTCGTATGTTAAAGGTATGGACGATGAATTTTGTAGACTTTGCAAACTTGTTAAAATGTAATAATAAAAACTATAAATACTAGATTTAAAAATACTAATTGTTTTATTTACCTTCATTATTCGTAAGCTACCCTGGGTCGTTAACTCATTCGACGCCGCGCCATTTTTCAGCGTCTTACTAGCGGAGCCGCCATACAAACGGTGATGAACACGCGAGGCGTGTCCGCGGCTCTGCGACTAAGAAAAAATGGACACGCCACGCGTGTCCACTGGCTCTGCGACAAACTTAATGTTTCTAAATACGTTAATAATACATTGTGGTAGTTTATTTCCTTAGTTCTGTTTGTGCAACGAAAGAGATAAGGTTGTGGCAACAGTATAGTGATTTTAAACCAGGAATTATGGCGGAATATGGATATTTAGGTAAATTAAATATGATGTGATTCTCAAACTTACTTATATATTATTAAATTATTTTTTTTTGTTGTTTGTATGCTATATAAATTATTTACTCATCTATCGACTAAAATCACCCAGAAACATATTATTTTGTCAGTACTAATATTATAATAAACAAGCTAACGTAGTGAGTTTGATGGAAAGTTACACAAACTTTAAGAACCTCTGGTCGCATACTCAAAGTGGACACGCGTCGCGTGTTCTTGGCATCCCACAAGGGGTTAGTTTTTAGTATAAACATAACTTCTTTCAAAGTAGAAACCACGTGAATATATGGTTATTCGTGTGGTAAATACCATGTACACAAATTCTTATTAAATTTTTTCATGTACTTTTCGAGATATAATCGAAAACTTATGGACACGCGAGGCGTGTCCGCGGCGTGGCGAGTAGAATTTTCATGGACACGCGAGGCGTGTCGTTGGCTCCGAATGAGTTAAAAGAATGCTAACTAGCTGCCGTTCTTCCCGGCATGTCGTAGAAGGCGACTAAGGGGTCAAAAGAATCTATTGGGTGACGGGATAAAGTCAAATGTTTTTATGCAACATAAGTACAAGTACTGTACATTCATTGAAAGTCAAAACATTTGCCTGACACTGGTTGTCTCTCACATTACATACTCTTACATATTCTACCGATGGTTCGGAAGCCCTGGCTCGGAGAAGAACCAACAAGAAACTCCGGCTTTCAGGATTATCATAATTATCTTTGCACATATAGCTTAGATGCACTCATTGCCAACCCTGAGCATCGGCAAGGTAGTCCCCGACCGCGTAGTAAGCGCCCCGGACTAACTATAATCTTATATAGATATAGATAGCAACTCTTCTCCAAGACACAGGTCCTGTAGCATTGAGAACTGACTATCTGGTCAACAAGTGGGTTCGAAGTAGCCATACAATGACTATCTCCGCAAATGCGGATACTTGACCCCTGACTATCTCGCAAAGGTTAATGTTAGGAATTGGGTTTAAAATAAAACATTTCACATAGAAGGTGTACGTATATTGTTAAGTTTCATTACAATAGTAATAATTATTATTTACAGTAAAATAACAAAAATAATTTCGGTTCAATTTCAAAATATACAAATTAGCACCCAGCAAATTACATCATCATATTTCAATATTCAATAGAAATTTTTAATCCTTACATACATAAACAACTCAAAATATACATACATATGCATTCACGACTAACCCTTTCGGGGTAGTCAGAGGTTAAGTATCCTATATTATATAAGTTTTTGTTATGGTCTTTTTAAACTCCACTTTTTACTTGATAATCAATATTTAACATGATGTATACCATATCGCCGTAAATGTACTTTTAAACATAACATACGCTTCATAATTCTGTATACATACTCCCTTTTTTATTGTGGCGGGGTAGTCAGAGGCTTGAGTATTCTTTTTCAGTGTTATGTATGTACTAGGTAGGTATGTATTAATATGTATGTATATGGTGACACGGCTTACCAAAATTATAAATTGAATTTTATTCGGCTTATTTAATTTCGGAGATGGGAACTCAAGCCTCTGACTACCCCGCCACAATAAAAAGGGAGTGTATACACAAGTCGTGAAGCGTATGTATATGGTATTTTTTCTAAGGTATAATATCTCTTCAGTCACTTTTTACATACCTATCAGGTTAGGTTAGGTTCATTACTAGTACTTAGTACATTAATATCGAAATCGGGCTAGTCTGGGACGTAAAAAGAATGCTAAGGGATGAGGGGAAAGTGGAATCAATTGGGCGATGGGCTAGCAACCGTCTATATGACATTACAACCCCAATAGTATAACTTTAAGTGACTAAGCATTTATTATATCTTCGAGGTTCTGTCCATCTCGAAAGGAATTAAAGCACGTGAACGTTTATGTATGTACATATATTTACATAATTATCAAATTCAATGACAAAATTAAGTTTATATCAATCAAACCATTACTAAAATAAACCTACAATAAAATTTGACACGTGAATAAGTAATAATAATATCACCTCAAATTTCACTTTTGTATATGTATGTTTGTATTTTGACCCGTGCTAGTCTGGGACGTAAAAAGAATGCTAACTAGCTGCCTTTCATGTCTATAATGACAGGGTCAAAGGATCCTATTGGGCGATGGGCTAGCAACCTGTCACCAAAGTTCCATATGACACTGGACAAACTCCTATCATTGAGTGCATCTAACGTTGATGCTTTTAACAATCTAGTTAAAGATGGATGTATGTGCGGCGGCCACTTGTGTGATGCGAAAGGGTATGTTTGTGTCGAGCCTGTGGCAGAAACACTTGTGGACTGCTCAGTCACAGAGGTGGCTAGGTGTGAGAATGTCAGTCTTAGTGGACAGGGAGGCAAGGTAATCTATTGTGATGAGATAGGTAGAAATGTAGGAAGGTACCTAGGGGCCATTATGGATGGGCCAATACAGAACTGTTGCTACCCAGGAGCATCTTTAGCTCAACTTATAGATAATATATGTAAGAACAAAAGTGATTGGAATAAAACCATAATAATTTTATGTGGTAGGCGCGGAAAACTTAATAAACTGAAATTAGTTCGTTTATTTGATAATTTGATGTCAAAACTTAAAAATAAATTAGTTTTATGCACTTTGCCTTACTCCTCATCGTTGTCAGCTGAAGAAAATAGGGCTAGGCATGGGCTGAATTGCTGCTTGCATACTATGTGTATGCATAGTGGTAATTTAGACTATGTTGACATTAATTGTATTATTAAGAATCAAATGAAATTAAAAAATAATTTATACTTTTTGTTTAATAGCTGTAAGAGACAGGTAGCAACATCGCTACATTATTCTTTATGTAGACTAACCAAAGTTTTGGTTTCTGACCAGGCCCCTATTGGCCAGAATACCCAATTGGGTAATGACTTTTCCCTAGAAAAAGTTCCAGGGAATAATTTTAATTTAAATTAATAAAGCAGACAAAAGAGATAGACTCTGGCAAATTAAATAAGTTGGTAGTAGCGCCTGACGTCACTTTATTGCATCAGAACATACAAGGTTTATTAGGTAAAGAATTAGAAGTCGAGCTTTTTTTGGTTTCTTGCGGGGTAGGAATATTTTGTGTGACGGAGCATTGGGCGAGGTCCTATCAATTAATGTTTGGTTTTAGAGCCCACAAGGTTGCAAGTTCATATTGTAGGAACAGTGCAATTCGTGGGGGCTCCCTAATATTGGTTCATAATGATATTAAATTTAAGGAACGGAAAGATATTGTTAGTTTCTCTATTGAGCGAGTAATAGAATTGTCATGTATAGAGATGGAGGATGTTATAATTTTGTGTGTTTACAGACCGCCCAATTCAAACTATTTAGACTTTGAAAAATGTATGGAGGAAGTGCTGCTTAGGCTACTTCAGAAATGTAAGCGCCTGATAGTGTGTGGTGACTTCAATGTTAATATACTTGAGGACACTACGGTTTGTATAAATTTTCTAACTTTATTTTTAAGTTACAATTTGAGACATAATTTTGATCAACCAACTAGAATCACAAGCACCTCCTCTACTTGTATTGACAATATATTTAGCGATTTTAGTTTGTCACATACAGAACTTGTTACGGACATTAGCTCTGACCACCATGGTCAGATGATTAAGTTTAGGTGTCACCGAAAAGTCCAGCCTAGGAATGTTACTTGCATTCCTGTGACGGGGGCTCGCTTAGTTAATTTCAGGGAAAACGTTTTAAGGCGTTTCCCTATACAATTAGAAACCGATACTCCAAATAATATGTATAGCTCATTTTTCAAAATTATTGACATTGAATATAAAAAAATTTTTAAAACAAAGAGTTTTAAAATAACCAGTAAAAGATCTTTCTGTGATTGGGCAACTAGAGGTATAAAAATTAGTAGACAGCGATTATATGAACTATATAAAGAAAAATCTGTTAATTATTGCCCAGATTTTCAAAACTATATAAGAAGTTATTCTAAGGTTTTCAAAAAAGTTTGTGCTCAGGCCAAAAAATTGTACATACAGAATAAAATAAAAAATGCCACTAATGTAGTGAAGGAAACCTGGAACACAATTAAACTTGAAAGTGGTAAAGATGTCTCTCACGTTCATGAACCAAAACTTATAGTTGGTAAAAATGTAATCACAGACCATCAGCAGATCTCAAGTGTGTTTCAGGATTTTTTCTCTAATATTCCTGTCTCTATAACTAAGCCACTAAATGCTTGTTCAGAGAGTGCTACATATATATTAGAAAGGAATGTGCCGAAATTTGACGGTGTTTTTAGTTTCAGAGAAATCAGTACTATAGATGTCATCAAATGTTTTAAATCACTCCAGAAAAAGAAAACATCTGATCTGTGGGGCCATTCAGTAAAGGTTTATTCAACCATTGTAGATTTAGTTGCACCTGAGTTGAACATTATATTTAATCAATGTGTTAAATGCGGAGAGTTTCCTGATCAGATGAAATACGGTAAAATCATTCCATTATTTAAATCTGGTAGTACCACTGACCCTGCTAACTATCGTCCTATCTCAATACTACCAGCTTTTAGCAAAATATTTGAGAAACTTATTCTAAATCAATTGCTAGTACATTTTAACCGTTATAATATTTTTAATAAGCAACAGTTTGGTTTTACAAAGGGTCGATCAACAACAGATGCTGGGGTTGATCTTATGAAATATATATTTGAGTCTTGGGAGGAGGCAAAGGATACTCTGGGTGTCTTTTGCGATCTTTCTAAGGCGTTCGATTGCGTGGACCACAAAACTCTGATCATGAAGCTTAAGCATTACGGTATGGGTGACAGGGCACTGGATCTAATTGCATGTTACCTGGGGGGAAGGATCCAGAGTGTTGAATTCGGCGGAGCTAGATCGAGCGGCAGCTCGGCTGCTATGGGTGTTCCGCAGGGTTCCATTCTTGGGCCCTTCCTTTTCTTAGTTTATATAAATGACTTACCTTATTTAAGTCAGGGCCGTTGCCACATGGTGTTGTTTGCGGATGACACTTCTATATTGTTTAAAGTTAACAGAGGAAAAGACGAAACAGGAAGGATATGTAATGTGATTTCAGAGGTGGAACAATGGTTTAGAATAAACAATCTTGCTTTTAATTGTAATAAGACAAAATGTGTACGGTTTACTTTGCCAAATGTTAGGAGCTCAACTACTAGCATCGTAATTAATAATGTGGCTTTAGATATTGCGGGGTCCACTACCTTCTTAGGGGTCACAATGGACTCAAAATTACAGTTTAGTGAGCACATCAGTGGTCTGGCGAAAAGGCTAAGTTCTGCAGCCTATGCGGTTAGGAAAATAAGACACTTGACTGACGTGAATACCGCGAGACTTGTTTATTTTAGTTATTTCCATAGCGTCATGTCATACGGGCTTCTTTTGTGGGGCAATTCTGCTGATATTAATTCAGTATTTGTGCTGCAGAAGAGAGCCATTCGCTCGATCTACCGTATGGGCCCTCGTGAATCTTTAAGAGATGTGTTTAAGACAATAAATATACTCACTGTGGCTTCTCAATATATATATGATAACTTAGTCTATGTTAAAAAAAATATTAATGATTACAGGCTTGTAAGAGACATGCATAATTGTAACACACGCAATAAAAACAAATTGTATTATAGTGGCTCGAGACTAAAAAGAATAAACAATTCGTTTATGGGCCTGGGCATAAAAATGTATAACAAACTTCCAGAGTCTATAAAGTCCTTACCTCTAGACAAATTTAAAGTTTGCACTAAAGCGACGTTGATCGAGAAGGGCTACTACAAAGTGAAAGATTATCTAAATGATGTTATGTGACGTTTCATCTTGGTGTGATTGCAGCCTCACGATGCATGTTCTTATTGGGACACCTTTAATATGTTGCTCATAATATTCGTTGGTTGCTAGTCAGGCTGCAGTCTCATTCTGATGGATTATTTAATTAAGTTGTATTGTATTGAAACATGTCTGCAGAGTTTCTTGGCATTTCTTCTCTGCAGGATTTTGCTTTACGAAATGCCATTAGTTTAATTAGATTTATTTAATATTTTTATTTCAATTGATTAACTGTAATGACAACTTTTCCGATGGAAATGTTTTTTTTTTTTTTTTTTTTTGACCTTCAATAAGTGATTTATGATCCTGATATTGAATAAAAAGAATTTCATTTCATTTCATTTCATTTCATTGCAACCCCAATATTCAAGCTAAAAAAGAGAAACGTAAAGAGTGACGTAGGTTTCCATCTCCGTAATTGCGAAGGTAGTAATTCTATGGCTACCTCGAACCCATGTGTTGACCAAATCAGTACTCAATGTGACAGGTGGTAAGCCATGTCACTATTTACAAGCACTAACTATTACCTGTTCGGGGAACTGGTAGGTTTCCTCACGATGTTTTTTTTCCTCACCGCAGTATTCGGTGCATTACGTAAATGTATTTCTATTACACGGGTCCGCTCACTAAGTAAGAAAGCTGGTAACGTTCCATTAACGTCCCAAACTAACACGAAACCTTGTAACCTAAGTAACATACATACACATCACGCCTGATTCCGTGTAGAGGGGTAGGCAGAGATCACGGATCCCTATTTGTCCCGATCCTGACAGACCACTTTCGCTTCATTGACACTCATACATCTTCTCATACACACTCGGCGGTTATGGGATTTCTAAGGAACAATAAGTAACGTTAAGAGTAGATAATCAAATTACTGAATCAATAAGTGTATACATATATGTAAATTTACTAATGCGTTTTAGCACAATCACAGTTCAATAGCACTCTAGTAAATAGTGTGAAATTGTTAGTGAATTAGCAAAAGGGCCAATTTCACCACTAATTACACCAAGTTTAATTTGGCGCTATTCCACTAAGAACTTCAATTAACAGAAGAGATATTGAACTTTGATTATGAATTGAACATCACAACTAGTGTTGTAAAGAACTCGAGTCTTTGAGTCCTAAATTTAGAGCTCGACTCTGCATTACACGACTCGACTCATAACAATAAGACTCTTAAGAATAAAGAACTCAAGTCTATATGAGCTCTTGAACTCGAGACTCGAGACTCGAGTCTTCTTTAGCGCTCGAGTCCTTTTTACGCGCCGAGTCGCGCTCGAGTTCTTTTCCGCTTTGAGTCATTCTTTTTAAAGCAGCCAATAATTATGCAAATTCCTGAGATTAGCGCGTTCTACCAAACAAATAAACTCTTCAGCTTTATTATATAAGTATAGACATTTATTCTAAATAAATCACTGTCAGCATTTCGAAGACCAGTTTGAAGAAGACTCGAGCTCTTTTAAGACTCGAGCTCTTTTAAGACTCAAGCTCTTTATAAGACTCGAGTCACTCGAGTTCTATTTAAGGTTTCGAGTTCAATAATGGCGCTCGAGTCTTCATGATAGGACTCAGACTCGGCTCGACTCAAGACTCCGAGTTCAGTTAGTTCACTGAGTCTTAGAAAATTGAGTCGAGTCTATCGAATAAGACTAAAAGACTCGAGTTCTTTACAACACTAATCACAACCCTAATATTCATGCTAAAAGTGACCTTATTATCGTCTCTAAGGTTCTGTTCACCCCGAAAGAGATTAAACGACGTGAATATATATGTATGTATATATTTTGAACTACTATTTCACTAAAAACATTAGTGTACTCAAGATCCAGGTTGCTAGCCCATCATATACTAGATTCCATTTACCCCTAGTCCCTTAGTCGCCTCCTACGACACGCCGGGAAGAACGGCAGCTAGTTAGCATTATTATATTTTATTAACCTACCCTGACATTAATCTAACGGTATATAACAATGTAGCAAAAAGATTCAATCAACAATTAAGGTACGTTAATACGGTCAGTTACTTGAATAAATTCAATAATTTCGTCAATAATAGTATAAGATTGAAAAATGGCATGCTTCGATGGTTTGGACATGTTATGCGAATGAATGATAGTAGATTGACAAAAGGAATATATGTGGGTGAAGTGGAAGGGCGATTACGTAGGGGCCGGCCCAATAGGACATATGACAGTCAGATGGACGCCATATTGAAAAAGGGTGACGTTAGAAGTACCTATAACCGCCGAGTGTGTATGAGTGTCAATGAAGCGAAAGAGGTCACTTATTTACATTTATAACAGATAATTATTTCACGATTTTTATTCCAAATATATACATGTATGAGAAGGTTAATGGATGTGAGTGAAGCAAGAGATGTGTCACCCGTTCCAGGTGGCGATCGATTGTCTCTGCCTATCCCGTTGGGGACGTAGAGGCGTAAATATATAATATTATGTAAATATTCAAATATACACAAAAATAAATGTGAAAAGTGAGGTTTCGTTATTTCTGCATAACCTATAAGAAATGAAGCCTGACGTATAAAAAACAAGTATTTATACAAAAAAAATCCAAGTAACTACCATTAAAACGTACCATTACTGGCAACACCAGTCACAATTTTCATCTGGCAATTCTAGTAACCAAAATAATGTTGCCAGGCACAAAAACTCAGTTCGCCGTCGCCGCGTATCTTGATAAATCTGGCAACACTGATCCAACAGCCTGAAAGAATTGCACCAACTATTAGCTTGTTAACAGGACCGTTCCGAAACAGAAACATGCTGGGATAGGAAAGGGATATAATTTAGGGATCAAAAAGGTTACATCAAGGAGGTTTTATTTATTCGAGGTTCGTCCATCTTCTCATACACACACATACATATATATATTACATATATATAATTATTATTAATTTTATTGAAGAATGCATTATCCATAATAATAACCTTGTAATTAGTACGTCACCGAAATGTTATCTGTTAGGGTGACGTACATTTCAGAATTAAATAAATAATAAGTTTATATATACATAATATGTACTGTATAAGTATAAATAATATTTTTATAGGCACTCATGCTATCTATCTACATATCTATCCATATATAAGGGACTAGGAGTAAATTGGATCTATCGGGCGATGGGCTAACAATCTGTCACCAATATTCCATATAACATCACAACCAATATTAACACAAAACTGGTCTAGGAGTTATTATCCTGTCTACGAGATACCGTCCACCGCGAAACGGTTTAAGGGTTGGTCACTGGTATAGGAAAATGTTTCGAAATATATTCTCGTAGAAACATATAGCCTAAAAGGTCGAGTTTTTCTATACATTACTCGAAAAACAATACGTGACGGATCTTTCTACATATGAACCGACCCTAGAGTCTGTATAAATGAATATATCAGCCATCACGACAATGCAATGCAAAATATCAGTCCAATATCAGATAAGTAGTGTGAAGTTGGTAGTGGATGTCCAAAAGTGACGGATTTCGCCATTTTTAAAGCGAAATTTGACTCTTTTACTGATATTAATAATGAAATTTTTTTACTTTAGCTAATCCAGTACAAACTTCACACTTTAACTGATCTGATATTGAACTGCGTTACTGCTAAAACTTATTAGTAGACTTGAGCCCCAGAAGAAGGCAGTATAACCACTCCATTTGACGACCTCCGTGGCGTGATCGTTTAACCACCTGAACGCTAATCGAGAGGTCCCAAAGATTCCCGGTGGAGGCAGAGTTAAGAACTACGCTTTCCTACTGCTTTCCAGTCTGGTCGTTGATTATATATACTATACATGCATTTATCTATATAAAACATGTATATATTTCTTAAAGATACATTGCCTAGTACCCTTAACACATGTCTCAATTGTACTTAGCAAGAGCCTAGTTCAATTGGTGTAATAGTGTCCAAATATTATACATACATACACATCACGCCTGATTCCCTGTAGAGACCACTTTTGCTTCATTGACTCTCATTCACTCTCGGCGGTTATAGGTACACCTAACGTCACCCTTTTCAATATAGCGTCTTATTAGGCTGGCCCTTACGTAACCTCCCGTCCATTTCACTCATATATATTTTTCTTTTGTCAATCAATATTATACATATTTATTGTTTATGTTTACCTCGTGTTCCACTCTGTCATCATCGCTCTGGTACTGGATGTCGAGCTCCGTGCTGTCCACGCTGTTTTCCCAGTCTTCGGACGACACTGATGACTCCAACTCCACGTCTGGGGTACACAGAATTATTATTAGTTACATAATATCACTACATAGTATAAAACAAAGTCGCTTTTTCTGTCCCTATGTCCCTTTGTATGCTTAAATCTTTGAAACTACGCATCGGATTTTAATGCGGTTTTTTTTAATAGATAGAGTGATTCAAGAGAAAAGTTTATATGTATAGTAACATCCATTAAATAGTGGAGTAGGCTATATACTTTATACCCGTGCGAAGCCGGAGCAGGTCACTAGTCATATATAATATCACATAATATCAGCGTTGCGTTTGCTACCTAACGTAACATACCCAGCTGAGTTAGAACCGTTTTGCTGCGACAATAACATGCACAAGGTATACCCCCTAGTTTGTAAATTTGATTTAAGATATCTGATTACCTACCTACCACGGCCTATGCAACTAGGTCGAAACGTCGGGCAAAATAAAGGTAATCAGATATCTTTATTAATTTATCATGATAATATGAGCCGGTCTCTCATAGTAAATAAAATGAGTATAAATCGCGAGTGTTTAAAAATAACTATTGATTTCTAAACTTTTGTATTGTGTATGTTTTTGTGATTGTAAATAAATGCTTATTGTTATTATTATAGTTACTTAAAAGGTCATACATCCATACATATACGCCACGAGCACAGACTAACTAATCCCCTTGGGCGTGAACAGAATCTTGGAGATATAATATCTCCTAGTTTACGTTGTAGTAAGAATATTGAGGTTATGTTGTCATATGGAACAATGGTGACAAGTTACTAGCCTAGCTTACTAGCATGATAGGGATGGGTCACTCAAAGCGCGTTTCACTAGATAGACAGCCTGTAAAGCCATGTAAATGAATATTTTTACAACTATACCCAATCTTCCTTCTTCCACACACCTCTATACACTCACCCATCGGTTCCCGCTCTTCCTCATCAGGCCCATTCCGGGGCTGAGTGCCGTTGGCCAGAGCCAGGCTTTCTGGCACCTGCGCCACGGCCAACGGAGGCCTGAAGTCCGAGTAGCGGAAATATGGCGTTTCCTAGGACAACAACCATATAATGTATAATAATATTTAGGACACTTACACCAATTGAACTAGCCCCTTGGTAAGTTCATTTAAGACTTGTGTTTGACAGATCCTTGAAAATATAGAAAGGTGTTGCGATATCAAAATAGCGATCACGCCATCTAGTAGCAATTGTGTGTACTAATATGTATGTGTCATTCTAACTTCACTACATAGTAGAGATCCCGCCACATAAGGTGGCAGTTGGAGGCGTCGCCACAGTCGCGTAATTCAGTGTTACCAGTAAACACGCCAAAACTAGCACTCACTGTGCCATACGGCTCGATACATTATAGGTTTCATTTGTAACGGTCTTTGGTTGCAGAGCTATAAACTCAAATAAAACAAATTAATATATCAAAGTCAAAATATGTTTATTAAACTATTTCAAACATGATTAATAATTAACGGGACTTATCCTTCTTATTATTATATTACATATATTATGTGTTCCTTCACTCTGTCCGCAATAGACCGTTTAGTGTGTTCGACGTAGGATTTCCCACAGCTGCAATCAATCTTATACACACCCTTATATCTTATATCATGAGTATAAATCGCGAATCTCTTAAAACTATTATTTCAAACATGGCACTGAGCATTGTCTTTACAAATTTTTTACCGAGGTTAGATCAGCGGAGACCCTAGCTTGGAGAAGAACTAACAAGAAACTCCGGAAATCAATTTATTATAATCACCCTTAACAAACATAAAAATTACAAAGAGTGGGCAAAAAACACAACGCTGGTAATACTAAATTTACCTTTCATACAAAATAACACGCAATGGCGGAAACGTCAAATTTAGTTCCAAGTTTGGCTACTGCCACCTTATGTGGCGGGTACTCTAGAGTACTCTAGAGTACCAGCCACATAGAGTACCCGCCACATAAGGTGGCAGTAGCCAAACTTGGAACTAAATTTGACGTTTCCGCCATTGCGTGTTATTTTGTATGAAAGGTAAATTTAGTATTACCAGCGTTGTGTTTTTTGCCCACTCTTTGTAATTTTTATGTTTGTTAAGGGTGATTATAATAAATTGATTTCTGGAGTTTCTTGTTAGTTCTTCTCCAAGAGTCTCCGCTGAACTTCTTCTTCTCAATCGTTACGCTCTTATCAGAGCGGTCGTGGTCTTCATGACGTGGCATCTTGAGCAGCCGAAATGGTTGGTGAACTAACCTCGGTAAAAATATGTAAAGACAATGCTCAGTGCCATGTTTGAAATAGTTTTTTTACATACATACATACACATCACGCCTGATTCCCTGTAGAGGGGTAGGCAGAGATCACGGATCCCCATTTGTCCCGATCCTGACAGACCACTTTCGCTTCATTGACATTCATACATTCTCTAATACACTCTCGGCGGTTATAGGTACTCCTAACGTCACCTTTTTTCAATATAGCGTCTATCTGACTGTTACATATATGTCTTATTAGGCCGGCCCCTACGTAACCGCCCTTCCACTTCACTCATATATATTCCTTTTGTCAATATATAGTTTTTTTAATTTGTACTTAGATCATAAAATAACTTTCAAAGAGAGCTTATGATAGGGCCTATTTTGAAAAAAAATATTTTGACTTTTGACTTTGGTATATTAATTTGTTTTATTTGAGTTTATAGCTCTGCAACCAAAGATCGTTACAAATGAAACCTCAATATAATGTATCGAGCCGTATGGCACAGTGAGTGCTAGTTTTGGCGTGTTTACTGGCAACACTGGATTACGCGACTGTGGCGACGCCTCCAACTGTCACCTTAGAGTACCCGCCACATAAGGTGGCAGTTGGAGGCGTCGCCACAGTCGCGTAATCCAGTGTTGCCAGTAAACACGCCAAAACTAGCACTCACTGTGCCATACGGCTCGATACATTATATTGAGGTTTCATTTGTAACGATCTTTGGTTGCAGAGCTATAAACTCAAATAAAACAAATTAATATACCAAAGTCAAAAGTCAAAATATTTTTTTTCAAAATAGGCCCTATCATAAGCTCTCTTTGAAAGTTATTTTATGATCTAAGTACAAATTAAAAAAACTATATATTGACAAAAGGAATATATATGAGTGAAGTGGAAGGGCGGTTACGTAGGGGCCGGCCTAATAAGACATATATGTAACAGTCAGATAGACGCTATATTGAAAAAAGGTGACGTTAGGAGTACCTATAACCACCGAGAGTGTATTAGAGAATGTATGAATGTCAATGAAGCGAAAGTGGTCTGTCAGGATCGGGACAAATGGGGATCCGTGATCTCTGCCTACCCCTCTACAGGGAATCAGGCGTGATGTGTATGAATGTATGTAAAAAAACTATTTCAAACATGGCACTGAGCATTGTCTTAACATATTTTTACCGAGGTTAGTTCACCAACCATTTCGGCTGCTCAAGATGCCACGTCATGAAGACCACGACCGCTCTGATAAGAGCGTAACGATTGAGAAGAAGAAGTTCAGCGGAGACCCTTGGAGAAGAACTAACAAGAAACTCCAGAAATCAATTTATTATAATCACCCTTAACAAACATAAAAATTACAAAGAGTGGGCAAAAAACACAACGCTGGTAATACTAAATTTACCTTTCATACAAAATAACACGCAATGGCGGAAACGTCAAATTTAGTTCCAAGTTTGGCTACTGCCACCTTATGTGGCGGGTACTCTATAAAACACAGTCGCTTTCTCTGTCCCTATGTCCATTTGTATGCTTAAATCTTTGAAACTACGCAACGGATTTTGATGCGGTTTTTTTTAATAGATAGAGTGATTGAAGAGGAAGGTTTATATGTATAATAACATCCAGTAAATAGTGGAGTAGGCTATATATTTTATACCCGTGCAAAGCCGGAGCGGGTCGCTAGTTAATAATATTTAGACACTATTACATCAATTGAACTTGCACCTTGGTAAGTTCATTTAAGACTTGTGTTAAGGGTACTAGTCAACGTATATTTAAGAAATATATACATAGATAAATACATATATAGCATATATAATTAACGACCAGACTGGAAAGCAGAGGAAAAGCGCAGTTCTTAACTCTGCCTCCATCGGGAATCTTTGGGACCTCACGATTAGCGTTCAATTGCTCAACCAATCACGCCACGGAGGTCGTCAAAAACCTTAGGAAAATATAAAGTTAAAAAATGTTTATTCAATGTGACAGAATGAGTACTATCTGGTCAACACGTGGGTTCGAGGTGGCCATATTTACGAGGATCACGAAGATTGATACCTGGGCCCGTAATCCACTAATTACTGACTCGCTATTGAGGTACAACTGTGGCTGTCAAAATATTAGCAGAGTGCCACTTTTACAGCCGAGACGCAGAAGTAACGCAGTAGCGACGCAGTTGTGTGGCTGTCAAAGTTAATTATTGGAATAAGGGCCCTGAACCTCTGACTACGTTTGTCATGAAAGCGTTTGTCTTTAATTACTTACCGGATGTGGTAAGTCACAAATGGGGTTCCCTCTTAAATCGATCACTTCTAAATTAACTACTATCTTTGTATCTAACACCTCTGGAATATATTCTATCTGAAAATAAAAAATGCAACATTATTACACACACATATATATATTAAAACGTGTATGAGAAGGTTAAAGGGTGTGAGTGAAGCAAGAGATTTGTCACTTGTTCCAGGTGGCGATCGATAGTCTCTGCCTATCCCCTTAGAGACGTAAAGGCATGATTGTATGTATGTAAATAATAAAACACTGTTCAATTTAATAGATTAAGTAGGCAGAGACATTTAATATACATACACATCAAGCCACTTCCCCTCGTCTTGTTTATTATGCAACAAATATTGATTTAACAATAACTATTATGTCAATTACATATGGTATGGATAGCGGCTGTAGCCCAGTGGGTAAGACCTCGAACTTAGTATGAGAAAGGTCCTAGGTTCAAATCCCAACTCTGGCATGTATTACTACGACTACCTGTCACATTGAGTACATTGAGAAGAACCAACAAGAAACTCCGGCTTTCAGGATTATCATAATTATCTTTGCACATATAGCTTAGATGCACTCATTGCCAACCCTGAGCATCGGCAAGGTAGTCCCCGACCGCGTAGTAAGCGCCCCGGACTAACTATAATCTTATATAGATATAGATAGCAACTCTTCTCCAAGACACAGGTCCTGTAGCATTGAGAACTGACTATCTGGTCAACAAGTGGGTTCGAAGTAGCCATACAATGACTATCTCCGCAAATGCGGATACTTGACCCCTGACTATCTCGCAAAGGTTAATGTTAGGAATTGGGTTTAAAATAAAACATTTCACATAGAAGGTGTACGTATATTGTTAAGTTTCATTACAATAGTAATAATTATTATTTACAGTAAAATAACAAAAATAATTTCGGTTCAATTTCAAAATATACAAATTAGCACCCAGCAAATTACATCATCATAATATTTCAATATTCAATAGAAATTTTTAATCCTTACATACATAAACAACTCAAAATATACATACATATACATTCACGACCAACCCTTTCGGGGTAGTCAGAGGTTAGGTATGTTATATTATATAAGTTTTTGTTGTGGTCTTTTTAAACCCCACTTTTTACCTGATAATCAATATTTAACATGATTGGTGGTATACCGTATCACTGTAAATATATTTGAAACATAATATACACTTCACGACTTCTGTATGCACACTCCCTTTTTATTATGGCGGGGTAGTCAGAGGCTTGAGCGTCCATTTTCGAAGGTGTTAGGTAGGTATGTATTATGTGTATGTATATGGCGACACGGCTTACCAAAATTACAAATTAAATTTTATTCGGCTTCTCGAAATTTCGTAGATGGGCACTCAAGCCTCTGTCTACCCTGTCACAATAAAAAAGGTAGTGTGTATACACAAGTCGTGAAGCGTATGTATGTATATGGTATATTTTCTAAGATATAATATCTCCTCAGTCACTTTAACCATACCTATCAGGTTTGTGTTGGCATTAATATGGAACTCGTACTAGTCTGGGACGTAAAAAGAATGCTAACTAGCTGCCGTTCTTCCCGGCATGTCGGAGGTGCTAACTAAGGGATGAAGGGAAAATGGAATCAATTGAGCGATAGGCTAGCAACCGGTCAGTTATATGAATTATTATCAATGTTCCATATGACATTACAACCCCAATAGTAAACTTGAAGTTGCTAAGCATATATTTTGTCTTGTAAATGTACGTGAATGTTTATGTATATATGTACATATATTTACATAATTATCAAAATCAATGGCAACATTTAGTTTACATCAATCCAAACTTTTCCATTACTAAAATAAATCTACAATAAAATTTGACACGTGAATAAGTAATGATAATATCACCTCAAATTTCACCTTAATATGACCCGTGCTAGTCTGGGACGTAAAAAGAATGCTAACCAGCTGCTAATCATGTCTATAATGACTAAGGGTCAATGGATCCTATTGGGCGATGGGCTAGCAACCTGACACCAAAGTT
Source organism: Leucoptera coffeella (assembly GCA_030578115.1). NCBI lineage: Eukaryota > Metazoa > Arthropoda > Insecta > Lepidoptera > Lyonetiidae > Leucoptera > Leucoptera coffeella. The sequence goes on along the minus strand of JAMBLF010000030.1, from coordinate 83,893 downwards.
CCATATGACATCACTACCCTAATATTCATGCTAAAAGTGATTTAGGAGATTTTATCGTGTCTCCGAGGTTCTGTCCACCCCTAAAGGAATTAAGGACGTGAATGTATATGTATTTCACTTTTACGTGAACAGAATACCTGTCTTTCTAATTACACTTTTCGATAGACTAGTAACCTGTTACGAACATCACTAACTTTTTATAAGAACACGTTATTATTAGTCCTGGTACGTAAAAATAATGCTAACTAGCTGCCGTTCTCCCCGGAAATTCGTTGGAGGTGACTAAGGGACTAGGGGTAATAGAATCTATTAGGCGATAGGTTAGGCACCTGTCACCAATGTTCCATATAACATTACTACCCCAATATTCAAGCTAAAAAGTGACCTTGGAGATATTATACCTCCGGTTCTGTCCACGCCGAAAGGGATTAAAGGACGTGAATGTATACGTATGTATGTTGTGGAGTAATATGAACATAGCTTGAGTGTCCACAATCATGAACATTGTGATGGTCTTTGGTTACTCGAAACCCACTTTTTAACTGGGAATCCGTGAGCTCTGCCTACCCCTCTACAGGGAATCAGGCGCGATGTGTATGTATGTATGAAATCCACTTGTTACGTGATAATCAATATCCAACGTGACAGGTGGTAAGCCATGTCTTCGTACATATTCTTTCTAAGATATAATATCTACTCGAACTTCACTACATAGTATAAAACAAAGTCGCTTTCTCTGTCCCTATGTCCCTTTGTATGCTTAAATCTTCGAAACTACGCAACGGATTTTGATGCGGTTTTTTTAATAGATTCAAGAGGAAGGTTTATATGTATAATAACATCCATTAAAGAGTGGAGTAGGCTATATATTTTATACCCGTGCGAAGCCGGAGCGGGTCGCTAGTTTTAGCTATAGCTTTAATCACAGGTACAAAAAAGACAAACGCGTTCACGACCATTAACCCTTGACGAGTCAGAGGTTCAGGTGTCCATCTCCGCAATTGCGAAGGTAGTAATTCTATGGCCACCTCGAACCCACGTGTTGACCAGATAGTCAGTACTCAATGTGACAGGTGGTAAGCCATGTCGCCATTTACAAGCACTAACTATTACCTGTTCGGGGAACTGGTAGGTTTCCTCACGATGTTTTACCTCAGCGTAGTATTCGACGCATCGTAAATGTATTTTTATTACACGGGTCCACTCACTAAGTAAGACAGCTGGTAACGTTCCATTTACGTCCCAAACTAACACGAAACCTTGCAATCTAAGTAACTAACATACATACACATCACGCCTGATTCCCTGTAGAGGGGTAGGCAAAGATCACAGATCCCCATTTGTCCCGATACTGACAGACCATTTTCGCTTCATTGACACTCGTACATCTTCTCATACACACTCGGCGGTTATAGGACTTCTAATAAACCCTTTTTCAATAAGTGACGTTAAGAGTAGATAATCAAATTACTTAATCAATAAGTGTATATAATATGTTAATTTATTTTCCTTGAAAGATTTCAACAATCATGGAAATCTACTAATGCATTTTAGCACAATTGCAGTTCAATAGCACTCTAGTAATAGTGTGAAGTTGTTAGTGAATTAGCAAAAGGTTCAAATTTCACCACTAATTACACAAAGTTTAATATGGCGCTATTCCACTAAGAACTTCAATTTACAGAAGTGATATTGAACTTTGATTATGAATTGAACATCACAACCCTAATATTCATGCTAAAAGTGACCTTATTATCGTTTCGTGAATGTATATGTATGTATGTATTTTGAACTACTATTTCACTAAAAACATTTGTGTACTCAAGACTCAGGTTGCTAGCCCATCATATACTAGATTCCATTTATCCCTAGTCCCTTAGTCGCCTCCTACGACATGCCGGGAAGAACGGCAGCTAGTTAGCATTCTTATATTTTATTTAACCTACCCATAATATTTCATTAATCTAACGGTATATAACAATGTAGCAAAAAGATTCAATCAACAATTAAGGTACGTTAATACGGTCAGTTACTTGAATAAATTCAATAAATGACAGTATAAGACTGAAAAGGGCATGCTTCGATGATTTGGACATGTTATGCGGATGAATGATAGTAGATTGACAAAAGGAATATATGTGGGTGAAGTAGAGGGGCGGTTACGTAGGGGTCGGCCCAATAGGATATATTATGACAGATGGATGCTATATTGAAAAAGGGTGACGTTAGAATTACATATAACCGCCGAGTGTGTATGAGTGTCAATGAAGCGAAAGAGGTCACTTATTTACATTTATAACAGATAATTATTTCACGATTTTTATTCCAAATATATACATGTATGAGAAGGTTAATGGGTGTGAGTGAAGCAAGAGATTTGTCACCCGTTCCAGGTGGCGATCGATAGTCTCTGCCTATCCCGTTAGGGACGTAGAGGCGTAAATATATATTATTATGTAAATATTCAAATATACACAAAAATGATTTTCAATAGTGAGGTTTCGTTATTTCTGCATAACCTATAAGAAATGAAGCCTGACGTATAAAAAACAATTATTTATACAAAAAAATCCAAGTAACTACCATAAAAACGTACCATTACTGGCAACACCAGTCACAATTTTCATCTGGCAATTCTAGTAACAAAAAAAATGTTGCCAGGCACAAAAACTCAGTTCGCCGTCGCTGCGTATCTTGATAAATCTGGCAACACTGATCCAACAGCCTGAAAGAATTGCACCAACTATTAGCTTGTTAACAGGACCGTTCCAAAACAGAAACATGCTGGGATAGGATTTAGGGATAAAATTTAGGGATAACATGGGATTAAGGAGGTTACATTAAGGAGGTTTTATGTATTCGAGGTTCTGTGCATCTCGAATGGGATGAAAGGATGTGGAATGTGTTTCCTGTGCTAGTCTGTGACGTAAAGAGAATGCTAACTAGCTGCCGTTCTTCCCGGCATGTCGTAGTAGACTAAGGGACTAAAGGTATAAGGGATCTATTGGGCGATAGGCTAGCAATCTGTCACTAATATTCTATATGACATCAAAATTGTAATATGCATGCCGATAAGTGACCAATTAGATGTTTTATTTCGTGGTGTAAGCCACTGCCACTTTCCTTGTGTAACTTTCAGGGGCCCAAGTCTACTAATGCGTTTTAGCACAATCGCAGTTAAACAACAGTTTAGTAACGGTGTAAAGTTGGCAGTGTATTAACAACAGTGACAAAATTTACCTTTGATGTCAGAAAAAGTGTCAAATAATGGCAATATATGTCACTTTTGCTTATCCACTGCCAACTTCATCAACGTCACTTTATTAATGAACTGAAATTGAACTACGTTTGTCCTAAAACGCATTAGTAGACTTTGACCCTTAAAAGTCACTGGTAGTGGTTGGCCGAGGGCTACGACTGATCGTGTTTTGTACCCTTAGGGAGGCCTACGTCCAGCAGTGGATTGATATAGGCTTATTAATTGGATGTAAGGGGGATAAAATATCTGAGTTGTATTGGTATTTTCATTAGGATTACAAACAGGCATAATTTCCGAAAGTTTGATAAAAAGACAAAAAGAATATTATAATTGAGAGCTATCGACTTTTCCTTATTCCCCTATTTTCTTAATCGACTCAATCAATCAGCCTATAATAGTCCACTGCTGGACGTAGGCATCCCCAAGAGTACGCCACAAAAGACGATCTTTCGTGGCCCTCATCCAGCCACTACCAGCAACCTTCTTGAGGTCATCGGTCCACCTGGCAGGGGGGCGTCCTACACTACGTTTGCCGAGACGTGGCCTCCACTCAAGAACCGCTTTACTCCAGCGGTCGTTGGTTCTACGACAAACGTGGCCTATTACAACATAATTATAATATTTATTGATTAATATTTCAAGACAACAAATATAATATTCTAGGCTTGAATATATGCATGTATGTAAGGAATTTCGTGTCATTAGAAGGCAATGAACCACTACTATTGAAGTTTACCTCGTGTTCCACTCTGTCATCGTCGCTCTGGTACTGGATGTCGAGCTCCGTGCTGTCCACGCTGTTTTCCCAGTCTTCGGACGACACTGATGACTCTAACTCCACGTCTGGGGTAGACAGAACATGTATCAATAAATGTAACGAACATGTAAATGTAACGGTGAGGGAACACATCGTGAGGAAACCTGCCTATACCTCAGGATAGGTAATAGTCAGTGCATATATACGGCGATACGGTTCACTACCTATCACGTTGGGTGCTGTCTATCTAGTGATACGCGGCCTTCCAATGACCCATACCTAACATGCCTTCGAAATTTCGGAGATGGGCATTCAAGCTGACTACCCCGCCATAATAAAAAAAGGGAGTGTGTATACACAAGTCGTGAAGCATATGTTATGTATGTATCAGTAAGTTGGTAAAATAGTTTATACACTGCATATAAATACAACCTTTACACATAGTGTAGGACGCCCCCTGCTAGATGGACCGATGACCTGAAAAAGGTCGCTGGTAGTGGCTGGATGAGGGCCACGAGTGATCGTGTTTTGCGTATCCTTGGGGAGGCCTACGTCCAGCAGTGGACTGTCATAGGCTGATTGATTGATTGATTAACACATAGTCAAATAAAATGGAAACTTTGATGCAGTGCAAAGGTGCTGCCTCAGTATATCACATCACTGGTCCTCCGGCAGCACCCGATTCGGAATCTGTCACAAACTATAATCAATAATTTCCATGTTTCCTGCACCATATGTTTAGCAACTTAGTTGTATAGGACGTCAGAGAACTGTGTCCTGAGATACAGATTAGTAAAAGCCTAGTTCAGGAGCAGAAGTAAAATGTATTTCAGTGCTATTTAACAAAGTGTTATTATTATTAATCAATTTGCCTATATATTAATACTATATTATTATATAGATTAATATAATATATTAATCTATTTGTCAGTCCACTGCTGTACGTAGGCCTCCCCAAGGTAACGCCACAAAACACGATCACTCAGCCAACCACTACCAGCGACCTTCTTGAGGTCATCGGTCCACCTAGTAGGGGGGGGTGTCCTACACTACGTTTACCGAGAAGCGGCCGCCATTCGAGAACCACTTTGCTCCAACGATCGTCAGTACTATGAAAGACTACGTACAGAAATAGTAATTTTGTTATTTATTATATGCAGCTTGTGACAGTATCCAAATCGGGTGCTGCCGGAGGACCAGTGAAATATACTATACGTATACTGAGATAGCACCTTTTCACTGCATCAATAGTTCTCTTCACATACATTTTTTGCAGGTTTGTGTTTTTGGTATATGTAATGAATAAAGTGTTTTCTTTCTTAATATAGACTAACAGTTTTCAATGAAATCTGTGGTAAATATAATGTATATACAAGTAACCATAGAGAAAAACTTAGTATTTTAATTCAATAAATAAATAACGATACTCCTTTATTGAGAATCCACATTTAACATTACATAAGAAAATAACTATTCAACAAAGCAACCCCAATCTTCCTTCCATCTTCCACACACCTCTATATACTCACCCATCTGTTCCCGCTCCTCCTCATCAGGCCCATTCCGGGGTTGAGTGCCGTTGGCCAGAGCCAGGCTTTCTGGCACCTGCGCCACGGCCAACGGAGGCCTGTAGTCCGAGTAGCGGAAGTATGGCGTTTCCTGGAACAGCAACCATATAATTTATATCACTATAGTGTATTCGCGTTCAGAAAATAGTGAAGTCATAATATTCAGACGTTAAACTGGCCAATGAGACGTGAGTGAATGAGAAAACAGTCACATTGACCAATCGCAGACATTCGTTGTCACGTCTCATTGGTCAAATCGTTTGGGTAATGATGACGTCACTATTTTCTTATCGCGAATACACTATACATAGTATAAAACAAAGTCGCTTTCTCTGTCCCTATGTCCCTTTGTATGCTAAAATCTTTGAAACTACGCAACGGATTTTGATGCGGTTTTTTAATAGAGTGATTAAAGAGGAAGGTTTATATGTATAATAACATCCATAGTGGAGTAGGCTATATATTTTATACCCGTGCAAAGCCGGAGCGGGTCGCTAGTATGTTATATAGTATTAGTAATAACCATATAATGTTGTATGTAAATATAATATGTTGCTCATAATATTCGTTGGTTGCTGGTTAGGCTACAGTTTTATTCTGATGGATTATTTAACTAAGTTGTATTGAAATATGTCTGCAGAGTTTCTTGGCATTTATTCTCTGCAGGATTTTGCTTTACGAAATGCCAATAGTTTAATTAGATTTTTTTTTTTTTTTTTTTATATTAACTAATTGTAATGACAACTTTTCCGGTGGAAAAGTTTTTTTTTTGACTTTCAATAAGTCATTATATGGGCGTTTTGCAGGGGCAAAAATTTTTTGTGACAGGGTTATATTTTCTAAAATATGAGACCTATTTTTTTTCTAATATTTATTTCGTATAGTATTGTAGCGTCTAAAATCCGGCAAGCATGTTTGATTATCTTGTGTTAATAAATAAAAAAAATACAGCTTTTCAAAAGTCCAAATGTCATGAAACATGGGGTGTGACTAAGCCGTTTTTTTGTACTCCTGCCTTTATAACTAAAATTCTAAGCAGAATTGAGGAGTATTTTTTGTTTACAGGTGTTGTCATATAAATTTGTTATTGAATATTAGTATCAAACCTACAATCCAATTATAAAAAATATTGTTCACACGCACTTACTTTTGTGACTAAAAAATCGGTCAATGACGTGGTGCTCCAAAATCGCAGATATTTTTTCTCCAACTAATTATACTATTTATGAAAAAATAAATTGTAACACATGTTTTGAAAGAAAACAAACTCGGCCATTTATTTGCAGCGTCGGGTGAATAGAGATTTTTTATGGGGCCGAGATAATGAATTTCAAAGTTTTTGATGTTAAAAATGTAAAGCATAACCCGTCAATGACGTGAGTCGAGTCAGTATTTTTTGGGAAATATTTTTACTGTCGGTTTTTATATATAACTTAAGAAATGTTGTCAAAATGCCTCCAAAACAATAACGACGCCATCATATAAGTTTTAGGTAATGTTTTGCAGACACGTTCGAAGAAACTCAAGAACGTGGTTCGTAATTTTTGTCAAAAACCTGTGTTTTGTGGTTTATTGTTAAACACGTTTTTGACATTAATTGCACGGTATTGACATTTTATTCAACTTAAGATATAATTACTAGGATTTAAAATCGCGAGAAACTTTAATAGGCGTGATTCGTAAATTTAGACTTCAAGGATTTATTTCTTCTTCCTCTCAGTATATATTCCACTGCTGGAGATTTGCCTTTCCGATAATCTTCACCTTGATTACAACTCAAGATTTATTTCAACTATTTCCTTTGATTTTGTTTGTGCTTACGAGGGTTTATTTAAGGGTTTTATAGGCTTTCACGTTGGGACCATTATTTCTGAACAGATGGCTTTGATATAAGAATAAACTTATGGGTCTATTCCTTTCGTAACCCTCCTTTCACTACTCTATTGCTTTCATGACTCTTCGGACAAACCCAACACTCACTACCATACATAACCGTAGGAACCAGAACAGCGTTATGGATAGCCAGTCGTGCCATTTCTGACATCAACTGACTATACATCATACCACTCACAGCCCCATTCACCGCATTACCCTTCTTCACTCTTGTAATTTCCATCTCTTGTAAACACACTTCCCACATAAACAAGCTCTTAGTTTAATAACTCATTCTGTTATACTTTCCAGTCTCTCAAAAACAAAAGTTACATTTGGTTTTATTTACATTCACTTATATATACCTTTTTTTTAAAGCTTTACATGTAATATCCATCATCTCCTGCAACTCATGCGCCGACGACGCAAGAAAAACTTGGTCGTGATTGTTTTCTACTATTAAGTAGCAGCAAATTAAATTTTGGAATAGTTTTTAAGTACACCTACCACATTTAATAAGTTATCGTGTCACATTTGTTCTAACATCAACTGACTAGACATCATACCGCTGCTTAAAGTCCCATTCACTGCACTTTCCCTGCTTCACTCTTCTTTCAATATCACCATCACAGTTTCCTTCTCTTGTATGCACACATCCCAAATACACAAACTCCCTCACTTGTCCCAGTTCCTTACCATCCATTTTAATAACACATTTTGGCATACTTTTCTGTCTCTAAAAATTCTTAGTATTGGTATTACTTACTTTAATTTTTTCTTTCAAAACCCTTACATGTAATGTCTATTATCTCCTGCAACTTATTAGTTGATGAAGCAAGCAACACTTGTTTGTTCGCGTATAAGACGCACTTGATGAAAAACTCGCCTACATTCATGCAAATCTGTCCAGCAATCACCCGTAAATAGGTTGAAGAGCCAAGGTGAGGCGAGGTGAGGTGAACCCTGGCGAACATCCCAACAGGTGGTAAATCAGTCCGTGCAACCATCACCCACTCTCACACATGTACTCGAACCATAGTACAATGATTAGAGTTCACGCACAAGCTGACCCTCCAACCCAAACGCAGACAACGCTTTCCACATTTTCATCCACCTATTTACCACCCTATCATAAGCCGTCTGTAAGTCTCAATCAATGAGCCTATGTCAGTTCACTGCTGGACGTAAGCCTCCCCAAAGTAACACCACAAAACACGATCACTTGTGGCCCTCAGCCAACCACTACCAGCGACCTTTTTCAGGTCATCCGTCCATCTAGCAGGGGGGGCGTCCTACACTACGTTTACCGAGATGCGGTCGCCATTCGAGAACCGCTTAGCTCCAACGGTCGTCGGTTCTGCGACAGACGTGACCGGCCCACTGCCACTTCACCTTGCAACATCGATAGACAATGTCTACGACTTCGGTTCTCTGCCGGATAATCTCGTTCCGGACTCTGTCCCTTAACGAGATACCCAGCATCGAACGTTCCATTGCTCGCTGAGCGACATGTAATCGGTGAGTCAGCCCGACTGTCATGTTCCACGTCTCGGCACCGTATGTCATTACAGGTAGGACGCACTGATTGAAAACTCTGGTCTTAAGACACTGCGGTAGTGGTGACGAGAAGATGTGATGCAGTTTCCCGAATGCTGCCCAGCCCAGCTGCACTCTTCTGGAAATCTCACGCTCTAAGCTGTTCCTACCCATTTGTAGAACCTGGCCCAGGTAGACATATTCCTGGACCACTCCGAGCGTTTCTCCACTGATCGTGATCGGCTCCGGGACAACGAGTTCATTGAACATGACATTCATCCGGAGACCGACCGACCGTGAGGCAGCGTTAAGACTGTGCAGCATTCGCTGTAAATCCTGCAGCGACTCCGCCATTATGACAATGTCGTCAGCGAAGCGGAGATGTATGAGGTATCTGCCATTGACATTGATACCCATCCCAGTCCAATCCAGAGTTTTGAAGACGTCCTTCAGTGCGTTCGTGAACAGTTTCGGGGAGATGACATCCCCCTGTCTCACTCCTCTGAGCAACTGTATGGAACTCGTCTTCCTGTTTTGGACTTGAGCATATATCGATGCCACGCTGTATAGGCTCCTCAACACCTGCACATAACGCCAATCGACCTGGCATCGCTGCAAGGACTCCAGAACAGCCCAGATCTCTATGGAGTCGAAGGCCTTTTCGTCTCTAAGTCTATAAAGGAGCAATACACCTGAAAGTCCTTTGCTAGAAACTTCTCGGTGATGCTCTTTAATGAGAAGATTTGAACCATGCTTTCCTTTTTGAATCCTGCTTAATCCTGTTCGATAGCCCACTAACACAATACAAATTTATATTGTTTCACCTTTCTGCTTTGTGTGTACTTAAATATTACATGAATGTACATGTGTCTTTATGGTATTACTGTGAAATTAAGTAAAAATAGTTTTCTATTCAAAAATATTGAAATGCAAAAAAGTAGGTACCCACGTAATCTATTTAAATATTTTATTGGCGTTAACGTAGCTCCATTTATGGCTACTTGTCAAAAACGTGAACGCATTTGTCAAGGCACGTGGCGCTTATTTTTTGGGGGGGTTATATTTCCTAATTTAGGGGGCTGTAAGCATGGCGACCTATACCACGAGTTAGCTGGCTATGAAAACTATGCATTACATGGAAAAAAATCGGATTTTGAAAAAAAAATTTTAATAACACATTTCGTGCAAATCGCCCATATAATCCTCATGTTGAATAAAAAGCATTTCATTTCATTTCAATGTATAATAATAATATTTAGGACACTATTACACCAATTGAACTGGGCCCTTTGTAAGTACGTTTAAGACTTGTGTTAAGGGTACTAGTCAACGTATATTTAAGAAATATATGCTTATCACTACATAGTATAAAACAAAGTCGCTTTCTCTGTCCCTATGTCCCTTTGTATGCTTAAATCTTTGAAACTGCGCAACGGATTTTGATGCGGTTTTTTTAATAGATAGAGTGATTCAAGAGGAAGGTTTATATGTATAATAACATCCATTAAATAGTGGAGTAGGCTATATATTTTATACCCGTGCGAAGCCGGAGCGGGTCGCTAGTTAATAATATTTAGGACACTATTACACCAATTGAACTAGTTCATTTAAGACTTGTGTTAAGGTATATTTAAGAAATATAACTTATTAATATATAGTATATATATATCAACAACCAGACTGGAAAGCAGAGGAAAAGCGTAGTTCTTAACTCTGCCTCTGGGAATCTTTGGGACCTCACGATTAGCGTTCAGGTGCTAAACTAATCGCGCCACGGAGGTCGTCAAAAACCTTAGGAAAATATAAAGTTAAAAACAAATGTTTATTCAATGTGACAGAATGAGTACTATCTGGTCAACACGTGGGTTCGAGGTGGCCATATTTACGAGGATCACGGGGGTGGATACCTGAACCTCTGACTAACCCGCATGGGTTAATGGTCGTGAACGCGTTTGTCTTTTTGTCTTTTGTATTAAATAAGAACTAACCACACCTCTATGACTATAGAAATAAAGGCTAGATTAGCTTGGTTACGGAGCATGCTTGTTATATACTTACCGCCGAGTGTGTATGAGAAGATGTAAGCGTGTCAATGAAGCGAAAGTGGTCTGTCAGTGGGACAAATGGGCATCAGGCGTGATGTGTATGTATGTATATTTACTTACCGGATGTGGTAAGTCACAAACGGGATTCCCTCTTAAATCGATGACTTCTAAATTAACTACTATCTTCGTATCTAACATCTCTGGAATATATTCTATCTGAAAATAAGAAATACAACATTATTACACACTCACATATATTAAAACATGTATGAGAAGGTTAATGAGTGTGAGTGAAGCAAGACAGATTTGTCACCCGTTCCAGGTGGTGATCGATAGTCTCTGTCTATCCCTTTAGGGACGTTAAAGGTGTGATTGTATGTATGTAAATGTTAAAACACAGTTCAATTATTAAAAATACATATTCTTCACGCCTATAGAGGGGTATGCAAAGATCTACATTCATCTCGATCCTAACAAACCACTTTCGCTTCATTGACACTCATACACCTCCTCGTAAACAATCGGCGATTATAGGTACTTCTAACATCACCCTATTCCAATATGGCATATATCTGACCGTCACATGTCTAATTGGGCCGGCCGCTACGTAACCACCCTTCCACTTCACTCACATATATTCCTTTTGTCAATCTACTATCATTCATCCGCATAACATGTCCAAACCATCGAAGCATGTCCTTTTCAATCTTAGTCACTACATCTTATTTCAAACTGCAACGTTCCTTTATCACAGTATTTTTAATTCTATCATTCAATGTAGCCCTGTGGGTAAGTCTTGTGATTTTTTGTTAGGTTAGGTTAGTCTTAGGTTTGAATCTTGGCTCTTGCATGTGCCAATGAATGAAATTTAAAATGTGTATTTCATTTACATACATAATTTACAATCGCTAATGGTGAGGGAAAATATTGTGTGGTAACCTGCCTATCCCTTGGGATAGGTAATAGCCAGCGCCTATATATGTCAATAAGGTTTACTACCTATCACGTGAAACGCGGGCCTCGATTGACTCATACCTAACATGCCTTTGAAATTTCAACCCTGAATGAATTGAATTGAAACTCAAACCCAACTACCCCACCACAATAAAAAAGAGAGTGTGTATACACAAGTCGTGAAGCGTATGTTGTTGTTGCTTATCATTCAATATCACTATTATTTATTAATTATTATTATTATTCAACTTATGATTAATAGCTAAACTAGACTTATTGCGTATGTTTTTATATAATAAAGTGACCTTTATTAACCCGACATTTCGGCTACATTGCAGCAGCCTTGGTCACAGGCAGACTGACAATTCATATTTCTTCGCCTTCACCGCAGCACCCTGTCAGATTCTTCACCGACTACCATTACTGCTACGTTTTTATCAATATCGCTCAGCCTACACACTACATACTATTATATAAAAACTTACGCCATAAGTCCCGTTTAGTTATTAATCATGACTATCAATCGCGAATCTCTTAAAACTATAATTCGTCACAATCGTAGAACCGAGACGGATCTTCATTTTCCATACTTTACAGGAGAGGCAATTGAAGTTAAATTGCTTTTTTGAACATATCTCCATAATGCTAAATCGAAACTGCATTAAATTTTGCGTTTGTGTTTAATTTGAAGTGTTATTAAATAATATCCGAACAAAACTATATCAATTTGTCTTGTTTCTTGTAAAAAATCACATAAATCAGTGTTCTACGGTTATGACGAATTATTCAACTTACCCGATTATTACTGAGCAAAAGGTACATAAGTTCGGGACACTTTAGGAATTCCTCCGGAAACTCTGTCAGGCAGTTATTCTTCAGGTTGCAGTGAACTAGCGCCTCTAACCGTGCTATGCTTAGTGGCAATGTGGAGATTAAGTTTGTGTCGAGGGTTAGCCATCTGTAATTGTAAGTTTAGAATGTTAGTACATACATCTTGGAAGTAGAATGTATTAGTACCTCTACATACATACAGGGACACATCTTGTAAGTACATAAACGTTCTTGGACTTTAAGTACCTCTATGTACATACAGGTCCTTTAAATCCTTTTTGGTACACAGGTAAAAGGAATAATATGATGGCCTATGTAAAAATAATACATAGGGGCCAGCCCAATAAGACATTTATGACAGTCAGATAGATGCTATATTGAAAAAAAGTGACGTTAGAAGTACCTATAGCCGCCGAGTGTGTATGAGAAGATGTATGAGTTTCAATGAAGCAAAAGTGGTCTGTAAGGATCGTGACAAATGGGGATCTATGATTTCTGCGTACCCTTATACAGGGAATCAGGCGTGATGTGTATGTATGTATGTGACGGCCTAGTAACCTACTACCAATATTCAATACATCTCTGACAGTAGTGATCAAAGAGATATTAGTATGTATCAAACATCCTATCTACCAGGAATGGTACTAAAGTATGCTAATATATGTATCAAATAATTTACATACATACATATTCATATCTTTTAATCTCTTTCAGTCTGGACAGAACTTTGGAGACATGAAAACATCTCCTTTGTCAACACATGAACATTGGGGTTGTGATGACATAATGGAACATTGGTGACAGGTTGCTAGTCCATAGCCCAATCAATATTGACCCCTAGTCTTTTAGTTCCTTTCTACAACGTGCTGGGAAGAACAGCAGCAAGTTAGCATTCTTTTTACTTCTTAGCTAATGCGGAACATAATAATTAAATAAATGTGTTTGATATTAGAAAACCTGTATATTACATCTCTAAACCTGTTTCTTACTAGAATGACTTCATATTGATTACTTAACTATTTCTTTCTAAACAATCCAAGGTTATGCCTCTATATAACATTGTAAATTGACCTCTGGTATATTTTTTCATCTCTATGGTAATTTAGTTGTGCAGCCTTGAAGTTTGAACATACATACAAATAATAGTTATAAATTGTTGTCTATCTTTCCTTAAGTATTTACCTTAAGATACAAACTTTATCACATATACATAAATGCATACATATCACACCTGATTTTGTGTAGAGGGGTAGGAGAGATCACGGATCCCCATTTGTCCCGATCCTGACAAACCACTTTCGCTTCATTGAAACTCATATATCTCCTTATACACTCTTGGTGGTTGTAGATACTTCTAACTTGACAACAGTCGTTATTTATAGTATGATTCATACATTTTAATTTAACATACTTGACATGCATTAATTATTAAGTTAATTTTTATACATAAATGATTAGTAAATAAGCTCTTAGTTCCATAATTATAAGGGAAACATATAAAGTGGGCTTATCAAAGGATAAAAACATAAAATTTATAAAGATATCTTCAATATTCAATTTGATATACATTTAAACATTGTAAGTGTTGTTCTAGAAAGTAACTAATATGTTATTCCTGCCAAGATATACAATACACAACCAACTGACCTACAGGTGCTTAGAATTATAAGCTATTTGGGTTCAGTGAGGGATGGCTCCTAATTCTCAACACTAGTATACTATATTTAAAAAATAATTTTACAAAATATGTTTACTATTCATTTCAGGGCAAAAAATATCTGTATTATCATAACACCTAATATAATTTAATATCTCCTAAACACAGATAAATATTATCTTTGAAACACTATAAGAAAATCAGTACAAATATGTGTATATAACCACCATTTAACCATCGTTTATATGTAGCTATATTTTCCTTATTCATATTAGTTACATACACTAGACGCTACGTTTTTCTTATCGTCCACAACGACAACTACTTCGATTAGCAGGCAATAAACCACGCAATTACCTTAATTTCTTGAGATTTGTAAACTCTTCCGGAAGTGTTGTAAGCTCATTTCCTCTCGCGCCGAACGTATCCAGCTTACTAAGGTTCCCTATCTCCTTAGGGATCTCCTTTAACTCGATTTTGTTGCACCAGAACGCTTCTAAGTTCTCTAATTCACCAATTTCCGGGATTAAAACCTTGAGAGGGTTATAACTAATGTTCAAATTGACAAGGTTTTTTAGATTTCCTATCTCTTTTGGCAGGGAAGTGAGGCCGTTATAGTCTAGTGTGAGAGTCGTGAGACTTAGTAAATTGGTTATTTCAATGGGTAATGTGGTTATTTGGTTCCTATGGAGGTATAAATGTTCGAGTTCACGACACGATAGCAAGAGTGCAGGAAGTTCTACGATTTCGAATGCATTTAGACTGAGGCGCGACTTCTTTTTCACTATTGCCTGTTCTATTAAAGCTAGGATGTGGTTTTCACGGATAAATTTTAATATTGCACTCATTGTTGATAGGTTTTTATCACATATTGCGTTTTTATTGTTTGATAAATTTATTGTTTGGTACACGGACGTGAACGCGCGACTGTTATTTTGACAAACACCTGATTGACTGATTGATGACTGACATTTGACTTATAGAAGTATGTTGCAAGAATTAATATTTTTTGGTTTTCATAAAATTTACAATCAATTTAATTATTAATTAATTTCAACATCTATCAATATCATTCTTTATTACATTACAGTACTTCTATACTTAAAACAACCATTATAAATTATACAGCTAGAGTTTACACTATAGTGAATAAAGTTAACGCATACTGCTCTAATTCTATAGTAAATTATTTATATTAAGTACAAGAATTATATGATATTTATGACATTTTTCTATGTTATAATAGTAAATACAATTCTAGTAAAATCTAACAAAATAAGTAAAAAACATGATTTCCGCGACTGCGCAGTTTCATTAAAATAATTTGTATGACTTAATCAATAAGTCTTACAAAGTAAACAGAATTAGATTTTGTTCATATTTCAATTGAATGTTGCATTAAAAATGCGAATTTTATTAGTTCCGATATTTATTTTATTTTGTTGGATCGAGATACCCTATGTTTCAGCCACAACTGGTAAGTTATGTTTTTGCGTAACTCTACTTTGCTATAAAACCGTATGTATTTAACTTTAGACTTCATCTTATACTTAAAATATCCTTATCTATTAACTATATTAACATCCACTAGTTACAATTATCTTATTAATCAGTTAAACAGTAGTAAGACATCATAATGAAATATCGATATCAATGACAATACCTATCATACAAAATACATACTTATCTCTATAACTAAACGTGAATATTTAGTTAAGCTAGTACATGAAACAACAATAACTATTGTTACATATATCTACGTATTGACAAATTTTGAATCCCTTATTTAATTGAAACATTTCACGTTCTTATGTATAAAAGACAAAATACAGATGTACAGTCAACGCTAAAAGTGCAGTCCCAGTAACTTTTTATAACGTTTACGTTTATAATAACACAAGATAATATTTACCTTTTTTAAACTGGCGCCACTATGCATTGTCATGACCACTATATTTTAGCGTGCTTCGAAATGAAAAATATTGTGTTTTGTTCTTATAAACGTAAACCTTATAAAAAGTTACTGGGACCTTTTAGCGTTGACTGTACGATGTATATTTACATATTGTGTTTTCATTAAAATATGCAATAGTCAGTGCCTTTATATAGGTAAAACGTGGCCTTTGATCAAAGATTTGGCTTTGATTTACCAAAATCTTGATATATATCAGTATACTATATGTTTATTTTCCCAATAAGACATATAACGGTCAGATATACGCTAAATTGAAAAAGGGTGACGTTACGGGTACCTATAACCGCCGAGAGTGTATGAGAAGATGTATGAGTGTCAATGAAGCGAAAGTGGTCTGTCAGGATCGGGACAAATGGGGATCCGTGATCTCTACCTACCCCTCTACAGGGAATCAGGCGTGATGTGTATGTAGGTTTGTACTATAAGTTTATAATTCAAGTTTAACATTGTTAATGGTTTGTCAGGCGTGGTTTTACAAACATTTACGTCCTATAATCCTTTTAGGGGTTGATAGAACCTTGGACAAAAATATCACGTTGGTCACTTAGCAAAATTATCGAAGTGATGACATTGGTATAGAATATTAAAGACAGGTTGCTAACCCATCGTCCAATAAAGTCATTTGATTCCTAGTCTATTAGTCCCTTTTAACGACATACCTGAATATAAGGTAGATAGACAGTTAGCATTCTTTTTACGTCCCAGACTAGCACAGGACTTTGAGTTACATACACACGTATATTCACGCCTCTACGTCCCTAAGGGGATAGGCAGTGACTATCGTTCGCCAGCTGGAACAGGTGACAAATCTCTTTTGCTTCACTCACACCCATTAACCTTCTCATACATGCTCTTCTGTTCTTCACTACGTACACCCGCCTTGAGAAGTCTTCTTTCAGTCAGTCTTTCTTTCTTTCTTTTCTTTCAATTTGATCTGTATATTAACTTATATTAAAATTTTATTTAAAATTCGATGTAGCTCAGTTGTTTGGGGCTTGTATCAGTGGGTACAGGGTTGAAATCCCGCTTGAGCATGTACCAATGGAAATGAATTTCTATGTACATTTTCGAAAGAAAAATATGTTTACGAAATGCGTCGAATCCTACGGTGAGGGAAAAAATCATGAGAAACTATCCAAACTGGTAATAGTGCTTGTAAATGGCGACATGGCTTACCACCTGACACATTAAGTATTGACTATGTGGTCAACAACACGTGGGTTCGAGGTGTCCATAGAATTACTACCTTTGCATGCAGAGATGGACACCTGAACTTCTGACTACGCAAGGGTTAATGGTCGTGAACGCGTTTGTCTTTATCTATATAAACAAATGTTTTTATATAGTAACATATGTATCAGTCGTCTATGGATTGTCAACAAAGTCAGCAGCTCAGTGAAAGGGTTAGTGGTAGTGAACACGTTTGTTGTTTGTCTATTAAAATTTTCTTAACATTCCAGTTATCCACACGAATAAATCGTACCATCACGCTCGTAGAGGCAACGTGGATGTAGAGAGATACCAGTACAAATACTACCAGCCGGTGGCCGTCAAATACAAGCCTGCCCGGAAACAGGAAACCGGAAATGACTACGACGCTTACGAGTCCGAATATGGCGCCGTAGTGTCAAACTTCACTTCCTCTATTTACGATGACACGCCTATTTATCCTAATCCCGAATTTTTGGGGAAAATTAGCTCGTGTAAGTATATTAAATTATAGTTTTAAGAGACTCGCGATTTATACTCATGATTAATAACTAGCGGGACTTATGGCATATGTTTTTAAATAATAAAGTTACCTTTTTACGTCGGGTAAAAGGTAACTTTATTATATAAAAACATACGCGATAAGTCCCGTTAGTTATTAATCATAAGTGTATTAAGTTTAATACCTTGCTTCTAACTAGTTGTCGTTCTTCCCGAGTTGTTATAGGAGGTTATAAGGGTCTATGGAATCCATGGGCGATGGGTTAGCAACCTGTCTCCAATAATCCATATAAATATCATTGAACTAACCTGACCACGATCAACACAACTTCAAATACAAGATTTCTAGGTCACTACCTCATAGATTCCATTTACCCTAATTCTAGAAAGAACGGCAGCTAGTTATCTGCTTTTTACGTCCCAGACTAGCACATGACTCCCAGCTTACCATGTATCGTACATTGTAATATCATTGAGGTATTGACATGGAATATCCGTCACTAGGTGCTAGCCCATCGCCCAAACGATTAAATATGTACAAATGAATGTAATTCGGTTTAGCTCAGTTGTTTGGGGCTTGTCTTTGTATTAGTGGGTACAGAGTTGAAATCCCGCTTGAGCATGAACCAAATTAATTTTAATGAATTTCTACGTAAACAATCGCAATAAAAATACATTTGCGAAATGCAGCAAATACTACGGTGAGAGAAAGCATCGTGAGGAAACTTATCTGTTGCCCGAACAGGTAATTGTTAGTGCTTGTAAATGGCGATACTTACCACCTGTCACGTTGAGTATTGACTATCTGGTCAACACGTGGGTTCGAAGTGGCCATAGAATTACTACTTCGATTGTGTAGATGGACACCTGAACCTCTGACCACTCCGCTAGGGTTAACGATCGTGAATATCAATCATTCAATCAGCCTATGACAGTCCACTGCTGGACGTAGGCCTCCCCAAGGTAACGCCACAAAACACGATCACTGGTGGCCCTCAGCCAACCACTACCAGCGACCTTTTTCAGGTCATCAGTCCATCTGGCAGGGGGCGTCCCACACAACGTTTACCGAGACGTATATACGTAGATCGTGAATATGTTAGTTTTTAAATTGTAATTTTAATCCCCAGACCAAACGAAATCCATGTCCGGTATGAACTACATAAATGAACCAGAAAGTCCAGTGGAACGGATCATTGATGGAGACCTGAACGAGCATAATATAATCGACAGCATAACATACCTTCACGGCTTCAGCAGCTGTTCCAATGGCGGAGGGATGAGGTCCGAGTGGATGGTCTTGGTGAGTGAATAAGACTTACCATTTGTCACATGGAGTAGTGACTTTTAGGGACTCAAGTCCACTACGACGTGTTAACAAAATCGTAGTTCAATAGCAATTCAATAATGGTGTGAAGTTGTTGGTGCATTAGCAAAAGTGTTTAATAACACGCGGCTCAGGCGGAGGATTGGCGTTGTGGGCTTTGGCCTGCAACATATGCTGAGCCTGGGTCCTTTCACAGTGACAGTGCAGTATCTTGACAATTGTAATAAATGTAAATGTTTCTGTACCTGTGCTGTTTTAGTGAATAAATTTTTTTTTCTATTATATTCTAATAAAAAAAAGATACATACATAGATTCACGCCCTTCAATCCCTTTCGGGGTGGACAGAACCTCGGAGACATAGTATCTACTAGGTCACTTTTTAGAAAAAATTGGGGTTGTGATGTCATATGGAACATTGGTAACATGTTGTTAGCCCATATGATCCCATTTACCCCTAATTCCTTAGTCGCCTTCTACGACATGCCGAGAAAAACGGCACTAGTTAGCATTCTTTTTACGTCCCATATTAGCACGTGACAATTTTGACATGTATGTAACTATTAATCAACCAGCTTGGTAAACCTCCTATGCCGGATATAAACCTCCTCAATCAATCAGTCCATTGCTGGACGTATGCCTCCCCAAGGGTACACAAAACACGATAACTTGTGGCCCTCAGCCAACCACTACCAGCGACCTTTTTCAGGTCATCGGGCCATCTAGCAGAGGGGCGTCCTATTACGTTTATCGGGACGCTATATTACGTTGCCATTCGAGAACCACTTTGCTCTAACTTAAACCGTTAAATGTGACGCCATTTTTCTGATTTTGTATCAACTTTATGCGTTTATATTTACGTAATTATAGATATTTAACTCTTGAAACTACTTCAGTCATCAATTTCAGTCTTTCATTATGCTATCTTTAAAGTATGATAGGTGTCAGTGAGTTCTAAATAGGTTTAAACTGAAAAATGAAAACACTCGTTTCGTTCATTTCCGCGAACAATACCCTTAACACGTGGGTTCGAGGTGGCCATAGAATTACTACCTTCGCAATTGCGGAGATGGACACCTGAACCTTTGACTACACCGCAAGGGTTAACGGTTGTGAACTCGTATGTATGTGTATACTTAGGTTTATTCAAGTAATTTTAGGTCCTTCGAACCATACTATTCAACTCATTCTGTTCTTCCAGATCTTCATAGGTAGCGGGATGTCTCTCGCTCTACTCTCGTCGACTATAATGTGGCTGATGTGGAGTGACACGGCCCATCTCTTTCGGGAACAGAGTCGCCTGTATCCGCTCTGCATCAATCTGTGCTGCTCTATGGAAATGTGTACTCTTATTTATGTACAGGCTATCGTTGTAAGTATATACTTTTATAACAAATATTAATTAGTAGTAGGGGCCGGCCCAATAAGACAAATAACAGTCAGATAGACGCTGACCTACCTATCCCTCGGGATAGGTAATAGCCAGTGCTTATATACGGCGATACGTTTCACTACCAATCACGTTGGGTGCTGTCTATCTAGTGAAACGCGGGCTTTGAGAGGCTCATACCTAACATGCCTTAGAAATTTCGCAGATAGGCACTCAAGCCCCTAACTAATCGACCACAATAAAAAACGGAGTGAGTAGGTATACATAAGTCGTGAGGCATATGATATGTTATATTGGTTTTAGCAGTTATTAGTTTTGTTATTCCACTTACTAGTATTATACCATCTGCCTATGGTCGCTTTTGAAGTAGATTGGATCGCCCAATAGATTCAATTTACCCCTAGTCCCTTCTAACGATATGCCAGGATGAACGGCAACTATTAAGCTTTCTTTATATGCCTCAGATTAGGATAGGACACATGTATATACCTATATACAACAAAACAAACGCGTTCACGACCATTAACCCTTGCGGGGTAGTCAGAGGTTCAGGTTTCCATCTCCGCAATTGCGAAGGTAGTAATTCTATGGCCACCTCGAACCCACGTATTGACCAGATAGTCAGTACTCAATGTGACAGGTGGTAAGCCATGTCGCAATTTACAAGCACTATTACCTGTTCGGGGAACAGGTAGGTTTCCTCACGATGTTTTCCCTTACCGTAATATTAGATGCATTTCTTAAATGTGTTTTTTTATACTTAACTTCATTTCCATTGGTACATGCTCATCGGTATTTGAACCCTGTACCCACTGATACAGAGCCAAGCCCCAAACAACTGAGCTACGTCGAATTATACCTATACTAACGACCCGCTCCGGCTTCGCACTTCTGGCTATTTAATGGATGTTATTATACATAATAAACCTTCCTCTTGAATCACTCTATCTATTAAAAAAAACCGCATCAAAATCCGTTGCGTAGATTCAAAGATTTAAGCATACAAAGGGACAGAGAAAGCGGCTTTGTTTTATACTATGTAGTGATAATATGTTTATACCTCTTTACAGGGCGTCTCCTCACCGTCTCAATGCGAAAAAGTGGCGTTACTACTCCACTACACTCACCTAGTTTGTGCTATGTGGATAATGCTTATATCGGCGTGTGTCACGGAGTACTCGACCACTAACCACATAGTGTCCATCAAGTATTTGTATCTACTGGCGTATGGGGTGCCTGCTGTTGTTGTTACGGTAAGAAAATACATACATACATATATATATATATATTATAGAGAGCTCTACACATACAACTTGATATATAATCACATCCACTCCATGAAAGATCCTTAGAAACTCTGTTACTTCACACTCATTTAACTTCTCATACATGCTTTTCTGTTCTTCAACCACCAATTTAAATGTATAAAAGGAAAATAAAATATATACAAATATATTCAAGTATCTACGTCCCTAAGGTGATAGGCAGAGACTATCGATCGCCACCTGGAACGGGTAACAAATCTCTCTCGCTACACTCACACCCATTAACCTTCTCATACATGCTCTTATTTTCTATTAAAATAACACTTTACTAATATAACACAACTGAATTGCACCTTTGTGGTCCTGGCATAATACCAGTGTTTGACACACCAAGCTGTGTTGCGACAATTTGTGAGTCAGTGAAATACAAGACAACTATGTTAGTGTTTATATGTATTTCGTATTACATATAAATAGAGAGCTATCAAATGTTACATATAAATTTGTATGATATATCATACAAATTTATGTCTAACATATGATAGCTCTCTATTACTATACTCGAGTGTGTATGGAATGTGGATTAAGCATATATATATATATATATATATATATATATATATATATATATATATATATATATATTAATAATAATATTGTTGTTTTATACTATGTAGTGATACACCTCTTCATACACACTCGGCGGTTATACGCACTTCTAAAGATCTTTTTCTTACATTACAGTTCAACTATGCCTTATCAATGGAACACTACGAAACGAAACACTACTGCTGGATGTCGATCGAAAAGGGAATGGTTATGGGGTTCATGGTACCAGTAATGATACTGATACTGGTAAATACTGGGGTGGTGATACTGGGGCTTCAGTGCGTGAACCGGAAACAGGCGGAACTGTTGAGTATCAAGATTCAGGAGCTGGTTGATAGATATGTGGCGAATTGGCCGAAGGAATTTCCTATGCCTACTGCTCAGGTATTTACTATGTTTTTTTTTATTCTTTATTAAGCCATTCACCACTAAGGTTATGTCGGCTGAAGTACAAACACTGATGCCATGGCGTTTGAACTTCTTGTTATTCCATCGCCATGGTTACGCCAACGCCGCCAGCCGCTACAACCGAAGAAAAACGAAATCGAAGCTCTAATTCTTCTCTTCCTTGTTCTTCGGTTCGTTCCAGTTGAGGATCCAAATATAGTTATTTTTAGATCCAAATATAATCCCAAAGCAAACATATTTAGCCAGTTTGGCATCACAACTGACTAAATATTCAGCCGAAAATAATTATTTGTGTTTTCAACCTTCACTGAGCTGCTGTTTTGTTGATGAACCATAGACGACTGATATTTATTATGTTACTATATAAAAATATTTGTTTTTATAGACAAAGACAAACGCGTTCACGACCATTAATCCTTGCCTAGTCAGAGGTTCAGGTGTCCGTCTCCGCAATTGCGGAGGTAGTAATTCTATGGCCACCTCGAACCCACGTGTTAACCAGATAGTATTCAATGTGACAGGTGGTAAGCCATGTCGCCATTCATAAGTACTAACTATTACCTGTTCAGGGAACAGGTGGTTTCCTCATGATGTTTTGCCTCATCGTAGTATTAGATGCATTTCATAAACGTATTTTTAATACTGGTATACTGTTATTTATATATTAAAAACTATTGTCTTTTAAATATGGATAGAACCGCACAGACATTGAATCTCTCTGATCACTTATAGGTTTAGTCCCGTTCTAGTCTGGGACGTATAAAGAATGCTAACTAGCTGCCGTTCTTCCCGGCATGTCGTAGGAGGCGACTAAGGGACTAGGGATAAATAGAATCTATTGGACGATGGGCTAGCAACGTCACCAATGTTCCATATAACATCACAACCCCAATATTCATGCTAAATAGTAACCTACGAGATATCGTCTCCAAGGTTCTGTCCACCCCGAAAGGGATTAAAGGTACTTATGTCCTACACTAGTGACCCGCTCCGACTTCGCACGGGTATAAAATATATAGCCTACCCCACTATTTAATGGATGTTATTATACATATAAACCTTTCTCTTGAATCACTCTATCTATTTAAAAAAACCGCATCAAAATCCGTTGCGTAGTTTCAAAGATTTAAGCATACAAAGGGACATAGGGACAGAGAAAGCGACTTTGTTTTATACTATGTAGTGATGATGTAATTATTATTTTTATTTATTATTATTAACAGGCCCACGAAACTCCGCTATGCAGCCGGAAGAATACAGATAGTTCTGACATACTGGAAAAGGAATATAATTTAAGTGAGGACGAATATTGCGATGATGGGAATGAGGTAAATATATCATACATACACATAACGCCTGATTCCCTGTAGAGGGGTAGGCAGAGATCAGGGATCCATATCTGTCTTGACTGAGAATCCACTTTCGCTTTATTAAGATCTCTTATTCATACGATTGATCACTCATACACCTCCTAATACACACTCTAATAGCCAGTGCCTGTTTACGGAGATATGGTTCACTACCTATCACGTTGGGTGCTGTCTAGCTACTGAAACGCAAGCTTTGAAAGATCCATACCTAACAAGTTTTCGGAATTTCGGAGAGGGGTACTCAAGCCTCTGACTACCTCGCCACAATAAAATAGGGAGTGTGTATACACAAGTCGTGAAGCGTATGTTTTTTATGTATTAATGATTAAGTATTGTCTTACCTTACAACTAAAGCATTTCGCAATAATAATACCTATTGTAGAAATGCATTTTTTTGCTAAGACGTGACTTATTTTATATCAACTATATCACTTTATATCTCTCACGTTCTTTCATTTTGTTGAAACGTATTCGCCTGATTCTCTGTAGATGTATAGGCAGAGATCACGGATGCCCATTTGTCCTAATACTGACAGAACACTTTCGCTTAGTTGATACTCATACACACTCGACGGATATCGAACTTTTCATATCGAAAAAATAAAATCATATTACTTCAGCGTCAAGCTGAAATACCCTGAGCAAAATTACATATTACTCAGTATGTACATATAGTCAGGTAGGTGAGGTAAAGCATCGTAAAGAAATCTACCTATTTCTCGTAATAGGTAATAGTCAGTATATGTACCTATACAGAGTATACCACCCGTCACGTTTAATATTGGTCATCATCACATTTTGACGATTTTTGTAGCGCGATCGGTTAACTACCTGAACGCTAATCGTGAGGTCCCAAAGATTCCCGGTGGAGGCAGAGTTAAAACCTACGCTTTTCTTCTGCTTCCCAGTCTGGTTGTTGATTATATTTACTATAAATGTCTTATCTATATTTAATAAGTATATATTACTTAAACATACGTTGACCCTACCTTAACACAACACAAGTCTACCCTTAACACAAGTCTTAACTTACCAAGGGACTAAATTCAATTGGTGTAATAGTGTCCTAACTATTATTATCTTTCTAACCCCAGATGCATCCAACAAAACACATAACAGAAGATAAAGGCCTCCTAAACATGTTATATTTGGACGAAATCTCTCTCAAATCAACGCTGGCCTGTGAAACTCAACAATTGAAGAGATACCTCAACTTGTGCCTGATAATGGAACCTTATTTTGCCGTGAATTGGGTGATGGGAGTGGTTGCAGTGGAGAATGCTAGTTACTGGCCCACGCCGGCGTTGTTTCTGATCAATTTGCAGGTTATGGTAAGTGTGTTTACAAGACCATAGTTATGCTGAAGATTTAATGTTCCTCTATGTTTTGTTTTATGGTTGAAAGGGATATAAAGATATGAATATACAAAGACTTTTGACGATCATTAACCGTTGCAGTCAGAGGTTCGCGTGTCCATCTACGTAATTACGGAGTAGTAGTAGCTACCTCGAAATCTTTTGTTAACCGCATATTATATGTATGTGTATATATACATTGTATTATTATTATCATTTAGCGGGGGTTGTCAATGGCTATCCAGCGGGGCAACGCTGCTAGTGTGCTGGGGGCTTTTGCTTTTGGGTGCTAAATTCAGGACACTTGTGGCGCTGTGTAAATATTTTTTTTGTGTGTTAGATTTAAGCTTTTTTATGTTTTAATTTGTACAAATTTAGTTTTGTTTTGTTTGTTAAACTTCATATGTAAAAAAAATATACAAATAATGTGTTTTTCCTTTCAGTATATATACATGGCGCTGACATTCTGCACAGTGTTGCCAGTGGTAAAACAAGAAATCACAGAGCCCTGTTGTGACGAAGTGGTATGCGAACCCACGCTTACTAGGAGCAGGTAATATACATAAACATTCACCTTCATTTTGGGGTGGACATAACCTAGGAGACATGAAAACGTCACCTTCGTAATAGGCTGTAAAACTATGCCAGAGTATTAAGATACTGACTTATACCTATCCCCATGAATGAGTAAGTTTCCTAACGATGTTTTCCTCACCGTAGTATATTGCGAAAATGTACTTGGAAAATCAGAAAACCTCATTTCCGTTGAACCATATACCCACTGATACAGAGTCAAGCCCAAAACAACTGATCTACACCTAATTTGTAAACAATAATATTAACCAATAATTAAAAACATATTTCGAAGAATCGACTGGCTTCTTTACAATATTTTCCTTCATCGTAGAAGTAAAATTTTCCGCAATTGCTGACTATTCTATGGTGCCTATAGACTAATAATAATAATAATAAAAATCTTTATTGGAATCCACTCAAATTTAATAATAATAGAATAACAATTAAATTTAAATGCATAATTTAACAAAATTTCATTAACAATAATAATTAAATAATAAGTAAAATTAAAGAAGCAACCAAACTGTAGCGATTCTATTGTGGGGTCCCAAAAGGCGAGCAGCTCGGTGGGCGTCTGCTAGGCCTAGGCTGCGCAGAACCACCGATTTTCAGCTGGCAGCACACAGAGGGTTATAGATTAGATAACATATTCAATACTTAAGAAAGTTGCGAAGAAAATTGTATCAAATAATAAATATTTAATATAAAAAACTCTGTGACTGCAGTGATTAACGAATACATACCCAGCTGACAAATTTAGGTCCAGTAAACGTTTTAGGATAGTCGGCTAGACGTCCAGTAAACGTTTGCTGGACATAGTTTAGGCCCCTCTTAAACGACTATTTAGGCATTTAAAGATCGTACAACGGTCGGAAGAAAACGTTCAATTTAAAACGTCGATAACCATAACCGTGGTTTAGCGACGTTAATGCGACATTATTTCGCTAGCAGTCGTCTTAAACCTTTTATCCGACGTTTGTTGAACGTAAACGTTCAGTATAAGTCGGATGCCGACTTCACTTTGCTGGTTGGGTATACTATAATAATAAAACTATTAATACTCCCTTTTTCCAGAACAATGGACAACGTACCACTGCTGGATCCTTCAGTGCAGCAGCCGGTGATGGCTCCGCCTCCAGCAGACACGATCAGCACCATCAGCATTTAAATGGAGACAGGATTTCAAATATATGAAGAATATCTTTATACAGCGGTTAATGGGTGTGAGTGAAGCAAGAGATTTGTCACCCGTTCCAGGTGGCGATCGAGTTTTATCCCGTTGGAGATTTAGAAACGTGAATATATGTATGTATGTATGGTATTCATTCCAGTTACCTATAAAAGGAATTAAGAATGAAGATTGGGAGGTATCCGGATTCCTTTTATAGGTAACAGCTTCTTAGTTGGCAAGTGTTTCTGTTAGTCAAATCTTGTCATATTTCAAAGAACTATGAAGTTATAACCAATCCGTGACGCTTCATTATTCTCGATCTACAGAGGGTGTGACGTTCAAAGGGTGGTTCATATACTGAATATAAAGTAATGGGGTAAATGGAATCTATTAAGCAGTTTAACCTGTCGCCAATGTTCCATATGATATCACAACCCCAATTAAGCTAAAAAGTGACCTAGGAGTTATTATATCTCCAAGGTTCTATCCATCTAGAAAGGGATTAAGGGACGTGAATGTATATGGTTTATATATTGGCAACATAAGGATTTAAATAAAGACAAGTTGCAACCATGGTATGAAGAATTTTTTCAATGGTTTATGATTGGTGATCAAAAAAAAGATTATGCATTGATATTAAAGGAAATATTGTTATTAATCAATGGACGTTGAATAGTATGAGGATGTATGAATGGATTTAAGCATTAAATTGAATTGCGATGGTATAAAAGATATGAAATGCTGGTTTCCATTTAGTAGGAATTGTTGTTTTCCATATTTTTTCAGTAGTTTTTATGTGCTCATAGTTTTGACACACTGTCTTTTCAATGATATTTTTCAGTAAACGTACAAGTATGTTTTGAGTTGTATCTGGAAAATATAATTAAGAGATATTATAGTAATTAAGTTTTAAAGTAATATTATTTCTAATGCTGTATTTTGTTCAAAAATATTTTACTTTTATACTATAGTTTCTGGTAGAATGTAATATAAATATGTAATATAGTTATATAAGCAATGAAGATCACTTAAATATTGACAGTTTTCATATATAATAGAAAGAACATTATAAACACTGAATTTAATCATAAATGCATACGTGCATTCTACGTGTGTTATAAAAATATAGTGCTGCCAGTAAAAAAAGCGTTTCTAATTAAAAGAGGAATATAAGATTTTAATTATCACTATTTTTATAGACTAGATAACCAAAAGTTTAACAATGTATTGGTAAAATGCGAAATTAATTCGTATTCCAGAAATATATATAATATTTATATTTATAGTGAAAAAGATATTCTTATTTTGTAAATCGTTTAGTGGAAGACAATGTTTAATACAATTAAGCTATTATTATGTTTATTTAAAACGTAAAATTTATATAATGGTCATTATTTTTTGTGTTCTTGTTTTAAATATTTGACTGAGTTTTGTATAACATATTTTGTACTTATAATATTTAAGTTGAAGTTGTTTTTGACAAAGATAATTAAAATTTAGGTATATAATATATAAGAGTTTATTAACTTTTAAAATGTATGTTTCATGAGTAACCTAAGAATATTACTTGAGGCTGTTTGAATAATCTATTTCTATATGTAGTTCATTATTAATAGTTAAAGTAGAAGATTGGTGCACGCAGTGTGAAGAACAGAACAGCATGTATGAGAAGGTTAATAGGTGTGAGTGAAGCAAGAGAGATTTGTCACCCGTTCCAGGTGGCGATCGATAGTCTCTGCCTATATTCTAGGGGACGTAGAGGCGTGAATATATGTATGTAGTAGAATTTTCCTTTCAAAAGGTGCTTTGTATGATTTTGTTTGTTTTATATTTTGTAGGACTTTGATAATAATATGTATAAGTAGGTGTGAATGCAAATAGAAATTACTTTTCTAAATATTTAGACATTTTCAGAGGAATATAATACATATTTAGCATTTAATAGTAACTAATAACTGTGTTAGGGTCTTTATTAGTTACTTTACTCTATTAAAAATATACTTTTACATTTGTACATTTTTTTTATACGGCTAAATCCATTTTTTTTTATAAGTTAACTGTTTTTTATATTATTTATAGTTTTTTGTAACTCTTAATTGTTAATTTATGATTAGATATAACTATTTTCAAGAAGATTAATAAATACATAGCTTTACATACTGAACTTACATGTAACAAATACTTTGAATTTAACATATATGTATAATTATTTTCGCATCAAATGCATTAGATATAAAATCGCTTAATTTTAGTCTCGAATTGAATTTTAGACTAAGATTCTCTACATTAAGTCCACGCACAAAAAGAAATTATATTTTGTAACTAAAACTTTGGATCTTGAAGTGAAAAGACATTTTAACTAATACATACATCACCTTAGCATAATTATCAAGAATATCAATGGATCATACCTAACATGCCTTTAAAATTTCGAAGTTAAATTAAAAAAAGAAGAAGAGAGGGCACTCAAGCATTTGACTACTCCACCACGATAAAAAAGGGCTTGTTTATAAGTCGTGAAGCGTACATATAAATCTAAAAGCTACATTTATTTCTACCATGAGAGTTAATATTTAAATACCTATTTCATGGTGTAACAATAGTCTTTAGATAGGATGCTGATTATTTGGTTTTGAGTGTCAAAACACCAAAAGTACGACAGCTTCTGATTACACCAAAAGGATTTATAGTCGTGAATGCTATGTATGTGTAAAAGGATTAATAATAATGTCTTTTTACTTAAATAAATGTTAATAAATTTCTGCCATATATTAAAGATTTGCTATTCATTATCTAAATGGAAAATTACGTTTAACATTCTGAAATGTAGTGTTGAATGATGTTTGAAATTTAATAAAGTTAATAAACAAATCGTTGTTTTTATTATTCATACCCACGAATTAATCAGCCTATACTAGTGCACTGCTGGACGTAGGCCTCCCCAAGGGTACGCCACGAAACACGATCCTTCGTGGCCCTCATCCAACCAATACCAGCGATTTTTCAGGTCATCGGTCCACCTGGTGTGCGTTCGCGCAGCGGAATGTTGTTGAATTTAAAGATTTTAATTATGCAGATATTTAGTGTATGACGTCGTATAATTGTGTATGGTAAAAAAAAATTTGTGCACGCAGCCATTGTGGAGAAATTCACCAAAAACTGATTCCGCTGGGCGAACGTTCGCCCAGCGGAACTTTTTTTGATCCATTGACTTTAGAAGAAAAGAGATGTGTCCAATAATTAGTGTGTATTTGTGTGTAATTGTGTATGTATGAATAAAATTAGTGCATGCATAAACTTCCGAGAAATTCAAGTTTCCGCTACGCGAACGTTTGGCCATTAGCTAGTTTTCATACAAAGCGCTTACATAGAGAGCTGTAGATTTTTACATACGTTGTTTTGAATTTGTTTATATTTGTTTAAAAACAGATTTAGAAAAAAAACGTAAGGCTTAAAAGATAAAAATATAAACGTAAAATACGCTTATTAGGTCTTAGTTCTTAAAGTATGCACTTTGGGGTCTAGATTTTCACGTTTATACAAACCTTGTAAGTGTCTGCAACACGTTGCCAAGTATCAATGATGTTCCGTTAGTAATTAAAGAGTTATAGGACAATTTACCACGAATAGATCACTGTTTACAAAGCAGTCAAATATCATGACGTTCTAAAGGAATTGCATGGTAAAATGTATGCCAATAATTAGTGTATTCATTCAACTATTCACATGCAAAATTTCATGTCATTAAATTCAGTAATTAAAGAAAAACAATTATAATACTGACGAAGCATCGAAAACCTACATAACCCGACCAAGTTCGGATAGCTACAAAAAAGCGGCCGTGTAATATATTTAGGTAACATCTCAAAATTTACAGTATAATACCGGTATTGAATTGGTACAGGTGATAACACAATTGTTGTTTCGATATAATTTATAGGTCATTTATTTTTGTACACCTACTTTTTTAAATGTATTTGACTATGACAGAAAGTAGGTACCGTTTACGTAGAGTACCCGCCACATACGGTGGCAGTTGGAGGCGTCGCCACAGTCGCGTAATCCAGTGTTGCCAGTAAACACGCCAAAACTAGCACTCACTGTGCCATACGGCTCGATACATTATATTGAGGTTTCATTTGTAACGATCTTTGGTTGCAGAGCTATAAACTCAAATAAAACAAATTAATATATCTAAGTCAAAATATGTTTATTTAAAATAGGCCCTATCACAAGCTCTCTTTGAATGTTATCTTATGATCTAAGTATAAATTAAAAAAACTATTTCAAACATGGCACTGAGCATTGTCTTTACATATTTTTTACCGAGGTTAGATTAGCGGAGACCCTAGCTTGGAGAAGAACTAACAAGAAACTCCGGAAATCAATTTATTATAATCACCCTTAACAAACATAAAAATTACAAAGAGTGGGCAAAAAACACAACGCTGGTAATACTAAATTTACCTTTCATACAAAATAACACGCAATTGCGGAAACGTCAAATTTAGTTCCAAGTTTGGCTACTGCCACCGTATGTGGCGGGTACTCTAGGTACTTTATTTAAGTATGCGCTTGAGACTTGATATATAATCTAAATGCAGTGTAAACTCTTTATAACATTATTCTCTATAACGATAAACTCTCTATAACATAGAAAAGACCACAATTTGGTTGGTTTGCCTTAAAACCCATACATTGATACACTCTTTATAGCGCAGCCGCCATTCTCTATTACGAAGAATACTTAATTGTGGTCTTTTCTATGTTATAGAGAGTTTATCGTTATAGAGAATAATGTTATAAAGAGTTTACACTGCATTTAGATTATATATCAAGTCTCAAGCGCATACTTAAATAAAGTACCTAGAGTACCCGCCACATACGGTGGCAGTAGCCAAACTTGGAACTAAATTTGACGTTTCCGCAATTGCGTGTTATTTTGTATGAAAGGTAAATTTAGTATTACCAGCGTTGTGTTTTTTGCCCACTCTTTGTAATTTTTATGTTTGTTAAGGGTGATTATAATAAATTGATTTCCGGAGTTTCTTGTTAGTTCTTCTCCAAGCTAGGGTCTCCGCTAATCTAACCTCGGTAAAAAATATGTAAAGACAATGCTCAGTGCCATGTTTGAAATAGTTTTTTTAATTTATACTTAGATCATAAGATAACATTCAAAGAGAGCTTGTGATAGGGCCTATTTTAAATAAACATATTTTGACTTAGATATATTAATTTGTTTTATTTGAGTTTATAGCTCTGCAACCAAAGATCGTTACAAATGAAACCTCAATATAATGTATCGAGCCGTATGGCACAGTGAGTGCTAGTTTTGGCGTGTTTACTGGCAACACTGGATTACGCGACTGTGGCGACGCCTCCAACTGCCACCGTATGTGGCGGGTACTCTACGTAAACGGTACCTACTTTCTGTCATAGTCAAATACATTTAAAAAAGTAGGTGTACAAAAATAAATGACCTATAAATTATATCGAAACAACAATTGTGTTATCACCTGTACCAATTCAATACCGGTATTATACTGTAAATTTTGAGATGTTACCTAAATATATTACACGGCCGCTTTTTTGTAGCTATCCGAACTTGGTCGGGTTATGTAGGTTTTCGATGCTTCGTCAGTATTATAATTGTTTTTCTTTAATTACTGAATTTAATGACATGAAATTTTGCATGTGAATAGTTGAATGAATACACTAATTATTGGCATACATTTTACCATGCAATTCCTTTAGAACGTCATGATATTCGACTGCTTTGTAAACAGTGATCTATTCGTGGTAAATTGTCCTATAACTCTTTAATTACTAACGGAACATCATTGATACTTGGCAACGTGTTGCAGACACTTACAAGGTTTGTATAAACGTGAAAATCTAGACCCCAAAGTGCATACTTTAAGAACTAAGACCTAATAAGCGTATTTTACGTTTATATTTTTATCTTTTAAGTCTTACATTTTTTTTCTAAATCTGTTTTTAAACAAATATAAACAAATTCAAAACAACGTATGTAAAAATCTACAGCTCTCTATGTAAGCGCTTTGTATGAAAACTAGCTAATGGCCAAACGTTCGCGTAGCGGAAACTTGAATTTCTCCGAAGTTTATGCATGCACTAATTTTATTCATACATACACAATTACACACAAATACACACTAATTATTGGACACATCTCTTTTCTACTAAAGTCAATGGATCAAAAAAAGTTCCGCTGGGCGAACGTTCGCCCAGCGGAATCAGTTTTTGGTGAATTTCTCCACAATGGCTGCGTGCACAAATTTTTTTTTACCATACACAATTATACGACGTCATACACTAAATATCTGCATAATTAAAATCTTTAAATTCAACAACATTCCGCTGCGCGAACGCACACGTCCACCTGGCAGGGGGGCGTCCTACACTACGTTTGCCGAGACGCGGCCTCCACTCGAGAACCGCTTTACTCCTTTTAATGAATGTGGAATCTCATTAAAGGATTATTATTATTACTCCAGTGGTCGTCGGTTCTACGACAGACGAGGCCACAAATAAACTCATTTAATTAATTTTAAGGTAAAAGTACTTCAGTATCACAACAGCCGAAGCCGTTCATACACTAGTTCTTGTTCGATCATTGAACTTAAGCAACGCAGGAATCGGAAGTTTGTGTTGGGTGACCGTCTAGATGCCCATGTACTGTTGATTTCGGTGAGGTAAAACATCGTGAGAAAACATGCCTATTTCCCGAAAGAGGCAACAGTCAGTATTTGTACAGCGATATGGTTTACCATTTGTCACGTTGAGTATTGTTTATCTAGTAAAAAGTGGGTTTCGAGTGACCAAAGGCAATCTCAATGCTCAGTTGGCGGTGGACACTCAACATCCAACTGCCCAGTAAGTTTTTTACAGTCGTGTTATGCGTATGAATGACAGTAGATGGACGATAAGGAATATGTGTGGGTGAAGTGGAAAGGTGGTTACGTAGGGGCCATATTTAAAAGGTGGCGTTAGAAGTAATGATAACCACCGAGTGTATATGCATGTAAATAAAGCTGGTAGTTTAGAACTCTAAGAACTTAGGTGAGAAGTGTATGTATGTCAATGAAGAAAAAGTGGATTGTCAGAATCTGAAATAATAGGGTTCCCATAATCTCTGCTTACCCCTCTGTAAGGACAGGCGTGAAACATTTTTATGAAACGTTGTTTGTAGTATGTTACCATTGAATAGACACAAACATCACGCCCGTTTCTTACAGGGAAGGCAGAGATCACGATTCTTCAACAAAATAAAACCTCTTCAATCACTTATATCGAGTGTATTTCTGAATAAAACGGTTACAAAATACTCAAAATTACCATTAAATTAGGAGCCAGCCGGCCCAACTTTACAAAGAAAATCCATCCAAGCCGCGCTGTGCGTACCTCCGTTTGAGCTAATTTATTTCTTGTTAGAAAAAATAACATACATATTATGTTCCTTTTTAAATAAGACATACCTTAGGCTAGAAATATGGTATAGATTACGCGAGAGAGTTATATTAAATAGCATATTAACTGACACCTGCACTAATCCCACTTTTAAACGCAACTAGCCCTTAATCCCTTTCGGGGCTCAGAACCTTGAAGACTTTATCAGGCTTATAATATTATGGAACATTATAGTATATTCGCTAAGTAAATAGTGACGTCATCAAGGTCTCCATGATTTAACCAATGAGATTTCATAGGGGTTGTCTGTTATTGGTCAATGTGACTTCTTTTCTCATTTACCCACGTCTCATTGGTCAGTTTGACCTCTGATTATCATGACGTCACTATTTACTTAACGCGAATAGACTATAGTGACAGGTTGCTAGCCCATCTATATTCCAACCCACTTGTTACAGATTCCGACCCCTTTAAACCAGGTTTTCTTGGATACAAATGCATGTAGACCCTCGCTACGTGCTCATGAGGCCTGGCGACTTGGTGGGACGGGTGCAGGCGCTGGTTACATTTATACGCAGGCTCTATTGGCGGTCGGTGGCGCGCAGCTTTTCCTCTACGGCCTCCTGCGACGCCTCCGAAAGGTCGGTGGCCTGAATGTACTTCTGGACGCCGACTAGCGACTTTTTCAGGGCGTCGAACGAGCTGGAATAGGGTTAATAGTGGTATTAGTATATGTATATGGTTTATTTTTCAAAGTTTAAAAAAGAAACATGTATGTTATATCTCCCTAGTTTGTAAGTTTTAATTGTAAGTCTAAAAATTCAATTTCTGAAGCCATTGAAGTTAATTTCGTTTCTTATATCAATTAATTATTTAACCATGGAAAAAAATTTGTAAAGATTTGTATTAGAGTAACAACAGCCGTAGCCATGTTGTTACACCGGCTCTCTTCGAACACCGAATTCATACTAAATGTGCGTGGGAAGTGTCTGAATGGGTGACTACCAAATAGTCCATTTGCTGTTGTTTTCGATGAGGCAAAACATACAAGAACCAACTTCTCATGTCTGTACCTGAATACTGCTAGCTACTACACACAAAAACTAGTTGACTATAGACACTCGACCTGGGGCCTTACTCCACTAATGCATTTCAGGCACAATATTACTTCTGTAATACTTCAGAAGTCACAGTTCACCAAAAGGATTGAACAGTCAAGAACGCTTATGCATGTCTATTAGACCACCGCTAGTCCCTTAACCATCCACCCCATTAAACTAGAGTTATCACCTCACCTGGAGTACAACATCTTCTTCTTGACCTTGGCGGTGTCGGGGCACCAGGACATGAGGAAGAGCTTCTGCTTCTTGCTCGCCTCCGACGTGCCCTGGCACTGGTGCGTGTACTCAAAGTCAAACAGACCGTATCTGGAAGCGCACACAAGTTTCATTACATTTATTTTTAATTAATAACAATTATTCATGAGAAAATATGTTTTATTTTACTTTTGAACAGGTAATAGTGCTTGTAAATGGTGACATGGCTCACCTCTTGTCACATAGAGTACTAACTATCTGGTCAACACGTGGATTTGAGGTGGCCATAGAATTACTACCCTCGCATTTGCAGAGATAGACACCTGAACAAATACTTTTGTCTATGATATTAGGTAGGCTATACCATAGTATACAGAAACTGATCATTATCTTTATATATTTTCTTTCATTTTGATCCACTATACAATATATGAACCTCAAAATAAAAGTAACATAAATTTATTACATGTGATATGGATTGAATCTAGCTACAACTACATACTATTATATAAAATCTTTTCTAATTGGCAAACCGACCCCTAATACAACCTCATACACCTACATTCCCATAACACACACACACACACCTGCACTCTCCGGTACCGCCCTTCTGCAGGTCGTCCAGGAACTGTTCGTACTCCGCATTGCGCTCCCCAACCGTCTCTACATCAATCTGCTTCTCGTCCCGGATGTAGAACACCACGTAGCGGTGCTTCTTGTCCTTTTTGATCTCCTCGTAGGTGGTCTTGCACGAGTCAGAGACTGTTACGCCTGACGCCTGGAAGAGAGGGGGGTTTAGATTAATTTTATATACACAGTAATGATATTGTAGTCATTGAGTTTGTTAGAACATACATACATACATGCACAACACGCCTAATTTCTTGTAGAGGGGTCATATTATAATTAATATTTGATAGAACCTTAGGTTATAATAGATGTACATATATATACATCCCACATAACAAGCAGGATAGAAAGAAACTATCAATCACAACCTGGAACGATCGGCACTCACACTATGTACACCTGCTTTGAGAAGAATATTTCATTTATGTACATTTTATTCATAAACATAATTGCTTGCAGAATTAAAGATGGGCTATGTGAAGCTGATTGCCTTAATACATACATATACCCTTATATTTCTATACCTTTGGAAGATTCAAAAATTTCCTCAATCACCTTAGGTAAAATATTTAGGCTATGGTGACAACAGATTGCTAATTCAGTGCCCATTAGGTTCTGTACATCATCACTTCTTTCTTATGACATCTCAAAAAGATTTACAGTTAGTTAGCATTCTATTTCTTTGACATTCTATTCACATGAGTGACTAAGAGAAATTCAATGTTACAATCTTAATATTATTTGCCCTTCACAAAAAATACAAAAACATTTCACTATTGGTATTTATAATCACTAAAGCTGCCAAAAAGAAAGTGTTTCTGAATGAAGTATATGATGTAATGTACAATAAATATAACTCTATTTTGTATATGAACATTTAGAAATCACGTTGGTTGCAGTATACAGTAGTTTAAGGATAGGTAATGGCATATTTTACATAAATTTTTGTGTGACATGCAACATTAATACATTTTATAGTATTATTGATTATAGGAAAGGTTAAGTATCTATGAGTGGTTATGGACTTACTAGCAGTAACATTGAAAGAAAGAAAGACTTCTATCTAACTGAGATATTTGAGTGTAGTATTAAAGCGTATGAATTTTAGCTAGTTTTTAAATGAACATCAAGTAATACATTATATCACACCAAAATTACTGATTTATATACCAATGAAGTCCAAATTTAACCATTCCTGTATGTGCCTAGCTTTTTTTATTAATTGTATAAAGAATAATCAAGGTTTATCGAACCATTGTTTTTGCAATTACAATTAAAATATAAATATATGTTAAATAAATTCATAGGTACAACAACCTATAATGTATGTTTGCACAGGGACATTGTTTGACCAAAAGGTATCTAATTAAACTGGTTTATGTTTGAAACAAACATGATTGGGTTATCATTATAAATGTAAATGACACTACTGTGTTAATTGATGGATTAGGAATCCAAAATCACATTTATTTTTTCATAACTCTTGCTTCATTACATTTTTTTCTTATATTTTTCTAATCATCACATCTCTTTTGGGTGGGACAGAACCTTTGAGATGTAAATACTTCGGCTTACCACCCATCAAATTGAGCACTGACTATCTGGTCAACACGTGGGTTTGGGCGGCCATAGAATTACCACCTTTGCAATTGCAGAGATGGAAACCTGAACTTCTAACTATCCCGTAAGGGTCCTAAACGTGTTTGTCTTTTTTGTTTAAACCAAATACCACCTATTTTAATCTTAGACCAAATATCTTGTACAACTTATAAGAAATGCCAGTGTCCTACAATAACTACCAAATTATTATCCCTTTCAGCACTTTCTCAATAAAGATGCCGACGCCATTTTGATTATGATAGTCTTTTGACAGTCCGAGACAGCTGACGCGGGGGCGGCCATAAATATCCATTACGCGTCGCGCTATTTCGGTTGTCCACAATCTTGGAAAGACGTCCGTGGCTGAATGGGCGTTTGCTTTTGCGTAACGCACGCGTTTTGTTGGATTAACGTGAATTTTATTAGGTTAAGGGATGTAATAGTTTATGTGTATGGCTTAGTAAAATTAATAAAATACTAGTTCGAAAAAGTTTGTAGTTATCATAATTTTAACCACGTTTTTGATACCTAAACCGAGAAAAATTTAAGCATTTTCGTAATGGTAACAAGCCTATACTATAATAAACCAAATAAACAGCTAGTTTAATCCTATGCAGAATCGAAAAAATACTATACTTAATGTATAATGAACTATGTAACGATCATAATGAGTAATAAAAAGACATCCTCATCCAATTGCACTAAATTACCTAACAAAACCCCATACCAGCCAACAAACAGCGGACTTCATTGCATTTAGCTCCCAAACACAATTCAGTACAACAAACACAAACCATATCAGTCATTATTTGTTTGGATTCAAGGGTATTATTCTCTTTATCTTCAAGTCAGGGGTCAGACGTAGTTCAACGTACTTTGCAAACAGCTGTTTAATCACGTGATTTTTAACAATAGTTAATAGACTGACTGTATCTTAATATTTGTTTGTCGTAATTTTTTTAATTACCTATCTAACTAAATGACATAGAATTCACGCCTTCGTGAATTGTAAACGTATATGTGAATTCAAACTCCATACCTTGTATGTATACAAAATATTAATAAATTAATAAGATATAATATTAGCCTGTAAAATTTATATACTCGTATTATATGGATGAAAATAAATAAATCTCACGTTAGTTATTAACATAATAATTGTTAATATTAACGAAATAATTAGCGATAATTGTTCCTGGGGGTAGTCAGAGGTTCGTATGACCGCAATTGTTGAGTAAATGATTCTATAGCTCACTCATACACTATACGGAAACATTGTAGTGCAACTCTAGCTACCTTTTCTGGC
The DNA here is from genome assembly GCA_030578115.1 of Leucoptera coffeella. Taxonomy (NCBI): domain Eukaryota; kingdom Metazoa; phylum Arthropoda; class Insecta; order Lepidoptera; family Lyonetiidae; genus Leucoptera; species Leucoptera coffeella. Next base: position 43,978 of record JAMBLF010000030.1, on the reverse strand, counting down.
ATAACAGTCGTTTCAAAGCGAGCACGTTTCTATCTATATTTATCATCAACCAAGGTGATATTCAACATTAGTTCATTGACCTCTCTAACACCATCACAACCGACATAAAAAGACCAAGGGACTTGGGATAAACGTAATCTATTAGACTATGGGCTAGCAACCTGTCACCTAAGTTCCATGTCAATGGCATCACGATCTTCATAGGTTTGTTAAACGTGACCTAGGAGTAATATATGCCCTATCATCTTACTTTTCTTGGTCTCTTAGCAATGCTATCGAGATAGTAATTATATTGATATGGGATATTGTTAACAGGTTTCTAGTCCATCGCATAATAATATTTTTTAATAATAATATTTGTACATTATAACACCAATTGTTTAGCCGCTTGGTAAGTACATTTAAGACTTGTGTTAAGGGTACTAGTTAATGTATATTTAAGAAATATATACATATATAGCATACATAATCAACGACCAGATCGGAAAGCAGTCGAAAAGCGTAGATCTTAACTCAGCCTCCACCGGGAATCTTTGAGACCTCACGATTAGTGTTCAGGCAGCTAACTGATCGCGCCACGGAGGTCGTAGAAACAGCCTAATAGATTACATTTACTCCTAAATCCTTAATCTCTTTTCACAACGAGCCGTGAAGAAACATAGCTAGTTAGTGTTCTATTTACGTTCCAGTTAGCACGGGACACACACAAATAATTTGATATAATTTCGGCCATGATTTAAATAAATGCCAATCTATCATGTGACGCTATTGTTAACTACCCACGCGGTAGTCAAAAATAAATGCGAGACGTTTCGTAATAATGAACACTGTCTTCACTACATAGTATAAAACAAAGTCGCTTTCTCTGTCCCTATGTATGCTTAAATCTTTGAAACTACGCAACGGATTTTGATGCGGTTTTTTTTAATAGATAGAGTGATTCAAGAGGAAGGTTTATATGTATAATAACATCCATTAAATAATGGAGTAGGCTATATATTTTATACCCGTGCGAAGCCGGAGCGGGTCGCTAGATGTAAATAATTTAACATCTCGTATATTACGACGTAGTGTGAAGAACATAAGAGCATGTATAAGGTTAATGGTAGTGAAGTAAGAGATTTGTCAGGATCGTTCAAGGTGGCGAACTGTGTGGGACATAGAGGCATGATATATGCCGGTTCTCGTTTATTAAAGATAAGTATCGGTGAGGGAGGTTATTATCTGGATGGGTGACCCTGTGGTTACGTGCCGTTGTTTTCGGTGTAGGAAAACATCATAGACTAATCTACAGTTTCCTACCTGGGGCTTGTGTGTCCAAAGATAATACGTAGATACGACAATGACACTCAAGTCTCTGGATAGCCCGAAAATGTGAACGGTCGTGAAGCGGGCTTAGATTCTTGGGCAAACAGGCTCCACACAAGGGTAATCAGAGGTTTAAGTATTCATTTGTATAACTTTTAGCTTGTTGCTACGGACAAATATATATGAAAAAGAATATCACTAAGATAACTACACCTACCTAGTCCTTCCCTTAAAAGATACCTACGAAAATCCCCTTAGTTATCTTATATGACACATCAGAAACAGAGTAGACCCTAGTCTATATATTAGAGACGAAAATGTGACGAGAGCAATGACCATGATTGTAGATGGGAGTTTTGAATGAGGAAGGTCGAAAAGATGAATAGACTGTGTAACTATATGAAAAGGGAGTGAGTGCAGAAATGATGGTTGATAGAAGAGTATGGAAGCGAGAAACATGTTCATATCATCATCAGCCATCAATCCATTGTTGGACATAGGCCTCCCCCAAATGACGCCACTTCTCCCTGTCAGTTGGGCGTTCACATCCATTCGATGCCGGCCAACCTGATTTTTAGTTGTCTTCTTTGGGATTTTGACCCTTAATTAGGAAACTAAGCATATCTGTCACACTGGTGTTCTCGCTATGCATCAAGACTCACAAGGTGAACCCTTTTCCAGTAACAACTCAAAATATTCTAACATACCTCCCCCTTGACACTGTGCAAGGGGATAGACAAAGTAAAACAGCTAGTTACATTACACAAATCCCTAACTAGCACCAGTCCACATATATTTATTCATTAATATCCGCAAGATTAGCATGTATGGCAGTACAATGACGTTCGGCGTATGCGTCATGCCACAAACTGTAGCATACTGATTACTATGATTCATTTGTATGTATGTGTGTGTGTGTGCAAGTGTTTTTAAATGTATGTAAACGTGTTATTTGACTTGCTAGGGATAGATAGGATGATGGATACTACTTTAATCAATAAGTAATCGGTATGGTTTCCTAACCACGTTTCTCTCGTTGTAAAATTATAGCGAATATTTAAATACATACTTATAATCACGTCTCTACGTCCCTAACAGGATAGGCAGAGACTATCGAACGCCATATGGAACGGGTGACAAATCTCTCTTGCTTCACTCACACCCATTAACCTTCTCATACATGCTCTTCTGTTCTTCACGCTACGTGAATCCGCCTTGAGAAGAATGTCACCAATATTTAAATAAAAAATACGATTTTTTAGGTAGTACATTTTATTTGTGAGGATAAAATACAACCTACCATGATTGTTATATACCACTAAATAACCTTACCTATCTACTAATATTACCAGTTGACATAGAAATAAGAAAAATAATATATTTGTTTAGTCACATTTCATATAAGTAGTGTCATAAAATAAACGAATATTGATAATTGAGAAGTACAATATTACGTTAATTTTAATGTAATATGGACAGTAAATTACTTTTTATATTATAACGAAACCTATAAATATAAATTACGTAACTAAATATGGTATACAAAACGTGAATTTGTAACGCGAATGACTGATTAAAACAATATTCTACCGAATTTAAAATTAGCTATGATAAAGTCAAATTATTAAGTATGAATCACACTAATACCTATCACTAATGACCTCAGTCTTATTACGTATCTCGATGGCCTTATATGGAAAAATTCAGATTGCTACCTCACCCTGACACGGACCGCCATCTGTGAATCATTATTTGTAACTAAGGGCAATGTTTATCTGATTTATAAACAAATACATCTGTATGTTGTTTAACATATTAGTCTTTACAACTGTGGTTTCTTAAGGGATGGATAGACTATTGATATACATAAAATAAGTAGAATAATGAACATTCGAGAGTTGTAGTTGTTGTCTAGGCAGTTAAATATAATGTTATTAGCTGTCTTGTACGCAGTCATTCAATATAACCAAGGAATAGTTTTAAAGGGCTAACCATCATCATAATGTTCACCACAGATTAGACAAATCATAATATTCTACTCTACATTTGCCAAGACGCGACCTCCAATCAAGGACCATGTAGCAACGTACTAGGTGGACCGATGACCTAAAATTGGAAGCTGGTAGTGGCTGGCTAGGGACAATGAATGACGACCTCCGTGGCGCGATCGGTTAGACACCTAAACGCAAATCGTGAGGTCCCGGGTTCGATTCCCGGTGGAGGCAGAGTTAAGAACTACGCTTTTCTACTGCTTTCCAGTCTGGTCGTTGATTAAATATGCTATGTATGTATTTATCTATATATAATATGTATACATTTCTCAAATATACGTTGACTAGTACCCTTAACACAAGTCTTAAATGTACTTACCAAGGGGCTAGTTCAATTGGTGTAATAATGTCCAAATATTATTATTATTATCATGTTTTGTGGCATTCCCTTGGGGAGACCTATATCCAGCAGTGAACTGCAATAGGCTGATTGAATGTATATTCTATTAAATTACGATGATATGTAAACCTGTTATTAATGTATACATATGTGAATAGTAGGTGTATATAGTATATATATGAAGTATAGAAGAGCATGCATGGGAAGGTAAATAGTCAAGGTGGTGAAAATAGTCTGACTATTCAGTCTGTCCATTGAGAGGGTGTGAATATAAGTGTCTGTGTGAATGTAGACTATATATTTCAACAGTAGTTTAATACCATTGCACTGTGGTTGTGGTAACTAGCTTGTGGTTTATGATATAAATACAAGCTATTATTATATTTATGGCTAGCTGTTATAGATAGCAAATTGAACATATTTATTCAGATAAGACTCCATATTGGGACGCCATAGTGTGGGTCAGATGAGTTCGCCAAAGTGAAGCAAAAAATTATTTGGTTAATTTAAGTCCATTAACAAAACAAACGCATTCACGACCATTAACCTTTGCGGGGTAGTCAGAGATTCAGGTGTCCATTTCTGCAATTGCAAAGGTAGTAATTCTATGGCCACCTCAAACCCACGTGTTGACCAGATAGACAGTACTCAATGTGACAGGTGGTAAGCCATGTCGCCATTTACAAGCACTAACTATTACCTGTTCGGGGAACAGGTAGGTTACCTCACTATGTTTTCCCTCACCATAGTAAGTCCTATTAATGACACTTCCAAAGTGATAATTTATGTAATTATAATATATAATGCATGCATACACATTAGGTATTTGCCTGTAAGGTATGTTATATGTACTTGAAAAGTCTGAAGCTAGAAGTACCTATAACTGCTGAGTTTGAAGTGTACAAGTGTCAATGAAGTGAAAGTGGTCTGTCAGGATCGGAACAAATGGGGATCCGTGATCTCTCCTTACCCCTCTACAGGGAATCAGGCGTGATGTGTATAACTGTTTTGTCAAGATTGGGACAGATGGGGGATCCGTGATCTCTGCCTACTCCTAAACAGGGAATCGAGTGTGATATGTATGTACATATATATTATTTAGTTACATATTTTTACACAAATTTATCCTTAGATATTACCTAAAGTATAAATGCTTCATGACTAACTGTGTATAGCTAGTAATAAGAGATTTGAGTGACCACTGTTGTATCTCTTGGTTTTAAGTTTTATTGAATATTGCAGAATAGTAAAACTGAACTTATGAAGTTTATATGGTTTCATGTTGGTAAACAAGTTATGTATAATTAAATCCTACCTTATAGGGCTTGAATCAGTACATCTAAGTTATATGTGCAAAAATAATCACATAATTATGTTTTGTAGCTGGCACTGTGCAAAAAATCCTGAAAGCATGAGTTTCTTGTTGGTTGATGTCCAAGCAAGGGCTTCCAAACTAGAGATAGAATTTTGTTAAGAGACAATCAGTGTCAGACAAATGTTTTGACTTTCAATGAATGTACTGTACTTGTACTTATGTTGAGTAAACACCTTTTGAGTTTGAGAATAATAATTATCAAGCTACTTTCTTCATCACATATTATAATGATGATTAAGCAACAAGGTTTTTGGTACACTAGTATGCCATATTTCTGCATTAAATATTTGCCTTCAACCTATTAGCAATATTCCTGAATCAGGTATATCTTTCTATACAACACTTTTAACCTGATTCTTCAAAGTTCTTTGGCACTATGTTCATACATTATACATTACTGTGTAAACTAAAGCCAGGTTAGTCAGCAGATGACTTCTAATAATGACTCAGAACGAACCAGACTTGTGAATCATTTTACTTAATTCAGACAGTTTCTGTTGTAATTTATTTACCTTTATGTGTATAAAAAAGAGTTTACATTAGGTCTTTAATTAATGTGTCCTTAAATAATATGTAGTATATTTATACTTTTCATATGACAATGTAAAAATGGTGTGAATAAATTAATTGATGGTTTTTAACGGATAGTTTGCAGATATTTAACTGAACTTTCTAAGATAGTTATTCCAACATAAGAATCAGCGGATAGATGAGGACTGATAAGTAAATATGATAAATAATATAAAGAGATATAAATATAAAGGTAGATAGTAAACAACACAGATATTAAGAGCACAGTAAACCTTGGAATTTTGTTTATTGTTCTGGCATATATCGTTCTGAATAAACATCTATAATTAAATTTTATATCCTGTTATTTCAAAGACATTAATATTGTTGTATGGTAAGATGTGAGATTCAAGAGTATGATCTAGATAATAGGATATTGTGAATTATAAATTAGATATACTAAACAGAAAACTATAATTTTTGGTATGGTAGGCGTCTGTTTGCAAGTATATAGATACTGTAACATTGAAATATAAATTGTTAGTATATTATTGTTTTTATCTAAAAAATGTGTGAAAAGTTGATCCTATAGATAACCTAATCAATATTGTAGATATGTAGTTTCAAGTTGTAGGGTAGTACTTTTGTAATATGACAATTTATATTACATTTCTTTTGAGATGATGATTCTCGGTGGTTGTTTGATGACTAATAACATGGCAAGCCAAGTGAGATGGTTACAATGTGGAAAAGTGATGTTATTTCTGGCGATGTCTCAACCGACCTTGACTTTCGACAAGTGCAATATCCTCAGACCCCTGTGGGGGGTAAAAGACTACGCGTTTGGGTACAGCATCAAAATAAAGTAGCGGCGCCCGTGTAATGCTTGTTGTCGCTTATACCATATATGGTCAAATTGTACGTTTTGCGATTGCGCGGTGCATTTACGCGCCGGTTCGACGCCCTCAAGCCGGCAGCCGCTTGCCATCAACTACAAGCGTCTACATTCTACGGTTCGTCATTCAGCATTTTGGGGAATACGAATCTAACAGATTTCCTGTCATTCCGTGAAATCCAACACCGACATACCGCGAGGTGAGATCAACGCCGGAAAAGCAAAGGTGTACCTTCAGCACACATTAGAATACTTGAATAACTGTAAAAATCACTACACGTGGCAAAAAATCACTGAACGATGACAAATATTTCGGTGAAAGAGCGTGCGAACTCATCTCGATCGGGTGTGCGAAATATGGCGGCACCGGTCACAAAAGATGATTTTTCAATGATAATACACATTAAATAAATATTTTACACTCTTTGCAGCAAAAAGAACACAGCACATATAAATATCACTATAACTTTCATTAACACTTACCATTTTTTGGAGCTAAACACGTAAAAATCCACCACTAATATCACCGACTCCACGACAACAGCGACCGGAACACAACTAAAATGTTGTGTTGGCAATATAGAAATGACAACTTCTAAAACCCAACTGTCAGACACCAATACTGTCAAATGAAAGTTTCTTTATTTGTACTTATCAATTTTATGAATATTGTCTTCAATATTTCATATAATAAATGTTAAAAAATTATATGCTATATGATATATATTTCTTTACAGTCCTAAATTTTAGTTTAAATTAAACAAACAACTATATCGACACCGGCAATTGTAATGACAACAATACGACAACTGAAGTAACTAAAACGTCAAAAGTCAATATGTCTCCTATTTTATATTTATCTCGGAGAACAGGTAAAACGAGTGATAATTAAAGGGAAACTACAGCGCAATCAACATTTTACCGAGATAATAACGTTCATGAAAACAGCGATAAGATAAAAATAAACACTTCGTGTGTATTAATATGAGTCATTGCGAATGACGATGTCAAAACGGACCAATGGGAGCGCGGCATTCGACAAATGCCCATAAAAGGCTAGATGAAAACTTCAAGTGCATCTGATTAGAATGAATGATTGGACGCGCCAATTATGAAAACATTGTTATCAGTGTACACAAATAAATCGTTATGTAAAACTTAAAAGACCTTTAATTAGTGACTGGACAATAACATGTAATTGTGACACATTAATTTTTCTCATATTTTACGTTGAATATCTTTGTATTGAATGTATTTGTAAATACATGTATCGTACACATAATATAAGCATTAAAAAACATTTATATACTGTAATTATAATTTCAATATGGTATTACAATATGTAACACAATAATTTATTTATAGTTTACACTTATTAATATGTATGTTTATTAAGCTCTTATTGTTAATTTTGCCCTCTTGTTGGTTCTAACATAATATCAGCGTTGCGTTTGCCACCAAACGTAACATACCAAGCTGAGTTAGAACCCTTTTGCTGCGACAATAACATGCACAAGCTATACCTCCTAGTTTGTAAGTTTGATTTGTAAAATATTTGTATTGTGTATGTTTTTGTTGCTGTAAATAAATGCTTTTATTATTATTATTATTATTAATTTTATTGCTACAATGTTACTTAGTTGTATTTTGTGAATAAAGAACAAAATTTCAATAGTGTTTTTGTTCTAGTTGGATTAAGATATTGTGTTTGCAGAATCATATAAAATATTTTCACATATTGTATGTGTATTAAGGCAGTTTTATCTTTGGTTTTATATTCCTGTGTACTTGAATAATATGTAACTAATTACCAGTTTCCTGTTATTTTGTTATAGGAAACTATGTGAAGACGGATTTGCTTTGGAATAAAAATAAGCAGGCTATTCATTATTTTTGGAATATGTTGCGTAAACGTTTTTTAAATGGACTCCGCCGAGAAATATATTCGTAATTGTGTTTCATCATCAGTCTGTCTGAATCCTCTGTTGGACATAGGCCTCCCCCAAATGACGCCACTTCTCCCTGTCAGTGGCCGTTCGCATCCATTCGATGCCGGCCAACCTGCGCAGGTCGTCTTCCCACCTTGCCGGGGGGCGCTCCACACTACGTTTGCTGAGATGCGGTCTCCACTCTTGGACTTTTTTGCTCTAACGACCATCAGTCCTTCTGCATACGTGACCAGCCCAACTCCACTTCAGCGTGCTAATTCTTTTCATATCGGTAACTTTAGTTCTCTGGCGTATCACCTCATTTCTGATGCGATCTACCAGAGAAACCCCGAGCATCTTCCGTTCGTGACCTTGAATTTGTGGGCTAGTCCCGCAGTGAGTGTCCACGTCTCAGAACCGTACGTCATAAGGAGGAGCACACACTGGTTGAAAACCTTAGTTTTCAGGCATTGTGGTAAAGACGACGTGAGGGCATGCCTTAGCCTTCCAAATGCTGCCCATCCAAGCTGTATTCTTCTGTCCGCCTCCCTCTCGAAATTGTTCCTGCCAAGCTGCATGATTTGGCCCAAGTAAGTATATTGGGAAACAACTTATAACCAAGTCATTAAACATGGTCTTGGTTTTTTCTAAATTAATCCCGAGTCCGATGCGTCGAGACGCAGAATTTAATTCGGACAGCATTTCCTCCAGATCCTGCAGCGACATATATATAATTGTGTTTAAGTACAATAAAAAAAATAAATTAATAGTGTAGGAAACTCCTGTTAGTCATGTCTTAAGAAAGTTAACTCCAAACTAGTTAAATTTCGTTGACCATTGGGCGAGGGGTTGATATTGCAAACGCCAGAGCGCCTAGTCAGGTGCTTATGTTTTTTTTTTAATAAGCCATTCACCACTAAGGTTATGTCGGCTCAAGTACAAACATTGATGCCACGGCGTTTGAACTTTTTGTTATTCCATCGCCATGGATACACCAACGCCGCCAGCCGCTACATCCGAAGAAAAACAAAGTCGAAGCTCCAATTCTTCTCTTCCCTGTTCTTTGGTTCGGTTCGTTCGTTCGGTCAGTTGAGGATCAAAATATAATCCCAAAGCGAACATATTATTTAGCCAGTTCGGCAGTACAATTAACTAAATATTCAGCCTAAAATAATTATTTGTATTTTCAACTTTCACTGGGCTGCTGACTTTATTGACGAACCATAGACGACCGAAGTGATTATGTTAAAACGATTGAATCAAATTTGATTAGGATTGACTTTCAGATTCGCTTGGCTTACCTAATGAGATGTCATTTTGTATTGGACTGACATTTCCAATCGATATAACGTTGCCACTTGGCACTTTTAAGATAAAGTGGAGGACTTTGTTTCAAACAAAATCTTGTTTTCAAAGCTATTGTAAAATTTGTGTATACATAGCGTCATCACTTGCGTATATTGAAAATCACATTGACTATTTGGTGAGCCCTGGGTTTGATATAGCCTTAAACGACCACAATTGTTGAAATGATGAAATGCATTCATAAATGCCATAACAACCTAATATTCATACGCTGCATGACTTGTGTATACATACACACTCGCTTTTTTATTGTGGCAGAGTAGTCTCCGACATTTTGAAGGCATGTTAGGTTTGAGCCACTAAATAGTTTTACGTTTCACTAGATAGACATCACCCACCGTGATATGCAAGTTACCTACCTATTCCCAGGTATATGTAAGTTACCTCACGAAGTTTTTCTCACCAATCTAATATGTGACCAAACATATTTTAATTTGCAAGGTTCTGTCCATCGCCAAATAACTTTAAATAGGGTTAAATCACACAATATTTAACATGACAAATGTAATATAACAATAGGAACCATTGACCAAATAAAACAACATCTTAACCAACCAATCTTTATTAAGCATTCCCTACATACTTATAATATCTCTTGTACATCGTATACAGGTTACTTAACGTCATATGTCCGGATTTTTCCGCCAAATTTCTCTTTAGGAACCCCATAGCATAATTAGAGTCACTTATTTGTATGAAAGAGGCGACAGAATTCTCTATATGTTGTCTAACTGACCGACAGGGGCTATTTTGCTCTAGTAAATAGCATATATCGCCTATAGTATATAATGCTGGTCGTAATATATGTGTTTTCTTCTTTGATAGGGTTTGGCTAAGCCTGAAATGAAGAAAAGAATATAAATAAAAAGACATGACAAACGTTGTCAGTTCAGGTGTCCATCTTCGCAATTGCGAATAGTAATTCTATGGCTACCTCGAACCCACATGTTAACCAGATAGTCAGTACTCAATGTGACAGGTAGGTAGGTAGGTTTCCTCACGATGTTTACTAGTTATAATACTACCCTTACCGTAGTAATCGACGTATTTTGTGAATGTATATTTATTACGAAAATGTACGTAAACTTCATCATCATCAGCCTGTATCAATCCACTGTTGGACAAAGGCCTCCCCCAAATGACGCCACTTCTCCCTGTCAGTGGCCGTTCGCATCCATTCGATGCCAGCCAACCTGCGCAGGTCGTCTTCCCACCTTGCCGGGGGGCGCCCCACACTACGTTTACTGAGACGCGGTCTCCACTCTTGGACTTTTTTGCTCCAACATAAACTTGATTTCCATTGGTACATGCTCAAGCGGGATTTGAACCCTGTACCTTTGTTACAAAGTTAAGCCAAAAAACAACTGAGCTACGTCGAATTATGCAGTTAATATACATATATATATATATATATGCAAATTATGTAATGAAAAATAAATAAATTGAGTGATACCGTCATAATATCAGCGTTACGATTGTCCATCACAATGGAACACACCAAGCTTATTAGGTGATATTCTTCTCAAGACGGGTGTACGTAGTGAAGAACAGAAGATCATGTATGAGAAGGCTAATGGGTGTGAGTGAAGCAAGAGAAATTTGTCAGGGTCGTTCCAGGTGGCGATCGATAGTCTCTGTCTGTACCGTTGGGAACGTAGAGGCGTGAACATATGTACGTACTAAGCTGCGTACACGTGGCGTTTTAAATTTTTCGATCAATAATAAATAAATTGCTATGATGGATTAAACCTCTGACTACCCCACAAGAATTACCAGTCGTTTGTCTATGTCTACTATATCTCGTAGGATACCAAAGGCAATACTTTGTTTATAAAATATACGCGATAAGTCCCGTTTTCCTATAAAATAACTACAAAAAAAATCTCGAGTCTCTCAAAATTATGTGTCTCCTTACTTCTCTATACACAGTGCCAGAGACGCCAATTTCTGTTCGTGATTGGGATCCAACGGAACATGAGTGGTAGACCTCTCACATAGGGTCTGCACTAGCATTCTATAACAGTGCATGTAGTTCGGCCATCTGCAAAGAAAGGCATTTAGTTAGGTATAGGCTAGTATGACAACCTCTGTAACGCGATTGGTTAACAACATACATACATACGCTTCACGACTTGTGTATACACACTCCCTTTTTTATTATGGCGGGGTAGTCAGAGGCTTGAATGCACATCTCCGAAATTTCGAAGACATGTTAGGTATGGGTCATTCGAAGCCCGCGTTTCACTAGATAGACAGCACCCAACGTGATAGGTAGTGAACCGTATCGCCGTATATAGGCACTGACTATTACCTATCCTGAGGGATAGGCAGGTTTGCTCACGATGTTTTTTTTTTCACCTGAACGCTAATTGTGAGGTCCCAAAGATTCCCCTGGAGGCAGAGTTAAGAACTACGCTTTTCTACTGCTTTCCATCTCGTTGTTGATCGTATATGATATAATATATGTATTTATCTATATATAATAAGTACATATTTCGTAAATATACGTTAACTAGTACCCTTAACACAATTCTTTAATGAACTTACCTAGGGGCTAGTTCAATTGGTGTAATAGTGTCCTAAACATTATCATTATTATATTATGGGAAGTAATAAGTCTAAGCTATACTTCCTAGTTTGTAACATTAAGGTTTAAATGTTTTGTTTTTGAGGGTCAGAATAAACTATTATTAGGAGAATGTTACAGCTATTTTTGTTACCGGGGCCCAAGTCTATTAATGCGTTTTACCACAAACGCAGTTCAATATCAGATTAGTAATAGTGTGACTTTGGTAATGGATCACCAAAAGTGTCAAATTTCACCATTGAAATCGGGAAAAATGACTAATTTCGCTCAACAAAGGCGATATTTGTCACTTTTGCTAATCCACTACCAACTTCACACTATTACTGATCTGATATTGAACTGGGTTTGTGCTATAACGCATTCGTAGATTTGGGCCCCTGATCTCCAAGTCGTGAGCCTAACTCATGGAGTAATTAATAAGAGGAGTGGGGGGTGAGGCAATATTTGTATGAAAACTAGCGTGGTACTACGCGGGGTGAAACGAGGTACGCGTGATGGAGGGGGGATATTAAACAACCAATCAAAACACGGCATCGGCTAATCAAATCAGGTATCTTCTTTCTACTACACATTTTTAGACCCCGCACCAATTAAAACACGCCGTTTGACCTCGTAACGGGAACCGCTCCTTTCGCCGGGTCCTCTTTATTTTTGGTTCGTGGCCTAACCTGACATAGCATTTCAGCCTTATTAGCTATGTATACACCTCCTTACACACACTCTTGGTGGTTATAGCAACTTTATTATGGCACCTTTTTAATATGTCTTCTATCTATGCATAACAAGTATATATTAAAATATAGTTTCACTGTATACATTAAAACAAAATTATTGTGGCGTGGTATTCAGAGGCTTGAGTGCCAATCTCCGATATTTCGATCGCATCTTAAGTATGGGTCACGCGAAGCCCGTGTTTCACTAGAAAGACAGCACAACGTGATAGGTAGTGAACTGTATCGCCAGTTACAGGCACTGACTATTACCTATCCTGAGGTATAGGCAGGTTTCCTCACGATGTTTTCCCTCACCGTTAGCGACTGTAAATTATGTATGAAAAACACATTTTAAATTTCATCCAGAGTCGAACCTAGGACCTTTCTTATACGAAGTACGAGGTCTTACCTACTGGGCTACAGCCGCTTTTATGTTTATGTTTTTATATACTATTTTATGTTATTATGTTTCTATATACTATCACTCACCTATCTTCCAATAGTTCATCTCTACCCATGACCAGACTGTTAAGTACTCCGAAAACAGCTTCGAACAGTCCAAAGTAAGAATTCCAGGATATATTGAGACTGGATTTGGTATTCATTAAGTATAATAACATGTGTTGACTCTCGAATATAGCGTCTAACAACATTGGGTTGAGAGGTATCTGAAATTGTAAGAAAATACTTTATCATGACCTATGTAAAAGAAAGAAAGAAAAAATCAAAGACTTTATTAACTGCTTAACATACATAACATATAGCTTAAAATACAGCTAATTGAAAAAACCCCGATGCAGTAAACACGTGAACTTGCGCAGTTTGTAAATACATTCATACTGACTCACTTTTTACCTAATAATGAGAAAAAGCACTCAACGTGACAGATGGAAAACCATATTACCGGACAAGTACTGGCTGTTAAATTTTGTACATTGTAACTGTTAATAATTTATCAATTATATTGTTAAATGCTGTTGAATTGCAAAGGATATTTTAGTACGAGGAAATATGCCTGTTGGCTATAAACAATAGTCACCTATTACCTGTCACGTTTGATGTGGACTATATAAAAGCCGAGAAATTTGATGTAGTTTTAATCATCTATTCAGTAATAGCTGTGATAACAAATAAATTTGCCTCAGGAACCACTGTCGTGAAGAGAAACTATGCATTAAGTGTTTATTTAAATAAGTATTCTATAAATTTGTACTAATTTCTACTATTAAGAAAACAATTTAGAATCAGACTGATTCATTAAATATTTCGGTTCTTGCAAAAACCTAGTAACTTTGTAAAAATACGGATAATTAGACAACGGTCATCAACTATTACAAAAGCGATTCGCTTCTGGCACATTGTTAATCATATACTAACCTAACATAACCTAATCTATGAAGAGTTCTGTTGATAGGTAACATAAGGATAAGGAATGGATCACCATTATCTAATTATACGCTGTTTTCGCAAAATGTCTAGGTTTTTTGCGAAAACCCGAAATATCAAATCATCCTGCAACATAAATGTATGTTAGAGATCCCGCCACATAAGGTGGCAGTTGGAGGCGTCGCCACAGTCGCGTAATTCAGTGTTACCAGTAAACACGCCAAAACTAGCACTCACTGTGCCATACGGCTCGATACATTATAGGTTTCATTTGTAACGGTCTTTGGTTGCAGAGCTATAAACTCAAATAAAACAAATTAATATATCAAAGTCAAAATATGTTTATTAAACTATTTCAAACATGATTAATAATTAACGGGACTTATCCTTCTTATTATATATTACATATATTATGTGTTCCTTTACTCTGTCCGCAATAGACCGTTTAGTGTGTTCGACGTAGGATTTCCCACAGCTGCAATCAATCTTATACACACCCTTATATCTTATATCATGAGTATAAATCGCGAATCTCTTAAAACTATTATTTCAAACATGGCACTGAGCATTGTCTTTACATATTTTTTACCGAGGTTAGATCAGCGGAGACCCTAGCTTGGAGAAGAACTAACAAGAAACTCCGGAAATCAATTTATTATAATCACCCTTAACAAACATAAAAATTACAAAGAGTGGGCAAAAAACACAACGCTGGTAATACTAAATTTACCTTTCATACAAAATAACACGCAATGGCGGTAACGTCAAATTTAGTTCCAAGTTTGGCTACTGCCACCTTATGTGGCGGGATCTCTACATATACACATACATTTATTTATTTTCATAAATGTACAATAATGTCCTAACAGGAGAACCTTTCGACATTATTGGAGTAACAATAAAAAAATTAACATAACGTAACAACACATACCAATTAAAAAATTAATATAACAAAAACAAACAGAGAGATTAACTCATTTACATACCTTTTTAGCCGCCATAACAACTTCAGCTACAACCTCAATATCTATCCTCAATATATCACACACTTCATCTTCAATGTCCTTCCCTTCGCAGTCATCGTAATACTGTCTAACCCAAACGGATAGAGTCTTGAGGCTCCTATAAATAGCTTTTGACATGGCAACACATTTCTTCTCTGTCAAACTCGCTTTTAGGGTAGCCGACCATAATGTGCTGGCAACACTGTGTGAGGTTTTCATAGGGGGTAGTTCTGTTGGGATTGGTTTCTGTAAAATATATGATAATACACTACAGAGTATAAAACAAAGCCGCTTTCTTTGTCCCTATGTCCCCTTGTATGCTTAAATCTTTGAAACTACGCAACGGATTTTGATGCGGTTTCTTTAATAGATAGAGTGATTCAAGAGGCAGGTTTATATGTATAATAACATCCATTAAATAGTGGAGTAGGCTATATATTTTATCCCCGTGCGAAGCCAGAGCGGGTCGCTAGTTTGGTATAAAGCATAAAGTTGGTTTTCGGTGGAAGGAAACATCGTGAGGAAATCTGCCTATTTCTCGAAACAGGCAATCGTATTAAAAGTATTATAGGCCTTTTTCTCATACCACCTGTCATAATCACCATTATCAGGTAAAAAGTGGAGTTTCGATTGACCAAAGATTATAACAACACAGTTGATGGTACCTCTGACTACCCCGAAAAGGGTTGTATGGTCTTGAATGCTTATGCATATAACATAACTGAATCAACCTTTAATTAAGACTTTCGATTCCTTTTGGAAATGGACAGAACTTTGAAGATAACTTATTACCTTGAACGTAGGTTGTGAAATATCAACCTCTAACTACCCGAAAGGGCCTTAACTCATTCGACGCCGCGCCATTTTTCAGCGTCTTACTAGCGGAGCCGCCATACAAACGGTAATGAACACGCGAGGCGTGTCCGCGACTCTGCGACTAAGAAAAAATGGACACGCCACGCGTGTCCACTGGCTCTGCGACAAGTTTAATGTTTCTAAATACGTTAATAATACATTGTGGTAGTTTATTTCCTTAGTTCTGTTTGTGCAACGAAATAAGGTTGTGGCAACAGTATAGTGATTTTAAACCAGGAATAATGGCGGAATATGGATATTTAGGTAAATAGGTAAATTAAATATGATGTGATTCTCAAACTTATATGTTATTAAACTTATAATATTACTTTTTGTTTGTATAGTATATAAATTATTTACTCATCTATCGACTAAAATCACTCAGAAACATATTATTGTGTAAGTACTAATATTATAATAAACTAACAAGCTAACGTAGTGAGTTTGATGGAAAGTTAAAAACAAACTTTTAGAACCTCTGGTCGCATACTCAAAGTGGACACGCGTCGCGTGTTCTTGGCATCCCACAAGGTATTCGTTTTTAGTATAAACATAACTTCTTTCAAAGTAGAAATCACGTGAATATATGGTTATTCGTGTGGTAAATACCATGTACACAAATTCTTATTAAATTTTTTCATGTACTTTTCGAGATATAATCGAAAACTTATGGACACGCGAGGCGTGTCCGCGGCGTGGCGAGTAGAATTTTCATGGACACGCGAGGCGTGTCGTTGGCTCCGAATGAGTTAAAGTCTTGAATGTATTATGGTATATTCATCTCCCAATATATAAATATATCTTTACTTTTAAACGTACCTTAAGAATGTATTAAGGTATATTCATCTCCCAATATATAAATATATATATAATTTTAAACTTACCTTAAGCATCATACTGACATACAAGTCATGGGAACAATGAGCCACAAATGTCTCCACCGATGACAGCTCGCTGACACTCTTGACAACCGCTGTCAAATCTTCGACAGCTGTCAAATTCCGCTTACCCATCATTGCCAGCCTTTCCCTCACACATTGCCATGTTTGAGTGTAAATTTGGCCTTTGTTTTGGAATATTGGGTGCGATTCCAGTTTCTTTGCGTTACGTAAAACTACGTTTAATAGTTTTATGGATGGTGTAACGTGGTTGGGCTTGGATGTTGGGTCTTTTATTGCTTGGATCTGAAATAACGATAAATATTAGAAGAATAGAATATAAGAAGATAATATTGACACCTAACGTCACACTTGAGCGGCGAAAATGAGTTAAATATACAGTTTGATTCATTTTTTTTCTATTTTTTCGTTTCATGGCGAAATGGCCACTTTTTAACGTCCAGGTGGTAAAAAATATTGTATTTTTTTTGCTTTTGACGACAAATTTTTCAACTTTAAACCCCTCTCATGTACAGTTAGCTAAATGGCGTTTAGGACAAATGCGCCGTTAGGTGTCGATATGTAAAGATAATCTTTACGAAGCATTACATACTTATAAATAATTTTTGCCGAAGTGTATGTATCATTTTATCATACTTTGTTTGTAATTGAGATCCCAAAAAAGAATGGCACTAAAAATAAAATATATTTTAAAGGGCAAAATAAATATTTTTTGTAGTACTATATGTATATCTATAACAGCCTTTTCTGTCTCTTAATATCAACAACATTAAAAGCCTGTATATAGTGACATACATCATAGTGATATCTCAACCCATGTTATATTGGGTAGAAATAATAAACATCTTTTTAAGATAATAAACATTTCTATTATAGTGGTATTTGTATTCTAAAATATCTTATAGGATATTAGTCAATATTAATACAATATTTACAATACTTATAAAGACTACTTCATATTTAATTATATTCACTCACCGCATTACCAACAAAATACTCCAATCCGGACCATAGGAAATCTAGATTTTTTATTTCCTCCGCCTCCGTGGCATCACAATACTTGGCCAGGGTTAACGAAAACGCCTCCATCGCGTTCAGTGTTGCCAGGGCATTCTCAGAAACTACCACACTATCTTCTGGGTTGCCAGCTTTTTCCATTAAGGTCATTTTTTCGTTGCAAAAGTTGATTTTTTTAAACGTTTTTAGTAAAGTTTTGTATATTTTCTCTTGAAGTTCTGTTAGGATTGTTTTGATGTTTGTGGACGATACGTTTTTTCGGTGCTTCGATATTATTGGCAGTATAATGCAACTTAATTGAAATGCTCTATCGCCGAAGTAATCTGACGTATTAAGGTTTTCTTTTTTAACCTTTTGGTTAGTAGTTATAATTTTAACTATTATTTTGGCGATTTCACTGTTATTATTCACTCTTTTAACTGCGCATTCTAACAGAGATTTTAGTGGTAAATCTTGGTTGCATTTCAATTTCAAAGTCAACAAATTCAATATGGTTGAATTTTCAAAATCAAACACGTATTCAATGGGGAATATTTTTAACAAATCCGGAATCTTACTAGTCAACTCAAATAGCGATTGAAATATCAAATCTATTGCTTTTTTATCTTTTTTCGACTCCGATTTATTTTTCACAACTAGCAACACGAAAAGTATTGCCAGCTGCACGTTTTCTTCCAAATCGTGTAATTTTAAATGTGGCAACACATTTATTAGGCTGGTCACATCTTCATTTTCTTTTAGAGTGAATGATTCAAAATATTCTTGTATATTTGGTATGCTTTTCAAAAACCCTTCTATATCAAAATCAAGTTTATTCATAGCTTTATGTAATTGAAATTGTGGATTTTCTATTACTTTAGCTAATAACCTAGCTGTTTCCATGCCTAAGGCATTCAACAACTGTTTGTTTTGTAACGAAATATTATTCAGTACATCTATATCATTCGTACTAACTACATGTTTCATTACAATTTTTGATATCTGTCGCGTTTGTTCGGAATTCATATTTTGAAATAGCACTTTTGTGAAATAACTGTCATTTATGTTGTTATTATTAACTAATTCATCTATGAGGTAGGTTTTAGTTTCTGATATTATTGTACTAGTGTCTATTTTCGGTTTTTCTACTGATAGTAATTGAGCTGCTATAACTTTTACTAGGAGTAACTTTGTCTGAAAAAATTATAAAATAATGTCGTTAAAAGTTACATACATTAAGTTAAATTCGATGTAGCTCAGTTGTTTGGGGCTTGACTCTGTATCAGTGGGTACAGGGTTCAAATCCCACTTGAGCATGTACCAGTGGAAATGAAGTTTAATGAATTCTATGTACATTTTCGTAATAAAAATACATTTGCGAAATGTACCGAATACTAAGCTGAGGGAAAACATCGTAAGGAAACCTACCGTTTTCCTGAACAGGTAATAGTGCTTGTAAATGGCAACATGACTTACCACTTATCACGTGGAGTACTGACGGTCAAAACGTGGATTCTAGGTGGCCATAGAATTACTACCTTCGCAATTGCGGAGATGGAAACCTGAACATCTGACTACCCCGCAAGGGTTAATGGTCGTGAACGCATTAGTCTTTGTTTGTTTTTTTAAATAACTGATCTACAGATGAGGATCCGTGATCTCTGCCTACCCCTCTACAGAAAAACAGGCAAATATGTATGTACAAATGATCTTTAATAATAATAATAATATTTGGACATTATTACACAAATTGAACTAGCCCCTCGGTAAGTACATTTAAGACTTGTGTTAAGGGTACTAGTCAACGTATATTTAAGAAATGTATACATATTATATATAGATAAATACATATATAGCATATATAATCAACGACCAGACTGGAAAGCAGTAGAAAAGCGTAGTTCTTAACTCTGCCTCCACCGGGAATCGAACCCGGGACCCCACGAATAGCGTTCAGGTGTCTAACCGATCGCGCCACGGAGGTCGTCAAAATAATTAAATATTTAATATGCTCACCAAAGCCGCATTCACCACTTGGTCACTTTTGTCCACTTTATCGCATATGGCAACCCACTGTTCCGCCTCCAGGCTTTGTATCAAAAAGTTGACATCTGTCACTTTTGACGTTTCACTTGGCGGGTACAAGTCGAGTTTAGTGTTGCTATATCTGCGATTTAGTATTTTGAGCTGGGCATACGCGGCGGTTAGGTCTAAAAATGATTTTAGGAGTCTCTGGTTCTGTGGAAAAGTTTCAACATATATAGATTTTGTTTTAATATTAGTAAAAAAGTACATTTAAATACACGTTATAAAATAAAAGTGGTTGTATTTAATAGTATTAGTAAATGGTATGTGAATTTTAGAAAAAATCGGTTATCGTGTATATTTTATAGTGGTTACCAAAGTATTCCCTTTTTTACCCGACGTTTCGGCCATATTGCAATGGCCTTAGTCACGGGTCAACAATTTTTCTTGTAAAATAAAAAAAAAGGCCAGTTTTTCAAAAATATTATAGTATAACTATGAATCATTTGAACTGATTTTTTGTTAGAACCCTTTACAGTACCTTAAAAAACTATCAATTTAGGCAAGCATAGATAGCAGCCGTCAACCTAAGCAATTATAAAGTTAACATTTAAGATATCTTTGTACTTACATTATTCTCCAATAAAACACATCCAAATTCCTTCAACAACCCAGTTTCAAAATCAGTAAATACGCGCCAATATTCCTCCGCCATTTGCAATGGGATAGAGTGGTCAGCCATCTTGTTGTGCTCGAAGCAACTTGTCAAGATGGCGGCGAGAAACTCCGTTAGTATTGTCACTGAATGATCTGAAATGTAATTAATAATTGATTAATGTAAACTTAATGAATCTTAATGTATTTTTATGATGGTAGCCCGTCGTCCATCAGATTCCAACACTCTTTCGTAGTTGCTTTATACGACTATCCAGAAAGAACGGCAGTTAGTTAGCACCCTATTCACATCTTAGATTAGCACGGAACATTCAGACAGTATCTAGTAACAGTGTTATCAATGTCTAGTTATCAAATTGGATGCCGTCTATTAAAAATTGATTTTTGTGTTAACAAAAAATTGTCGTCAACTGATTATTATAAGATAATGCTCTACTTAAGATCTTCATATCTAAGTACTGTATCTATAAATGAAATACAATAGTAACTCAATCCTTTTACTACCCTGAAAGGTACATATATTTATCATTACAATCATAGTTTAATAGGATATATTTTAATTTTTTACTTTATTTAATTTTAAAGTAAATTTTTCATGCGAAAATGTTCCTTTTTATATTGACTTTCAATGAGTGATGTTAAGATCCTATGTTGAATAAAAAAGGATTTCATTTCATGTACTTACCTATCTCACCCTCTTTCAATTTTTGCAAGCAATATTCATTGAAAAGTTTTTGTAAAGACACCAGTAACTCCGTATTCTGCCTCGATGTTAATTCCGATGTCAATCGTCCATACAAATCCAACGTTTCCATCGGGAATAGATCATACACTTGTATTTTTGTTTCTAAATCTTGATTTTCATCTTCCAAACATTTTTTGAGGTTAGGTAAAAGTCTTTCTACTAAAACCATGCCTCTGCTCAATTTGAACATGATTTCTACCATATCATTCAGCAATTGTGTGTAAATTTCCCTAGATTGGGTAGTTTTCTTTGCTACCATTAATTTTGGTAGGATTTTAGTCAAGCTTTGCTCGGCTATGGTAGGATCTAACTTTAGTGCTGTTTTTAGTGTTACTAGACTGGTTTTATCCAGTTTTTTCTCGATTTTTATAACATTAAACAGTACAGCTTGTAAAAAACTTATAAAAGTCTTAGTTATCTGTCCCTTTTTGTTTGTATTGTCAACGAAAGAGATGTCTATATCAATTTCATTCTCGACCAAACTTTGTAACATGTATAAGAATAGATTTCTAGTTACCTTCTCTGTTAACTCTATGGCATACACTTCATTAGTAACACTTATATACTTTTGTTTAAGCCCCATGCACTGAGCGGCCAGTATGTAAAAATAAAAAATAGTTTTGTTGTTACTCTTGAAACTTTTTACAAAGACATCAATGAAACTTTTTAGAAACCTCTCATTTTCATTCGACCTATTTAGAGGAAACTTATAAAACGTTTCCATGACAACCACATCAACATTTTTATCTTCTATAACCTCATTTCTAACTTCATCTTTCAGTATTAAATCATATAACAGCTTTGTAATATAGCCTTTTCTTGCAGATGGAAATAAAATAGTTTCAACCACATCAAAAACTTTTTGTTTAACCTCTACCGAGTCTAAATAATCAAATATAACTTCAATATATTCCGTGTTGACCAATCTTTGTACTAACTCCACTTTTTTCTTTGAACTTTTGTAGTATTTTATCAAATCACCCAATATTCCATTAGCATATACATTCAACTCTTCAATATCACTAGTTTTAATAAACTTCAATAGCTTACTGCTAAGCATACAATACTCATTTAGGTGTACTTGTAAAGTATCCATCAAGTTCTCATTGCCAAGGAGGGTTGATAGAAATACAACATCACTCTTTTCAAATTCATGTTTTTCATAGTATTGTGCTGTAATCTGTAAGTTAGAAAATGTATAATATAAAATGCAGGTCAAGTTTTGTAATTATTTTTGTCCATAACATGACAATAACAACGATTATTAATAAAGTCAAAGTCAAATGTATTTATTCAACATAAGTACAAGTACAGTACATTCATTGAAAGTCAAAACATTTGCCTGACACTGGATGTCTAATAAATTTAGTGCTTTATCCAAATGTTATTCCTTAGAGAAATCAGAGCTATGCTGTTTTTTTGAATTGATATAGAAGGCCAATCACAGACGCAGGTTATAGATTATAGCCACATTAACAATACTGTGGTGAGGGAAATCACTGTAAGGCAACATGTAATAGGCAGTGCTTTATCAGTCAATCTATGGCCACCTTGAACCCACATACTAGCCAGATTGTCAGTACTATATGCGATAGGTGGTAGGCCATGTCGCCATTTACAAGCACTAATTACAGGTACCTTTCCAAATATTGTTTTCCCTCACCGTAGTATTTACATACATACATACATACACATCACGCCTGATTCCCTGTAGAGGGGTAGGCAGAAATCACGGATTCCCATTTGTCTTGATCCTGACAGACCACTTTCGCTTCATTGACATTCATACATCCTCTCTCGGCGGTTATAGGTACTCGTAACGTCACCTTTTTTCAATATAGCGTCTATCTGACTGTTATATGTCTTATTAGGCTGGCCCCTACGTAACCGCCCTTCCACTTCACTCATATATATTCCTTTTGTCAATCTGCTATCATTCATCCGCATAACATGTCCAAACCATCGAAGCATGCTCTTTTCAATCTTAGTTACTTATTTGACATCTATGCAAATTTATGTGTTTGGCATGATAAACAACATTTCCATAGGATTTGAACTCTGTACCCACTGATACAGAGTCAAACCTCTAACAACTAAGCTACGCACACACTAAATAGTACAAATCTTTAACACATTACGTACCTCTACCAACCGTCCTTTCATCTCATTAGTAGCATCTTCCACCGTATTCAGCCAACCCAGAATACTACGTAACATTTCATTCTGGAAGCCTTCTTGCTTCGTCAACGTCTCAATCCAGTCACAGACAATCCTCTCTTTAGCGGCCAGAGGAAAGTGTTGAGTGTGTACTACATTCTTAGCTAAACGGAGGCGTTTAGGCTGGGGTATGGTCTCATCACAGAGTTTGCGTTTCAATACTGTAAAAAAGTTTTAAAGTGAGCATATAAATGGCGTTTTCCAACTGTAAAAAAAGGGTTATAGGGCAAGAAAGTAGTTGGTACGAGTGATGAGTAGTGATTGTTGTAATATTGAATCACAAATTACATAAATAAGTCGGAATAAATAAGGTTATATGGTTAAATACATACACATAAGTGTTTAACATTCAAATGTTTTAAATATGCTTGAAGTACAAGTACTAAGCTACAAATGATCGTTTTTTTAACATACTTTATATATAAAAATACGAGAAAAAACTGTTTTAAAATGGAATGATACTAAGTTTGAGGTTATGTATTATTTATAACTTATTTTATCGTAAGTACTGCGGTGGGGTACATACCATTCAAAGGATTTAGCGTCATTTTTCAATAAACAATCACAGTAATACGGGTATATAGTCTAATTATTTATAGAATTACTTAAAATATCAAAATCCTGAACACTTAATTCGCATGGTTATGTTTATAATAGTTTTTTTTTTTTTTTTTAGTTTTCACCTAACAACTCTTTCACACAAAAAATTAAAAATAGATGTAAAAATTACCATTCAGAAAAATTTCAAATTGAAAGTAACAATTTAAAAAGGAAGAATAGCAAAAATTATTTACTAAACAAAGTTACTGAGAAAATAGGAGCTGGCGATGTGAAAGGTGCGGCTCAACTCCTATTCTCAAGTGATGCCAGTGCCCCTGACTGCCCTCGGACCTTGGAGGCGTTGGAGTCGAAGCACCCGGCCGGGGCTGCCTGTACGGCGCCACCTCCGGGGGGCGCGGCGACTCCTGCGCTGACTGCCTCGGTGGATGATGTGTTGGCCGCGATAATGTCCTTCAAGAGTGGATCAGCTGGGGGTTTGGACGGCTTGACACCACAGCATCTGAAGGATTTGGTGGGGGGGACTGTAGGTGATGCTGGGAGGGCCCTCTTGGAGGAATTAACGCGGCTCGTGAATCTGATGCTTGCAGGGAGTGTGTGCAAGGATGTTCGAGAGGTTTTGTTCGGCGCCAATTTGTGCGCCCTAAGGAAGAAAGATGGCGGCATCAGGCCAATTGCCGTGGGGAGCACTCTCCGTCGTTTGGTGTCCAAAATCAGTTGCAGAAAGGTGTCAACGCAACTTTCACAGTTGTTTGCGCCGCTCCAGCTGGGTTTTGGGACCAAAGGCGGATGTGAGGCGGCTGTCCACGCGGCAAGGTCTTTTGTCGCGGCCGGGGCGGGTGAGGTCTTGCTTAAGGTTGACGTGAAGAACGCTTTTAACTCCGTCGATAGGACCGCCTTGCTGACTGAAATTCATGACAAATTACCAGCTTTATATCCGTATCTTCATCAAAGCTATAGCAGTCCATCAGCTTTGATGTACAAACAAAACCATATTTTATCGAGTATGGGCTGCCAGCAAGGTGATCCTCTTGGGCCAGCCATTTTTAGTTTGGCAATTCATCCACACATTCAAAATTTAAAATCAAAATTGAACATTTGGTATTTGGATGATGGAACCTTGGGAGGAGATGCAGAAACCGTTATTCAAGATTTGATACATATTATTTCGAAATTTCAAGCAATCGGTTTAGAGCTCAATTTTTCGAAGTGTGAAATTTATTTAGACAACACTTTAAGTTTTAATAAAAAACAAGAAATATTAGCTAAATTTGAAAATGTGACACCAGGCATTAAAGTAATAGATGACGGTTCTCTTTTCCTCCTAGGGGCTCCAATCAATGACGCTTCCATAGAACAATTCATTTCCAACGTCGTTACAAAATTTAAAGAAACATCTCATCTTTTAGGCAACATGAATCCTCATTTAGCATATGTCATTGTCAAATACTGTTTATTTGTTCCAAAATTTATTTATTACTTAAGATGCACTAACCTTTGGAAACACCCATCTCATTTAGCTCAATTGGATAATTTAATTCGGCAAACATTGTGCGAAATTGTGAATTGTCCAATTGAGGATCATTCTTGGATTCAAGCCTCCTTACCTATTAGATTTGGAGGTTTAGGCATACGTAGTGCATCAAGTGTGGCTTTGCCAGCTTTTTTGTCTTCTTCACATAGTGTGGCCAACTTGTTCACTCAAATTTTGAGTAATTCTACCGGAGCATCGGGGGTCGCTGAGGTGGAAGAAGCCAAAAAAGTCTGGCTTAGAATGGCTGGTGACGGGTCTGGTTTGCCCGACTCTTTGGTTTCGCAGCGTCAATGGGATGACGCTCTCTGTAGGCAGGTTCATACAAACCTACTTAATTCTGCTCTTTTGCCTACAGAGAGAGCCCGCTTGTTGGCGGTCGCTGAACCGGAGTCGGGGCACTGGTTAAAAGCGTGTCCTTCTGTTCACACGGGCACTCTTCTTGACAGGACGTCGTTCTCTGTATGCGTGGGGTTGCGGTTAGGCGCCAAAATCTATGTGCCACATCACTGTCGTTGTGGGAAGTGGGTGGATCAGCTGGGATACCACGGGCTATCGTGCCAGAAGAGCGCCGGGCGCCTCCCTCGGCATGCTGGGTTGAATGATGTCATCCGCCGGGCTCTTGCCACCATAAGCGTTCCAGCTGTTCTGGAGCCGGTGGGCATCCTCAGGGATGATGGCAAGAGGCCTGATGGGATGACATTGGTTCCTTGGAAGGATGGGAGGGCGTTGGTTTGGGATGCCACCTGCGTCGATACTCTGGCGCCTTCTCATCTTTCCGGTTCGGCTACGAGGGCGGGTGACGCGGCTTCGGGTGCGGAGGCGTTGAAGCAGCGAAAGTACAGCGGTGTTACTACTGAGTATCACTTTGTACCTTTTGCTGTGGAGACCCTGGGCCCGTGGGGTCCGAGCACGAAGTCTTTTGTAAAGGAGGTCGCTTCCCGTTTGGTGGAGGCCAGCGGGGACTCAAGGGCCGGTGCGTATTTCGCCCAGCGCATCAGCATAGCTGTGCAACGGGGAAATGCCACCAGCCTTCTTGGGACACTTCCTGCCACTGCCAGTGATTTGGCAGATATATTTTATTTGTAAATATTTTTAGCTTTAAGATTTTATTTTATATTTATCAGTTTATTTTCAACTTTATTTATCTCGATATTATTTTGATTTATTACCTCATGTAAATATTGTTTAATAAAGTGAATTTATTTATGTTTTTTTATTTATCTACAGTAACGAAATGTCAGTCACGGAAGGAATAGTGCTGAGCCAGTATCTTTAGTTCTGAATCGTCATGTATCGAATAGAAACGTATCGTTCAGTAATATAATTAAATATTTGCACGACAAACTTTTTAATCTTATACGAGTATTTAAACCCGGTTTCGATTGAATGTTGCAGAATTGTCACTTCTTGAGTACAAAAACCTATAAGAATAAACATTTGACATACCAGTGCCATTAGTAGTTAAAGAAATATACTATAACATCGAATTTTGTAAATATATCTTATCAAATCGAGTTTAGTAATTTTCTATGTTGTTATTCAGATAGCATCTGAAACATTTTTAAGAGTAATTAATTAATTATGTATGTATTCCTACAGAGGTGATGTTAGGTCGTCCAGTACTAGTCTGGGACGTAATAAGAAAGCTAAATAGCTGCCGTTCTTCTTGGGGGTTAATGGAATCTCTTGGGTGATGAATTAACCACCCGTCGTCAATGTTTCATAAAGCTACAAAAGAAACTTAGGAGATATTATCCTGTCTTCGACATTCTGTTCACCTCAAAAAGGATTAAAGGACACACGGCATTAAAGGATACATACTTATGCATTATGTATGTATGTCTTAAGAAGGGGTTGGCAACGTTACGAATGTCACGTAGTTGATGACAATACACTATTGCATACTAAACTTACAACCAACAAACGATATTAACCAGTGCAGGGTAGTCAGAGCTTCAAAGTTACATGTTTGGCATTTGTTGACCAGATAGTTTTTGTACTCAGTGCGTCAGGTGGTAAGCCATGTCGCCATTTACAATCACTGACTATTACCTGTTTGGGGTACAGAAAGGTTTCCTAACGAAGTTTTCCCTCACCGTATAATTCGATGCATAAATTTGACTGCTTTATAATAAACGCTTTTATTATTATTAATGCGAAAATGTACATAGTAATTCACTAAGCTTCATTTCCATTACATGCTCAAGCAGGATTTGAAACCTGTATCCACTGATACAGAGTCAAGTCCCAAACAACTAAACTACACCGAATCCGGTTTGACTCATATACATTAACGTCCTTTAATCCCTTCCGAGATGGACAGATCCTCAGATACATAAAACCTCCTTGATGTAACCTCCTTTTCCCCCTAAACAACTGAGCTACGTCGAATTAGGTACTTCTAATGCCATATTTTATCATTGTGACATATTCAAAACATACATTCACGTCCAGGCTTCGAATGACCCATACCTAACATGCCTTCGAAATTTCGGAGATGGGCATTCAAGCCTCTGACTACCCGGCTATAATAAAAAAGGGAGTGTGTATACACAAGTCCTGAAGCGTATGTTTATGTATTCACGTCCTTTAATCCCTATTAGCGTTAACAAACTTGGAGACATGAAAACATCACCATGGTCACGATGGTATGAACATTAAGGTTCTCAAGTCACATGGAATATTGGTGACAGGTTGCTAGCCCATCGCCCAAAAGATTCCATTAACCCTAGTCTCTTTGTCGCCTTCTACGATATACCGGGAAGAATGGCAGCTAGTTAGCATTCTTTTTACGACCCAGACTAGTACGGGAGAGTAAATATATCGTTATCATATAATGTTCTGTAAATGTAGCTTATATGACAAAAACATTCAAGTCCTTTAATCCTTTTTGAGGTGAACAGAACCCCAGAGATATGATCATATATATTAGGTCATCTTTAGCGTTTTTGTCCGAGGTAGCATTGTTTACAGGTTGCTAGCCCATGGGATAATAGTATGCATTCATAATCATAAACCATAATCGTTCTAAAAGTTCCATATATTCTTTCGTAATTAGCCCAAAAAATATACAGTAACCAAGATAAATTGGATCTTTTTTGAGTAAGGTCAATTTATCATCCATTAACCCAAAAACAGTCCCTTAGTAACTTTTTACGACATTAAAAGATAATTCTCTAAAAAGTATTAAAACCTAACAACCTCCTTTGAGCAAAAAAGGAAAACATGTGAGACTACATCGCGCTTGCGTTCAGCCATCGATTTTCTCCCCTAACAGGGTCGTGACGTCACAAAATGTCTACCCTTTAAGCGGAGGAGGCTTCAAAACGTATAACCTTCTGCCTCCCGTTATCTTTGCATTTCCTCCCTGAAATCTGTATCCAAGTCTCAGGCGAACGGTGTCGAATTAAAAAAGTAGTTTTGCCGCCACATTGCCTGTCAGATGAAAATTTGTTACATTTTTTTCTTCAAGTGTTATAATGAATTTTAAAATGTTGTGTACAAGATTATTGAAAATGTTCGTCAATAATATAAAGCTGGTTCAAATCTTCAGTGTTTGTGAGTATTTTAGTTTGTTATTTACATAATTACCCTTTTATATTATTGTGTTTTAGGCGTATGTTTTTTATTGTTATTGGAATCAAAATGGATACCATGGTAATTGTTAGCCTTACAAAAGTCAATGTAAAATAGATCAACATATCATAATATAGTGACGCCCTTCTGTTTCAAGGTGCATAGAACCTTGGAGATATAATATGTCCTTGGTTACCTACTGCTATCGAGGTTGAGGTGGCATTGATACTGAATATTACTATAAGATCATTGTAACGATAAAAACTAGTTTTTCTTTTGTACCGTAGGTATTATAAATGTAGACTTTTTGGTAGTACAAAGGTACAATATTTTACTGTTTGTTTGCGAAATTGAAAGATATATAAATAATCGTAATAATCGTTATACATGTTTATATGTTGACTGTTATTTAAGTAGTTGTTATATTGCATCATTTAGTTATTTATAATTCTTAAATTTCTTTTAATACGAATGTAATCCTATATTCGATAACAACATTATAGGTAGCTTCTACTCCGATGATTCTTTAGTCTTGACTAAAGGTGATTCATAGATTGAATCGTAAATAGAACATAACTACTAATACTTTCTTCATAACCACGTAACCATACATAATATTAGGCAATAAACAAGTAGCTTTTATACTTTATATCACATATCAGTTAGTCAACAATCTAGTATATGTCGATCTAATATATAATCACCTCTAACTATCTTTTTGTCACCTATCTTTACCCCAGTAGGAAATATCTTATATAAGTTAGTCAACAATCTACTATATGTCGATCTAATATTAAATCACCATCAACCATCTCTTAGTCACATTTAGCAGTATAAAAAGAGTTAAATTCGGACCAATACCAAACTAAACTATCCATACGATATGCTACGTACATTTCGTAGTCCTTTTGTAGTACGCATTTAAGGCATTAACATACAGGTCACGATTGGTTGAGTAATATCGAAGTTATCTGAGGCTTGAGTGAGCTCCGCTGTATCATAATAATATATTGTATAATTATATATTGTAGACTGGAAAGCAGTAGAAAAGTGTATTTCTTAACTCTACCTCCACCGGGAATCGAACCCTCACGATTAACGTTCAGGCGTCTAACAAATCGCGCCACGGAGGTCGTCCTATATCTTAGATCTTTCAATACTCAACGCTCATGTTTCATTGTATAGTTATTGTCAAAGATTAATTATGCAGATAGAGATTAGTTTGTTTCATTACAAAAATGTAGATCTAACAAAAGTTTTACAGTGGCTGTGGCCGTTGTTAATATTATTATTTTCATTTTTACTGCAAAAGCCTTATTCGTTACCAGCAAAATAATAAACATTATATACAATATGATTATCTAATGAACTATGATTTTATTCATTATATGATTGTTTCGGAAACTACTAGATTTCAAAAAGGCAGACGTACAATAAAATAAATAACTAAATGACACTTTTTTAGTATCAAATATTCGTACTGTTTACAAATGAAACGATTCGAAATAATTTATCGTAAAACGACCCGGTCTCACATAGTAAATAAAATGAGTATAAATCGCGAGTCTTTAAAAATAACTATTACAATGGCATATTACATTTATTAGTCCCAAACTAGCTTGGAACTTGCGTGTTTCGCAGACTTACTTTGCTAATGAACAATTGGCATTCCCATCCATTAGGTGATGTCATAATACCTGCGTTGTTAGGTAGGCGTTGAGTAGGCGGCCATCCCTAGTATTGCATAAACTGACAAACGGGAGTAGGGAAGGCGGAAAATGTCGATAAAATGTAAATGTGTAAGTTGGGATGCCAATATTGCTATTTTGAATAGTTTATTTATATATTTTAGTTTATCCCTTTTGGGATGAACTAAATCTCGAAGACACGATATGCAACTGGGTCGAAACGTCGAATATAAAGGTATCTTTATTTCATTTATGTTGACAGGACCCGGTTCTCATATAGTAAATAAAACATTTCCAAGGTATTTTTGGCATAAATATTGGGGTTATTTATTTATTTACATGAATGTACAATAGTGTCCTAACAGGAGAACCTTTCGACATTATTGGAGTAACAATAAAAAACAATTAGCATAACGTGACAACACATAACAATAAAAAAATTAACATAACAAAACAAACAGAGAGATTAACTCATTTCGTAGCATATATAGCGCATGGCAACCCTCTTAAAGTCAGGAAAAGGTCAAGTTGTGCTATCATATGGATCCAATAGATTCCTATATAATCCCTAGTTCCTTAATTCGGTGTAGTTTAGTTGTTTGGGGCTTGTCTCTGTATCAGTAGGTACAGGGTTCAAATCCCACCTGATCATAAACAAACGGATATGAATGGATTAATAATTTTCTATGTACATTTTCGTAATAAAAATACATTTACAAAATGTACCGAACGCTACGATAAGGGAAAACATCGTAAGGAAACCTAGCTTACCACCTCTCACATTGAACACTGACTAACTGGTCAACATGTTAGTTCGAGGTGGACAAAGAATTACTACCTCCACGCAATTGTGATTGATACCTGAACCTCTGACTTCGCAAGGGTAAATGGTCGTGAACGCGTTTGTCTTTTATATTTTTTGTCTTTCTTAATTGCCTGCTATGACATCATTTAACTTGCATTCTTTTTACATCTCAAACGCAATACAGAATACAGTTTCGAAAACTTTACATACAATTCACGCCTGATTCCCTGTAGAGCGGTAGGTAGAGATCACGGATCCCCATTTGTCTCGATTCTGACAGACCACTTTCGCTTCATTGACACTCATACATCTTCTCATACACACTCGACGGTTAAAGGTACTCCTAACGTCACCCTTTTTCAATATAGCGTCTATCTGACTATACTGCTATCGAAAACTATCGATAGTAGTATATTATCGTATCCCATCTCTATTCAGTGGTAAAATTAAACCTTTTAAGCCCATTGTATTTGCATCTCAATGGAAATCGTAGTCGGCTATTTTAATGTTTATTCAGATAGTCTGTCTATTAATGCATCTATTCTATTCTATTCTGAGAGCCTATAAGTGTAGATGGAAATGAATGAACTGAGTATATTTAGAGTTATTCACTTCCATCAACCACTTTTGACGCGAATTTCGGAGACATATCTTTGATATAACTTTCTAATGCCTTGGTAAAATAATGCTTTATATCAATAGTGTGAAGTTAGTAGTGGATTAACAAGAGTGACAAATTTCGACATTTTTAAGCGAGATTTGAAACTTTTGCCGAGTTTAATGGTGCAAATTGACACTTCTGACTTTACACTATTACTGATCTGATATTGATCTGCGTTTGTGCTAAAACGCATAATAGACTTGGGCCCCTGCATCGTGGAACGCATAATTTTAAATTATGTTATTAGTAGTAGTTTACTATATAAATTGATATCCGTGATTTCTACCTACACCTCTATAGGAATCGGATGTGTATCTTTTAGAGCAGGTTGCTAACTCATCGCCATACAGATTCCATTTACTCTTAAACTACGACATATGTCAGGAGGACAGGCAAATAGTAACCTTTATATTTACATCTTAGACTAGCACTTTACTTATTCACATGTCACCTTTATTATTATTACAATTAATTTATGCACTACATACATTCACGCCTCTATGTCCCCAATAGCATAGGCAGAGACAATCGATCGCCCCCTGGAACGGGTGACAAATCTCCCGTGCTTCACTCACACCCATTAACCTTCTCATACATGCTTTTTTATTCTACACTACGCACATACACCTTGAGAAGAATGTCTCCAATTTGATCTGTATAACCTTCTACGCGGCCTACCCCGTCCAACTCTACCTTCCTTTTAGGGTTATGCACTAGGCTTTGGCATTTAAGACGACCTCCGTGGCGCGATCGGTTAGACACTTAAACGCTAATCGTGAGGTCCCAGGTTCGATTCCCGGTGGAGTCAGAGTTAAGGACTACGCTTTTCTTCTGCTTTCCAGTCTTGTCGTTGATTATATATGCTATATATGTATTTATCTCTATATATATATATATATATATATATATATATATATATATATATATGTATACATTTCTTAAATATACGTTGACTAGTACCCTTAACACAAGTCTTAAGTGTACTTACAATTTGTATAATAAAGTCCAAATATTATTATTTAAACCCTAACCACCCCTTCAAGCATTACAGTCTATTCGACCCAGTCAGGAAGATCGATAGTCACTGCACGTTTGAATGGGTGCATACAAAGATCACGGGTCACCGGTTGAGGCAATTGGAATAGTTCAGGTAGTGAGAGG
Organism: Leucoptera coffeella; assembly: GCA_030578115.1. Classification (NCBI taxonomy): domain Eukaryota; kingdom Metazoa; phylum Arthropoda; class Insecta; order Lepidoptera; family Lyonetiidae; genus Leucoptera; species Leucoptera coffeella. The sequence goes on along the minus strand of JAMBLF010000030.1, from coordinate 10,121 downwards.
TGTATTTGATTGGTTCGGAAACATTGACAATCTGACTGTTTCTCGAAGTATGTAATGGGGAAAATAGATTGTGATGGAACCTGTCTTTTTCTCAAAATAGTTAATAGGAAATAACTAAAATATAAAAAGACAAACGCGTTCATTAACCCTTGCGGGGTAGTCAGATGTTCAGGTGTCCATCTCCGCAATTGCGAAGGTAGTACTGACTATCTGGTCAACACGTGGGTTCGAGGTGGCAATAGAATGACTACCTTCGCAATTGCGGAGATGGACACCTGAACCTCTGACTACCCCGTAAGGGTTAATGGTCGTGAATGAGTTTGTCTTTTTAGAAAGCAAGATGATGTAGTTACGAATACAGAGAATGTTTTGTTGTATGTTATGAATATGCCTGAACGGGGATTCGAACCTGGGACCTCTAATAAGAAGGCGGAGGTCTTAACCACTTGGATAAAGCCACTTGTTTGTAAGAATGCACTATTTTGTATGGTCATAACCACAAATATATAACTATATAGTTTGTATAGTTTTAATAGATTCGCGATTTATACTCATTTTCTCAGTTAGTTATTAATCATAATAACTAACGGGACTTATCGCGTAAGTTTTTATATAATAAAGGTAATTTTATTATATTAAAACTTACGCGATATTTCCCGTTAGGTAGTTTCTTTTTAGCTTTCTATTAGAGTGTATCTAGTTGAGTTCTGCTCGCGTCTCTAAAGTTCTGTTCACCCCAAAGGGATTAAATACATAAATGTATATGCATGTAAAAGTTAACTCTAGGTAATACATACATATACATTCACATCTTTTAATCTCTTTCGGGGTGGACTTAACCTCAGAGATATGGCAATATCTCCTACGTTACTTTTTGCATCAATATTAAGGTCGTGATTTCGTATGGAATATTTTTGGCAGGTAGCTAGCCTATCGACCAATAGATACAATTTACCCCTAGTCTCTTAATCACCTTCCACGATATGCCGGGAAGAACATTCTGCATTCTTTTCACATCCCAGTACAGGATTCTAGATCAACACAGCATGATAATTAGGTCTTGGCAGAGTATGTACTAAGTTAAATGTGTTCGCAGATAGAAGATACAACTTATAATCAAAGTTAGCCGGCTATGCAAAACTTGTCTTTGACTTAACGCAGATAGGGACTCAAAGTTATCTTGTATTTACATACATAGTTTTATGCCTTTACAGCCTATCTAAAGTGGTTTTATGGATTATAAATTGGCTGATGGATCTATTAGAACGATTGAATGTGATGTTCGAACACCCAGCTATATAAATATCAAGATACATAAATGTAATTTTTAATTATGACATATAATATGAATTAATTTTATTAATATCCAACACAATATTTTTTTGTTAAATGGAATAAAGAACTTTGACTTTGATTTTTATCGAGATAGATATAGGCTATCCATTGAGTTATATTTTGAATGAGAGGCAAATCTCTCTTGCTTCACTCACACCCATTAATCTTTTCCCACATGCTCTTCTGTTCTTCACGCTACGAACACCTGCCATAACTTTTCTCTTTTAACAATATCGTCCATCTTGGAAATTGAATAAATTTTAATTTTTTTAATTAAAATTAGGTCAAAAAAGTTATAACCAACCATTCTTTTCGTCGTTACAAAGGTTATTTTAAATTGATACCTTAAGCGTCTTGTTGTCTTTATCACAACTAAAACTAATGGAGACATATATATGTATATGTGTTTGTATATATACATATATCGGAGATGTCTTACTTTAACTATTAGCAAACTACCGAAATCGTGATCGCTTTCATATACAAGCTAAAGGTTATTAGATATTATGTCTAGTTCGTAAACCGGAATAATTTTTCGTCAGTATATACATACATACATACACATCACGCCTGATTCCCTGTAGAGGGGTAGGCAGAGATCACGGATTCCCATTTGTCACGATCCTGACAGACCACTTACGATTCATCGACATTCATACATCCTCTCATACACTCTCGGCGGTTATAGGTACTTTTAACGTCACCTTTTTTCAATATAGCGTCTATCGTCTATCGTCAGTATATGCACGTTATATACCCACATCCATTAATCTCTTCTTACGTCGTTTCCAGTTCTTCTATTGCACAGTGCGAGCGGCCTGGCGTTGTCCACGAAAAAGCCAAGAATCACAAAATACAGCCAAACCACTGCGGCGCCGGTAAGTTTTTAATAAACATTTTTGACTATTCTAAGCAGAATAGTCAGGTGTAAGGGTGTATATTTCCGCTAAGTTCATTTATGGCTACGTCAAAACCATGGCTCGTTCAAATCCAACGTGAGATCTACATACATACATATGATACCCGATTCCCGGAGAGGTAGGCAGATGTTATGGATCACCTCTGTCCCGATCCTGACAAACCACTTTTGCTTCATTGACACTCATAAACCTCATACTTACTGGGCTAATTATGAATTTGATTGAAGTACCTATAACCGCCGAGTGTGTTTTAATTATTATGTTATGTCTATTTAATCTACGTATACGTTTTTACGTGCTACTCTGGGACGTGAAAAGAATGCTAACTAGCTGCCATTCTTCCCGGCATGTCGAAGAAGGCGATTAAAGGACTAGGGGTATATGGAAACTATTGGACGATAAGCTAGCAACCTGTCATCAATATTCATATGAAATCAAAACCCAAACATACATGTTAATAAGTTACTAAGATGCTTTCATGTCTCCAAAGTTTTGTCCAACCCCAAAGGGATTAATCAATCAATCAGCCTATACTAGTCCACTGCTAGACGTAGGCCTCCCCAAGGGTACGCCACAAAACACGATCACTCGTGGCCCTCATCCAGCCACTACCAGCGACCTTCTTGAGGTAATTTGTCCACCTGGCAGGGTCCTACACTTTGTTTACCGAGACGCGGCCTCCACTCGAGAACCGCTTTACTCCAGCGGTCGTCGGTTCTACAACAGACGTGGCCGGCCCACTACCACTTCAGTTTACAACAGCAAAGGGGTTAAAGGACGTGTTAATGTATGTAATTTACGTATATTAATTAATGTCTTATAACTGTGTCCCCAGTCACACGATCACACGACCGACCGCAGCATATCTGCCGCGACGTACCGGCTATTCGGCGGGGGCGGAGAGACGTGTATTCTGCTAACAGTGGATGCCCTAATCGACATCTCCTATGTGACGAAGCTACATGAGCGGGTCGTAAGTATATCTAACGTATCAAATGAAATAGTTTTTATTCAGTAAAAGGAAAAAATAATAAGGAGAATTCGACGAAGTTCAGTTGTTTTGGGCTTGGCTTTGTATCAGTGGGTACAAGGTTCAAATCCCGCTTGAGCATGTACCAATGGATATGAAGTGTAATGAATTTCTATGTATATTTTCGTAATAAAAACATATTTACGAAATGCATCGAATTATACGGTGAGGGAAAACAGTTTGAGGAAATATACCTGTTCCCCGAAGTACTGACTATCTGGTAAACAAGTGGTCTGAAAGCGGCCATAGAAGTCCTACCTCCGCGATTGCGGAGATAGAAACCCGAACCTCTGATTATCCCACAAGGGTTGATCGTGAACGCGGTTGTCTTTTTGTTCATATCTAAAAAGTTATCGGAAAATATACAGGATGGCGCATTCAAAACGGTCAGTATGGGAAAGTCTGAAACTATAAGAGATACGAAGATTTGTTCTTAGGAACCATGTTACCGATTTTGATAAAAAGAAAAACTGCATTCATACTTTCTTTAAAAAAACAACTGTATCCTGTACGGGAATCGAACCCGGTTGCTTTAAAAAAATAATCTGGCCCTTTTCACTTTTTCTTTTTAAATATCGATTGTGTAGGTCTTAAGCTGTAAATGTCTCTACGAAACATGGTGTCGAAAATAAATAAAATGCATTGTTTTGGCATACATTAGTTCATCATAGTAGTTTACATACACCGTAACAATATTCAACAGACATGTAAAATTGTCTCTATGGCTGTTTTTAGTTTTGTACTTCCCTACTTGTTACATACACCATATCATGTGGCATTAGCATTGCATTAACCCTTTAAGGAGGTTTTGTTATCTACAGTAATCAAAAACTAACAGTCTATTGAAAAGTCCTCTTAAAGTGACGTGTTAAACCATATTAGAAAATTTATTGTGGGATTATGTTAAGGATGAATTTTACAAAACAAGCTATGACACCATTGAAGACCTAAAAGTAGCAATAAAGTCAATTGTAACGTAAATTCACCACATGAAAATACAAAATTCAATAGTAATAATACCAATAATAACCACCTAAACGTGTTGAATATTGTATTGAAAACAACGGTGGTCACTTAAAAAACCTACTATGATAAACTAAAGTATGCTAAAACAATGCATTTTATTCATTTTCGACATCATGTTTCATAGAGACATTTACAGCTTAAGACCTACACAATCAATATTTAAAAAGAAAAAGAGAAAAGTGCAAGTTTATTTTTTCAAAGCAACCGGGTTCGATTCCCGTACTGGATACAGTTGTTTTTTCAAACAAATTATGAATTCAGTTTTTCTTTTTATCAAAATCGGTGACATGGTTCCTAAGAACAAATCTTCGTATCTCTTATAGTTTCAGACTTTCCCATACTGACCGTTTTGAATGCGCCACCCTGTATACTGACAATTATGAGTATTGTTGCGATACAGTAAATTAAGTGAGTAACAGCGTGATATACAGAAGAACGTTGCGATCGATATTGCGATATTGCATTGGGAACGAAAAGGCGTGATTTTGCCATGTATTTTTATATGTACTATACTATTTATTTTACTTTATTCCAGGACGCAAATCTATTCATCCCGAACAAGGCGAAAGTGGAAGGGACGTGTCGGTACTCAGACGAAGAGACCTTAGTCCTTTCTTTCAAGGAGTTTTCACTCGAGTTCTCTTTCGCTAAGGTATGTATATTATCACTACATAGTATAAAACAAAGTTTCTCTGTCCCTATGTCCCTTTGTATGCTTAAATCTTTGAAACTACGCAACGGATGTTGATGCGGTTTTTTTTAATAGATAGAGTGAATCAAGAGGAAGGTTTATATGTATAATAACATCCATTAAATAGTGGAGTAGGCTATATATTTTATTCCCGTGCGAAGGCGGAGCGGGTCGCTAGTTCTTACATATGAAGAACAGAAGAGCATGTATGAGAAGGTTAATGGGTGTGAGTGAAGCAAGAGAGATTAGTCAGGACCTCAAGGTGGCTATCGATAGTCTGTGCCTATCCCCTTAGGGTCGTAGTGGCGTGAATGTATCAATGTATGTACAGCGGATGTCAAATATATTTTCTTCCTGGCATGCCATAGGAGTTGACTAAGGACCAATGGAATCTATTGGGCGATGGATTAGCAAACTGTCAACAATGTTCCGTTATGACATAAGAATCCCAATATTTAGTATAATGTGATAAGATATTTCATGTGTCCGAGGTTTTGTCCATAAAGAAATGGATTAATGGACGTCAATTTCTATGTACATACATACATAGACATCACGCCTGATTCCGTGTAGAAGGGCAGGCAGATATCACGGATATATACCGATCCTGACAGATCACTTTGACGAGGTTCGCCACCCATCACAAACGGCTGGAGAGGCGGAGCGTGGGTCACTGAGACCCAATTTGGATCATTTTTTATACATACATACATACGCTTCACGACTTGTGTATACACACTCCTATTTTTATTATGGCGGAGTAGTCAGAGGCTTGAATGCCCATCTCCGAAATTTCGAAGGGATGTAAGGTTTGGGTCATTCGAAGCCCGCGTATCACTAGATAGACAGCACCCAACGTGATAGGTATCCGTATCGCCGTATATAGGCACCGACTATTACCTATCCTGAGGGATAGGCAAGTTTCCTCACGATGTTTTCCCTCGCCGTTATTTATTTATTTATGTAATTTTAAAAAAAAACAAAAACATTCACGACCATTAACCCTTACGGAGTAGTCAGAGATTCAGGTTTCCAACTCCGCAAATTGCGAAGGTAGATAGTAATTCTATGGACACCTCGAACCCACGTGTTAACCAGATAGTCAGTACTCAATGTGACAGGTGGTCAGTCATGTCGCTATTTACAAGCACTAACTATTATCTGTTCGACGAACAGGTAGGTTTCCTCACGATGTTTTCCCTCACCGTATAATTCGATGCATTTCGTAAATGTGTTTTTATTACGAAAATATACATAGAAATTCATTAAACTTCATTTCCATTGGTACATGTTCAAGCGGGATTTGAACCCTGTACCCACTGATACAGAGCCAAGCCCCAAACAACTGAGGTACGCTGAATTGACAGCTGAGCTACGTCGAATTAAATGTTATTTTTTATATGTATATATAAATATATTTTACCAGTAATACAGGTACTTGATTACCCATTCTATCCGTGTCATTAGTATCATTTTATGGCCTCAATATTTATAACCAAGTAAAGTTCCCAACAAGGTGGGAAAACGACCTGCGCAGGTTGGCCGGCATCGCATGGATGCGAACGGCCACTGACAGGGAGAAGTGGCGTCATTTGGGGGAGGCCTATGTCCAACAGTGGATGCATACAGGCTGATGATGATGATGATATTGATGACCTATTACTATTATTTCTAGACTCCAGGTGGTGAGAGATGGTTCGCGGATTCGATCAAGTTGTCCTACAGGTCTAACGCCAGAGTTCTAGAACATGCCGCACAACAAGGTAAGTTTTTAATGTACATACATATATATATATTCACGTACTGTAATCCTTTTTGGGATGGACAGAACCTCAGAGATTTAGTATCTCATATGGCAATTTTTAGCATGGATATTGGAGTTGTGATGTCATATAGAACATGTGATATAAAGTTGCTAGCCCATCACCCAATAGAATCTATTTACTCCTAATCCCTTAGTATCTTCCTATGATATGCCAGATAGAACGGCAGCAAGTTAGTATTTTTTGCGTCCCAGACTAGCACGGGATGTTACGGAACATTTAGTCACATCTACCAAAACATATATAATACAAAACGTTTACAGTTAAAACTACGAGAGTATAGCTTGTGCATGTTATTGTCGCAGCAAAAAGGTTCCAACTGCAAACAATAGTAAAATGTCATAAATATGCAGTCATAAACATGTTATGGGGATGAATGATAGCAGATTGACAAAAGGAATATATATATGAGTGAAGTGGAAGGGCGGTTACGAAGGGGACGGCCCAATTAGACATATGACAGTCAGATAGACGCTATATTGAAAAAGGTGACGTTAGGAGTACCTGTAATCGCCGAGTGTGTATGAGTGTCGATGAAGCGAAAGTAGTCTGTCAGGATTGGGACAAATGGGGATCAGTGATCTCTGCCTACCCCTCTACAGTGTGTATGTATGTTACTTAGTTAGGATACAAGGTTTCGTGCTAGTTTGCGACGTAAATAGGACGTTACCAGCTGTCTTACTTTGTGAGTGAACCCGTGATAAAATTTTGTAAATAATAAATTAATAAAGAAGATATAATAATAATAATAATTGAGACACTATTATACAAATTGAACTAGCCCTATTAAGAAATATGTATATACATGTTATATATAGATAAATACATATATAGCATATATAATCAACAACCAGACTGGAAAGCAGTAGAAAAGCGTAGTTCTTAACTCTGCCTCCACCGGGAATCGAACCCGGGACCCCACGATTAGCGTTCAGGTGTCTAACCGATCGCCATATCTTGTTATGACTATCGTTTCCCTTCCAGATCGCAAAGTGACTCTAACAAGCACCCCCGGCGAACTGATGTTCCCGACCCCGGTGGGAAAATCCTTCTTCTGTCCAGAGGAGACCATCATCGAGTTGAAGGAGGAAGATAATAAGTGAGTATTGAGGTCCAGGGTTCAATACGGCGCTCCGCACTCTCAATGCGATCTCGGCTACCGTCGATGTCTTTTCATGTGGGTTGGATGAGTTCGCTAAAGCCGTGGTTAAGTTACCTATACAGTACTTAACAATATAAATGACATTGGTACTATTATGTAGGCCTGTGCGATGATGCATCTGATAAAATTTAATGTTGGTTTAACTAATGAATTGCTCCATAAGGTTTGATATGGCCATAAGTTATTGGAGAGATGGATACTGGAAATACAGATTTTTTTACATACATATATAAAAGTTCTTTAATACCATTAAGGGTACATACATTCACGCCTCTACTTTTCCAATGGGATAGGCAGAGACTATCGTTTGTTACCTGGAACGGGTGACAAATCTCTCTTGATTCACTCACACCTATTAACCTTCTCATACATGCTCTTCTGTTTTACACACTACTTGAGGTAGACATAGTAATAATCTGTTCTTGTACAATTTCAATAGAGTATTAGGGTTATGATGATATTTCAATAAGCAAATGGTGGTTGCTAAAAAATCTCCCAATGTAATGGTGCCTAGATTATTTCACAGGTCCTATCTTAGTCGAGGAAGTAAAAAGAATGCTAACTATCTGCTATTCTTACCGGCATGTCGTAGGAGGCGACTAAGGGACTATGGGTAACAAGGTATGGGGCTAGGCACCTGTTACCAATATACCATATGACATCACAACCCCAATATTCATGCTAAAAAGCCACCTAAATTCTCTATATCCGAGATTCAAACCTCGAAAGGGATTATCAGACATAAATATATATATAGTTTTAAGAGAATCGCGATTTATACTCATGATTAATAACTAACGGGACTTATAACGTCGGGTTAATAAAGGTGACTTTATTATATAAAAACTTACGCGATAAGTACCGTTAGTTATTAAAGGCAGAGGTTCAGGTGTCCATCTCCGCAATTGCGGAGGTAGTAATTCTATGGCCACCTCGAACCCACGTGTTAACCAGATAGTTAGCACTCAATGTGACAGGTGGTCAGCCATGTCGCCATTTACAAGCACTAACTATTACAAGTTCTGGAAACATGTAGGTTTCCTCACGATGTTTTTCCCTCACCGTAGTATTCGACGCATTTCGGAAATGTATTTTTATTACTCATGATTTTTATCATGTTTTTTATTACTTACTAGCGACCCGCTCCGGCTTCGCACGGGTATAAAATATATAGCCTACTCCACTATTTAATGGATGTTATTATACATATAAACCTTCCTCTTGAATCACTCTATCTATTGAAAAAACCGCATCAAAATTCGTTGCGTAGTTTCAAAGATTTAAGCATACAAAGGGACATAGGGACAGAGAAAGCGACTTTGTTTTATACTATGTAGTAAGTAGTGATTAATCATGAATATATATGTATATATATTTCCTCTAGCCCCCAAACCTCCCACCGTGCGAAGCTCTACCTTCGCGAAATGAGACTCCAGCCGTTCATGTTCAAGAAGGACGGTGAGTTTGGACCTCCGTGGCACTGTTCCGATTCCGCCCGTTTGAGGTCCGAAAACGCGCCTATCGCAGTGGGTTCGGCACTGGCTATAGCGACCGTTGGGACCCTGGTTGGTTATGCTATTTGGCGCTATTTGAAGGTCAAGAAGGTACAATATGATACTATGGCGTAAGTTGCTTTTTGGGTTTGTTTTTGGGGTCAAATTTGGGTTTTGATGATTTGAGGGTAGTTTTGGAGGAGTTGCGTTTGTAGTAGGGAGGTCAAATTTTGGTTGGTTTTATAAAGTATTTACTGTCAATTTGATTCTTTGTTAATAGAACCTTTTAATATTTAAAAAACTTAAGTAATTAATGTATTTGTAATAGTTTAATAGTGATTTTCTGGTGTATTAATATATCTTTATATGTAATGTATATATTTAGATATTATGTTTTCATTGGCATATATCTATGGAATTAACATATATACATAATTCTACTACAAACGCGAAATTCCTTACGTATATCACCTATAGTTTGATATAATTACAAAAGTTTATTTATAAAACGTCTTTATTATTTAGTGATGTGCCATACACGTTTTGATGACGATTAGTTATCGATATCTGTTAAAATGTTGCTAACGAGTAAATTCTAAAAATATGAATTTGCTTTGCTTTTGAAATGATTATTAATAAAC